>OZ005660.1:66716706-67291706 GCA_963930645.1 Salticus scenicus | reverse complement strand
AAGCAAATATGTTAGCTGGTGTGAAGTAGATCCAAGGCTAAGTGAATTAGCAGAGGAGCTACTCTAGACATAAACACCAGCTTAACAACATTTAAAGTTAATTAAATGAATTTGATAAAATGGAAGCTAGAGTAAGTAAATATGCTGAAAGATAAATATGTAGAAATTGTTAAATAAATGACCATAACAAATTTTAATTTAATTTGTGTTTTAATTGAAACAATAAATTCAACAAAAAGTTTATATAAATATAACAATAAGTTTATATGAATAACAATAAGATAATTGAAGTAGACAAATACTTTTTATATATAACAAACATACCAAAGCAGATGCTGGATGACAAACAAGGTGAGTACGAAGACAATATTTAACATCTTTTTATTTCCCATATAGGTTGCAGAAAAGACTACTACGTGCCATTAGAAAGAAGCTGGTGACACTTATGTAGAAGACGTGACGTTCCACTTGTTATTGTCGCGATATTAACACCTATAACTTTCATTGAAATTTCGAACTCACAAAAAAAGGATTAACGTGAGTTATAACTAACTAAAAATGAAAAGATTTTATTTGAATATAAAAAATAAACGCCACATATTACGGCGATATCTTATGAAGCCGGCATCGGCGAAAAATGAACAATGGCAGGGGCAAGAGCAAAGGTAAAAGCAACCGCAAAGGCAACCGCGAACACCCACTACCATCGCCGTTCGCTATTTATAGTTTCGCGGGAGAAACGAAGTGATCTTCCGGACGTACGTCGCGGCGCGTGCGTAGACTTCGGCTATCGTTCTTAGAGATGTTTTATGCAAATTTTTGAAACTCGGCTCAGTCGGAACTTCCGGAAGGTTAGCTATTGTTTACGTTTCGCGTTTGAAAATTAAGATGGATGATTTAAATTTGAAAACTCCTTAACATAGCATTTCATTGAACGATATATTTATTTTCCTGGTAAGTAGAAAATATATTAAAAGGAAATTAGGATTTTTAATAAATGTTTAATTTTTTTCAACTAACGTTTTTTTCTTTAAGCTTTATTTTAAGAGTGATTAATTTTTAATATATTTAATTAGCATAACGATAAGAAAAAACGGCAAACTATAGGTTTACTATTAACAAGGCCCCCCCTCTTATCGTTTGCACTTTTACGCTTAAAAAGTTAATAAAAAGAAAAAGCATCCAGCAAAACTTTGCACAAATTGTATAATCATACGACTGTGACTAAACAGTTTAACAGTTTCTTCAGAACTAAAAAAACAATTAGGTTTAATCTTCAGCTGCACAGCAACAGAGATCAATATCTGGATAGAGGTGATTTACAAAACAATTTGTTTTTGAAACACAAATAACATATACCTGTTTACTCAAACCTCTCTTCCAGTTTTGAAAAGATTTTTAACATGCTCTTTAAAAAAAACTGTAGAAAAGAAATTCATACAATGAATTATTTGTATAATAAGTTTAACAACAAATATAACATGAGTATAATCACATTCAATATTATAAATATATGTATAAACACAATTCTTTCTTACAATATAAAAGTATAAATTACATACAAATATTTAACAAAAAGAACAGAATGGATTATTTCGGGAATGGAGAGGAGAGAGAGAGAGATAGAAAAATTGCTGTGAGCAATTGAATAAAAAAAAAAATTGACTTACTGTCAAAAGAAGAATGAGAAATTAAAATTCTCAAAAAAAAACTTCCAGCCTAAACCTGGAAAGATTTTGCTTAACTTGCAAAATTTGAAAATTTTTTTTTCGAATTCAAGGAAACATTTGAATTCATAGAAAAGTTTAAATTTTTGAATTCATAAATTTTGAATTCTTAAAAAAAAGTTTGAATTCATTAAGGATTTGAATTCATAAAAAAAAATTTTTAGAAAATTTACATTTTTAAATTTTATAAATTCATAGAAAAATTTGAAATTGATAATTTAAGATTAACTTTTGAAACATTTTCGAAGAAAAGATTTTTCACAAATTTCTGTAATTCAAATTTAGTTTGTGGCTTAGTAAATATGTCAGCCAAATTTAATTTGCTACGAATAAAAACTAATTCAAAAATATTTTTGATAACAAGATCTCTAATAAAATATAGTTTGACCTCTATATGTTTGCTTCTATTATTCTCTATAGGAGATTTAATAAAGTCTATGGCAGCCATATTGTCAATTAGTAATTTTGAGATTTTCTTATTTTTTATAATCTTCATGTTTTGGCATTCTTCTAGAATTCGATCTAGCCAGACAATTTCTTTTGCTGCTTCTGTAGCGGCAATGAACTCAGATTCCATAGTGGATAAACTAACAGCCTTCTCTTTAAAGGTCCTCCAACTGATGGGGCTACTATCTAGAAATACTATTTGTCCACCTATGGATGTCCGATCATCACGATTTGAAGCAAAGTCGGCGTCTGTGTAGGCTATGATCTGTGAATCAGCACATGAAAGTTTTAATTTTAATTGGCTTGTTTTCTTTACATATCCCAGTAGTTTGATCAACCCATTCCAGTGATGAATTCCTGGATTCGATTGGAATTGGCTATAGATATTGACGGCATATGCTATATCAGGTCTTGTTCTGTTAGATAAATATGATAAACACCCTAGAATATTGCGATATGGATACTTTGTCATTTCTTTGGTTTCTTCTTCGGTTTGAGGACAGCTTGATTTTGAGTAAATACAGCCTTTGCTGATTGGTAAGGATGAAATTGGAGGGTTAAAATTATTAAAACGACTGCATATTTCTTGAATATAGCTTTCTTGATGAATGAATAGCTTTGAGTCAATTTCAACAAATTCTACTCCAAGTAGTTTCTTTGTCCTTCCCAAAATTTTTAATTTGAATTTTTGTTTTAAAACATTAATGGCTTCCTCTAAAAACATTTTACTTTTACCAAATAAAACCATGTCATCAACATATAATAATAGGATAACTTGAAATTTGAATGTATAAACACAGTTGCAAGAAGTAAATTTAATAAAACCGATATTTGATAAAACTCTGTCAATTTCGTAAAACCATGCTCGTCCACTTTGGTGAAGGCCATAGAGAGCTTTGTCGAGCTTGCAAACTAACTTCTCTTCTCCTTGTTTAATAAAACCAGGTGGTTGCTGCATGTATATTTCATCTTCTAGCGGAGCATATAGGTATGCGCCAGTGACATCACATTGTACGTGATTCCACTTGTGTTGCACTACCAAAAGTGAAAAGAAAAAACGAATTAGATCGAAGTTTATAACAGGACTAAAAGTTTCTTCATAACTCTCGCCTTTTACTTGAGCATAACCTTGAGCTACAAGCCTTGCCTTGAATTTAGCAATTCGACCTTCTTCATCTCGTTTTATTGCATATACCCAACGACATCCAATTATTTGCTTATTTTGCGGAGGTTCTACAAGATGCCAAACCTTTCGTTCTTGGATGGTTTTTATTTCGGTTTTCATTGCTTCTAGCCATTCTTGAAATTGGTCTGATTTTTGGGCTTGTTTGAAAGTTCTTGGTATAATTAATTCTAGTCAAGAGGAATTATGACAAAAATTGGCACTTGTGTCTGAGTCAGATTCTTCTATTGGAGTGAATGAAAATTTAGTGGGGTCATACTTGATTTTGTTTTCTTGGCAATATTTTCTAATGTCTCTATGGGATCTTAGTCTTGTTCTTGTATTTTCGGGATAGTAGTATACGTCTGTTCTGGATTTATCTCTTCTTAAAACTTGTTTTCTTTCAAACTTTATGTTTTTTAATTGAGATGATTGAACAGGTTTTTCATCATCTGAGGATTCCTCAGTGTCAGATAATTCAGACGGTACGCTGGACCCTATTTCAGGAGTTTCGTCAATAGCCTCTTCATCAGAATCATCGTCACTATCCTTTGGAAATACATCTTGAATTGTGTAATGCTGGTTGATGGTGCCCAGCACTGCTCCACTTGCTTCTGTTTTGAACAAACGATCTTCTTTAAATGTCACATTTAAAGATTCTACTATTTTATTTTGCTCTGGGATCCAAATACGGTATCCTCTTGTATGGTGTGCATATCCAACTAGATAACCTTTCACAGCTTTTGGATCCAGTTTCTGTCTTCTTTGTTTTGCCAGTCCTACATAAGCTACACATCCAAATGGTTTAAGGTGTCTGATTGATGGTTTTCTTCCACCGTACAATTCAAATGGTGATTTTTCAAAATCTTTATGGCATAGTCTGTTCCAGGCATAATTGAAATGTGAAACGGCTTCTGGCCAAAAACAAAAGTCTAAACCACTTTCATATAATGATGTACGGGCTCCATTAATAACAGTTTGGTTATAACGTTCAATAGCACCATTTTGTTCTGGCGTGAACGTGTTTGTTAGTTCATGTTTGATGCCTTTTTCCTGACAAAATGTTGAAAATTCTTTGTTGACAAACTCTGTTCCATTATCTGAGCGGATAGCTATTAAAGGTTTACCTATAAATCTTTCTGCCCTTTTGATGTGATTAATTAAGGTTTCAGCTACTTCAGATTTTTGGACTATAGGATAAATGAATACTTTACGGGAATAATCGTCCATGATTGATAGAAAATATCGTTCTCCATGTTTGCCTCTTACTTGACATGGTCCCCAAACATCTGTATATAACAGTTCTAAGGGTCTCTTGGATCGAACAAAGTTTCTGTATTTAAATGAAGTGCGTTTAAATTTATTCAACCTGCAATCTTCACAAAAAAATTCTGTATGTCCCTTTAAGAATGGTAATCCCTTTGCACCCCTCTTATTACTTGTATGCGTCAAAGTTTGAGGATTTACATGAGCGCATCTCTTATGCCACAGGTTTAGAACTTCCTGTTCTTTTGAAGAGGTTGTGGAGGCTTCGAAAGTTACATGTTGTTTTATAGATTTTGGGATTTTTGCTTGGACACGATAAACACCACTTTTTAATTTTGCTCTGAACATTATATTATCATTAGACGTAATTTTGACTTCGCCTCTTCCCCCAATAAACTGTAGACCTTCTTTGTCAAGTTGTGGCCCTGATATAAGGTTTCTCCTAAGCTTTGATGAATACATCACTCCCTTTAAAGTAAAATTTCTTTGGCCAAAACGCAATTTAATGTCTCCTTTTCCTTCGATTGGCAAAGTGATGCCTTCCATGGCTACAGCCATTTCTTCATTTTGTTGAGGTTTAAATGATGTGAAAAGTTCACGGTCTTTACTAAAATGATGAGACGCGGCTGAATCGAATATCCAATCTGATTCATTTGTTTGCTGAGCTAAACTGGCCTCAGTAATGTAGTAAGATGAATTTGAATCCCTACTACTATTACGGGTCTTAGAATTTGATCTGGATTGATATGAAGATTTTTTTCGACTCTGTCTACCTCTTGATTGGAAGGATTTCTTAGGATTGAAATTCTGAGAAGGTAAGTTTTGGTTTTGAAAAGAGGGTTTAAAGTCAACATTTTTACTTCTATTGAGAGAAGAACAATTTTGTCTAGCATGGCCATTCTTATGACAAAATGTACAAATTAATTTTTGTTTTAGAAGCTTATTTTTACCTGTATCATTTAGATGAGAAAACTGAGCAGAAATTTTAGCTTTACTTAATTCATTATCTTTATTTCTTAAATTTAGCCTAGTTTCCTCGGCTACCAAGCAAGTTACAATTTCATTGAATGTAAATTTATCATCTTCCCATCTCAGTATGTTTTGAACGATACCGTCGAAATATGATGGGAGATAACGTAACAATTGATAAGATGCAAAAATTTCAGTCAGTCCCCCCTTAGAATTTTCTATTTGTTTAAATATCCTCATGACCCGGGACGCAAAGACATTTACACCCTCACCAGGCAATATTTTGCAATCACATAGCTCAGAAAATAAACTCATGTGCTGTGCACGAGTATCAGGAACAAAACTTTTGTTAATTAAATTCCATGCCTTTACGGGGTCATCCTCGTTTTCTACAATTTTCCTATACTCAGTTTCTATATTTAAGTATAAGGCAGCTAAAGCAGCATTAGCTCTAGACTTAAATTTATTAACAGCAGAAGCATTGCTTCTGTCATCAGCCAAAACTGGGGCTGTTTCCGTACCAACAACTATGTCCCAGAGTCCCCGGTCAAGAAGAACAAATTTAATGTCACTCCTCCATTCCTCGAAATTAATCGCATTCAGTTTGGGAATAGAATGTAAATTGTTGACAGCCATTTTTGAGTAAAAAAAAATTGTATAATTATGGTTCAAACAATTTAAAAATATAATATATCAAAAATATCACAATTTTTCTTATAAAAACCTTTGCCCCCCCGAATTAAACATTCGGTAAATTCATTTATGACTTGAAAATTTATTCAAATATATATATATGAAATTTCAAAAAGTTTTTTTTTCTACTTTACTGAAAAAATTTTACAATATTCCCTCAACAATATGCAAAAAAATGGTCATTATTACTTAAATTAAACAAAACATTCAAGATTTTCATTTATTAACATTAAACAACTTTTAATCTACATTCAAACAATTTCTTGTTTCAAAAATTTACTATAAATGCAAAAAATTTAACTTTCAATTTATTTTTCAAACAAAACAGAAAAACATTAATTTATGAAAGGGCCAGCATATTTACATGCTGAAAAAGGAAAAGCCCATAACCACTTTTTATTTCTCTTGTTAGCTGGTGTGAAGTAGATCCAAGGCTAAGTGAATTAGCAGAGGAGCTACTCTAGACATAAACACCAGCTTAACAACATTTAAAGTTAATTAAATGAATTTGATAAAATGGAAGCTAGAGTAAGTAAATATGCTGAAAGATAAATATGTAGAAATTGTTAAATAAATGACCATAACAAATTTTAATTTAATTTGTGTTTTAATTGAAACAATAAATTCAACAAAAAGTTTATATAAATATAACAATAAGTTTATATGAATAACAATAAGATAATTGAAGTAGACAAATACTTTTTATATATAACAAACATACCAAAGCAGATGCTGGATGACAAACAAGGTGAGTACGAAGACAATATTTAACATCTTTTTATTTCCCATATAGGTTGCAGAAAAGACTACTACGTGCCATTAGAAAGAAGCTGGTGACACTTATGTAGAAGACGTGACGTTCCACTTGTTATTGTCGCGATATTAACACCTATAACTTTCATTGAAATTTCGAACTCACAAAAAAAGGATTAACGTGAGTTATAACTAACTAAAAATGAAAAGATTTTATTTGAATATAAAAAATAAACGCCACATATTACGGCGATATCTTATGAAGCCGGCATCGGCGAAAAATGAACAATGGCAGGGGCAAGAGCAAAGGTAAAAGCAACCGCAAAGGCAACCGCGAACACCCACTACCATCGCCGTTCGCTATTTATAGTTTCGCGGGAGAAACGAAGTGATCTTCCGGACGTACGTCGCGGCGCGTGCGTAGACTTCGGCTATCGTTCTTAGAGATGTTTTATGCAAATTTTTGAAACTCGGCTCAGTCGGAACTTCCGGAAGGTTAGCTATTGTTTACGTTTCGCGTTTGAAAATTAAGATGGATGATTTAAATTTGAAAACTCCTTAACATAGCATTTCATTGAACGATATATTTATTTTCCTGGTAAGTAGAAAATATATTAAAAGGAAATTAGGATTTTTAATAAATGTTTAATTTTTTTCAACTAACGTTTTTTTCTTTAAGCTTTATTTTAAGAGTGATTAATTTTTAATATATTTAATTAGCATAACGATAAGAAAAAACGGCAAACTATAGGTTTACTATTAACAAAATACCATAAATAGAAAAAACGCGCATTATTTCGTACCGCTATAATTAAACACGACTTTTCAACAGGCAAAAAATTCAGCATGTGTGCAGCGTGAAAGCAGCTACAAATCGTAATGTTGCGCACATGCTTGAAACGAATGTTTTTGGAGAGATTAATTTCAGAGAATTTTATGAACACAATAAAAAAGAAGAAAAGCTAATGAAACAAGAACAAAAAACCATGCAGTACACATTGATTATTAACACTTTCCAAATGTACGTAATTTTTGTATCGTATAGCTTGTAAGGTTGAGACATTGGTAGGTCACCACAGATTTTCAGATTGAGCTGGATGCAGCGACGCAATAGATGGGAGAGTTTAAGATTCTTCGACGCCAACAGTCGGAGAAATTTTAGATTAGGTTGGAATGGTTTTGCGTCAGCATAGATCTGCAACAGAGGAAGTAAGTTGCGGAGTGTAGGTGAATGCGGAGCGGCTTTAAAGTTTTGTTAAAGTGAAAAGATTGGAGTCGGTGGAATGAAGGATAAATTGGAAGGTATTTTTCATAGAGAGTGTGGTGTAGATGGGATAGTTCTTATGCTAGCCTAAGCTATAGTTTGTGGAGTGGATGAGTTTAGATTCTTATGCTAGTGTGGTGAAGTTAGTCGATAGTGGAGTTTTCTAATCTGATGAGTATTGTGGAGTTATAGAATATAGAAAAGTTGCGTGAGGAATTTGTCGTGCCGTGGGAATCCAGCCGGCAGTTTTGTGTTCACATCGTTTAGCGGTCATAGAGAGCAGTCTTCAACCATCTTCTGTTATTTATCCTCTGGGTGAGAGCTAATTTATATTTCTCTATTTTTTTCTTGTAGTTATTTTTCTAAGTTACTTAGGGCCATATTCACCAACTTCTTAACACTCGGATTAAACCTCGAATCAGTGGTAATCGCTCGATTATAAGAAAATTGGTATTCTCCAACAAAAATCCGCAGTTCACCGGCTTCTTTAACACTTCGTTT
Source organism: Salticus scenicus (assembly GCA_963930645.1). Taxonomy (NCBI): domain Eukaryota; kingdom Metazoa; phylum Arthropoda; class Arachnida; order Araneae; family Salticidae; genus Salticus; species Salticus scenicus. The sequence continues at coordinate 67,282,924 of OZ005660.1, read as the reverse complement.
TTGATCCTCGAATATCGGAGGATTAACAGAGTTAATTCTCGGATCTTTCCGTAACGCCTGCGCACTCCGCAGCTCAGCTTCTTAAACAAATAACAAACATGGCTGACATGGACGATCTATTCTCACTAGATGATATTGAAAGCATTGGAACTATTGGAAGCATTTGAAAGAAGGAAAAGGACGGTGCATTAAATGATTTGGATTTTTTGGTTAATGCGGCATTTCGATATTGATATCGATTAAATAAAGATTCCGTGGAATCTCTAATACGAATGTTAGATAATAGGCTGTCATTTGCCACAGAAAAGAATAATGCATTAACTTCGGCAGAAAAAATTTTTAATAGCTTCAAAATTCTCTTATCCATAACAATCAAAATTTTAAATCGTAGCTTAAACAGTTGTCGTCTGCGTGATTATTCTTTTTAAAAATGCTCTAAAGTAAAATTGGTTCTTAATCCGTGCATAAATAAACAAAAGCGAAGTAAACAAGAGCGAAGCGTGTATCAGTGTTGCCAATTTGCTTTCTACCCTTTCTAATAATCTAATCCGATTGATTAGTTAATTGAAGCCGAACGATGAATAAAAGCTGTCTTCGTTCTTGGCCAATCAAAGCGAAGCTTTTATTTCTCTTCCAGTTAATCCTTGGATCACGTAATCGGCTGATGGTGAATACCGTAGGAATTTAATCCAGTGTTAACTTTGATTCTCGGATTTTCTGATCCATGGTTTAATCCTCGATCAATGAAGTTTCGTGAATACAGCCCTTAAAGTTTCTACTGATTGAGTTCGAGGGCCAGATTTACCTCCCCATTATTTCAGTCTAAATAAAAGCTTATTTGATTTTACTTCTTAGTCTCGTGCTCTGAATTACCTTTAGTTAATTAATCAATTAATTAAGATGGAGTTTGCGACCACACAAACTTCGTATCCTCTTTGCCTACGTAATCACACAACGAACAGACTGTAGTTCTGAAAGGCATAGAGATAGACTAACTGAATTCCTTATCATTCTTAAACATTGTTAGAAAGTGTTAAAAATGCTTAACACAAAGGAAAACGCAACCCTTATTTTCTAATTGCAGTCCTTAATGTATCTGAATACTTTAGTGTAGCCTTGTAAATATGAAGGTTAACAAAGTTATATTCTATACAAAATATTATTTTAGCATATTACCAATAAATGCCAGTTTCTTTATGATTTTTATAATAGAAAGTTCTTTAAATGTAATTTATAAAAATGTCTGGCATTTTTTTTTTGGATGTGTCTGTACACAAACCAGTTGCACAGGACCTATTAATGCCACGTAAAACAGGAAACATTCCATAGTGAATTTGAATAACATATATAATTTAAAAACAATTCTGAAAATATTTACGGGCGCTGGGGGTGGGCAGACAGACTGATAGACAAATTGACAATCGGACAGATAGATACACAAATTGAAATCATATTTACACTTAAAAAATGTTAAAAAGTGTTAAGTCGTTTAATTCAAAGGAAAATGCAATTCCAACAGAAGCCCTCAATGTGACTGCATATTTTTGTGTGGCTCTGTAAATATAATCTTAATCATACTACATTCTGTAGAAAGCATTCTTTTGTGCATGTGAATAATATATTTCAATTTCATTAAGCTATGTGCAAAGTAAAGTTATTAAAATTTGGTTTTTAAAATACCTTTCATAGAACGAATGCTTTGGAATACTTTCGGCTGTCCCTGTACGCAAAGCAGTGGTGGTATTTACTCATTTTCTATAGTAAACATCCGATAGTGAACTTGAATAACATATTTCAATTTCATTGAAATTTGTGTAAAATAAAGGAATTAAAATCTAGTTCATAAAAATACCTCTCATAGAACACAATGTTTTGGAATATTTTTGGGTGTCATTTCATTTTCAAGAGAGAACTTCCAAAAGTGAATTTGAATATTATATATCAGTTTCAAGAAATTCCATGAATATTTGCATGAGATAGAGCGTTGATAGACAGACAGGCAAACCGAAGTCATTAACACTTTTTAACCTTATTGGAAAGTGTTAAAAACATTTAGAAAATGATAAAAACGATCAATATAAACGAAAATGTAATTCCAGTAAATTTCCAATAATACACATTAATGTAACTGAATATTTTTGTGTGGCTCTGTAAAGCTAATGCTAATTATACTGAATTCATTGGAAAGCATTCTTTTGTGCATATGAATAATATATTTTAATTTTATTAAGATTTGTGCAAAGTAAAGTTTTTAAAATTTGGTTTATAGAAATACCTCTCGTAAAACGCATTGCTTTGGAAAACTTTCGGTCGTCCCTGTATGCAAACCAGTGATGATATTTACTCCATTTCCAATGAAAATCATCCGATAGTGGACTTGAGTAGCATATTTCATTTTCATCAAGACTTGTGTAAAGTTATGGTATTAAAATATGGTTTATAGAAATATCTCTTATTGAACACAATGCTTTGGAATGCTTTCGGGTATCTCTGTACACAAATAGAGGTAGTCACACCATTTTGAATGGGGAACAGGAGATAGTTAACTTCAATAACATATATGTTTCAAGAAATTCCATGAATATTTATGGGAATTAGAGAGTGGACAGACAGACAAACCGAAGTCATTAACACTTTACAATCTTGTTGGAAAGTGTTAAAAATGAATCAAGATATATCAAAAGAAAAAAAAAAATACAGTAAAAATCTGGTGTGGTAATTGAATTATTTTATGCATTTTAATAAAGAAATTTTTATTAACTGTCGTACATTGTCATGAATAATTAGTCAATGTTTTATTAAACAAATGGTACCAATTGCTGTGACCAATATTTTGCCTCTAAGTTACATCAATTTAGTAGTGCCTACTACAAAACGGATACTATATAAGCGGTGTAACATAGCACAGTGAATTCCTAAACATTCTGATTGCAGCAAAATTGGGATCATTTTTTGGTGGAATGTTAAACAGTGTGCATTTAACAATATGCATTCATATTTAAACTTTTTAGAAACCACTTTATTTGATTTTGATTTCCCCATGAAAGATTTCTGCCCGCCTCGAGTGATATTTTAAATATTGTACCTACATTTAAAATTTTTTTAAATTATTCAGAGAAATTTACTCACACCACTCTTTGTAATTTATTGATCATAGTACAAATGTCAAGTAACACTAATTTACGATATGCATTCAAAATACTGAGTTTAGACTATTAGAATACTGTTTTTATTTTAATAGTGCTTTCATATTTAATCCTTTTAGAAGCAATCTTATTTACCGTTATATTTTTTGCGAAGATGTTTCTGCCCCTCTGTAGCATTCTTTTAAACGTATTTAAAATTATAAAATATTTAAGACTGCTATTACATTTAAAAATATGCTGCCCAGACGGTGTAGTGGTTAGCGTCCCTGACTCCTACACGGTTGGGCCTGGGTTCGAATCCCGGAGTAGGTCCCTGTTAGGGGCAGCGATTAACCGCCCATCGGGTGCAAATGGTCATCAAATCGGCAACCCTCTGGCCATTGCCGGAAAAGTTACAAGTGCCATTAAAAAAATAAAAATAAAATAAAATAAAACATTTAAAAATATAATTTAAATTATTTAGAGAAATTCACTCGCACCACTCTTGTAATTTGCCGATCCTGGTAAAGCTTTTTGACTTATAGATTTATGATATAATGGATGAAACGGTCATTACTATACCAAAATTGCAAATTTTATAATTTATTCCGGAGCATTTTCAGTCCCGCCTACTTTTCATACCAGAAATTTTGTAGGATATTTCTCTCTAGTATGTGATAACGATTAAATAAGAATTATTCTTCAAATTTACTGGTAAGAAAAAAGGCGAAACAAAGAACACTCCGAAATAAATTAGAAAAATTCGCAACTCTGCAACTCTGCAATACTCATATACGCATGATATTCAATAAGATTATCGTATTTAGATTTTCTGCTGTTATCTGATTTTGAACAATGAAAAGCGATAGAAAATAATATCCCCATCTTCATATGATACGCAATCAAAATAAAAAATTTCATCTTCCAGTAATTATTTATTTTTAAGGTACACAGACACACAGATAAATCGCTAAAAACCCGAATTTTTGGATTCTGCAATTCTTTTTTCTGAAATAGTGTAATTAATAACAAAAACTGAGTTTTGATAATCTGCCTCAAAAATTATACATTGTCTATAACCCATGTAAGAGAAATCATGCAGAAAAAATAAGCATTTTTTCTGAACATTATATAATGTAAGAATGCACTTGCATGAATTATAAAAGAATGCTTTCAAGTAATTTTGAGTAGTCTTGTATAATGCCTTTAAATCGTATACACGTCATATAGTGCACATTATAAAAGAATGCTTTCAAGTAATTTTGAGTAGTCTTGTATCATGCCTTTAAATCGTATACACATCATATAGTGTACATTATAAAAGAATGCTTTCAAGTAATTTTGAGTAGTCTTGTATAATATCTTTAAATCGTATACACATCATATAGTGCACATTATAAAAGAATGCTTTCAAGTAATTTTGAGTAGTCTTGTATAATGCCTATAAATCGTATACGTATCATATAGTGCACATTATAAAAGAATGCTTTCAAGAAATTTTGAGTAGTCTTGTATAATGCCTGTAAATCGTATACACATCATATAGTGCACATTATAAAAGAATGCTTTCAAGTAATTTTGAGTAGGCTTGTATAATGCCTACAAATCGTATACGCACCATACAGTGCACTTAAATATAGCTCGATAAAAAGAATGCATAACGCAATTTGAAATGCATTTCGAGCAATATCATGCAATAATTCCTGATATATCTGAATTCTTTTGTGTGGTCTTGTAAGTAAATGATGAGTGCTTTTTACACCATATTCTATAGGAAATACGCTTTTGGGAAAATAAAAAATACATATTATGTTTATTATATACAGTGCTATTTGTAAATGTTAAAATATGCATACGAGAAATTCCGCTCATAGTCGTAATGCAATTGATTTATTTTGCATATTTCTGTCATGAGCCATTAGTTCGATACATGTAAAACGTTTTATGTTGTGTTTACATATGATATAGGTTATAGAATACCGAATTTGGACTTTCTAGTAATATCGGTTTTGAATAATGCTAATGACAGATGCAGAGATAAGCCGCTAAAAAATGCGATTTTTTGTTTTCAGGAAGCCTTAAATCGTGTAATTATAGTAAGAACTGAAACTTTATAATTCAATCTAAGCACTATAATTGCTCTACTGTATTGTAAGGAAAAGTAAAAATAAAAATAAAAATAAACTAGCTTTAAAAAAACTTTCGAAAACTGAAGTCGAATAGCGGAGAGCAAGAATTTTGTACAGAAAGTTTTACATATAAAGTGTAAGCAAACGAATGAATAGCAGGGACACGCAACAATTCTTTCGAATTGAAACAACCGAAAAAAGCGAAATGTATATATATATATATTCTTGATGCTTATTCCATGCTACATTTGTTCCTACATATTTTTCGCTTGATAAATGATAGTTCTTTAATTATTTAGAATCAAAACAAGCTCATTTAAACAATTTATCGTGTATAATTTATCTTTTAACATTAGTTGTTGAGTTCGTTTAACTGCAGTAACACAGGCCTACAAAAATGAAGTTGACAAAATTTGATTTGATGATTTCAGTTGATCTTTATGCTTTTTCATTTGCTGAAACCGAAAGTGCAGCCCATTTTTCTCTATCACGTATAGATTTTAGTCAATACAGGGTGCTTACCGACACGATTTCTTACATATACCATCATAACAATCGGTTGGTTGGTTGATATGCTTTTAAGTCGCCCTAGTGCTTCACAATTACAACAATAGGCATCTATGACTAATTAATCATGGAAACGTATTATAATACTTACTATATAATTATATTGGTGGAAGAGTAATGGAAGAATTTGTATAAGCAAGCACCCTGTATTGACAAAAATCTATACATGATAGAGAAAAACTGGCTTCATTTTCGGTTTCAGCACACCAAAAAACACAAAGATGAGCCAAAATTACAGAATCAAAATTTTACATGTCGGCCTGTGTAATTATCCATTTTGCCTGGTTCTAGAGAGACATAAATCACAGCTTTGTTTTCTTGGGAATTGTATCATTTTGGTGGCAGAAGGGTTAGCGCTTTGGGATAGTTCTTTGATAATGGGTTTGAATTTTGATTCAGACATGGATGTTCCTATCGGCTTGGTCAGTTTCATTCGGTAGGTCCTGGTTTAACGAGCTTCAAGATGCATCAAATGACCGTTGATGGATAACCCAAACACTCTGTAACTAATTGAAACTAACATTAAGTAGGAAATGTAAGAAAAACAGACAAAATAAAGAAACCGAAAACTGGTAAGGGTGTGCTCGGGGACATGAAGTTATCAACGAGTCTTGGTTAATTATCATTTATTTCACTATAATTATCATGTGATTATCATTATTTTTTTTAAATATTTTTTTTTTTTCGAAACATATGCTTTAAGAAATTAAGGCTAAAATTTTTCTTTACTCTAATAGTTATATTAGAAAGATTAAGATACACATTTCCTTTTTTACATATTAAAAATTCAAGCTATATTCTATGAAGAGAAGAAATACATTTTAAAAAGAGCAATTTTAATGAAATTAAATGAATAAAACATAAAATATTACTCATAAAATAAATAAAGTTGAAGCTTTATGAAATATGATATAAATTGTATGCGTTAAAATATCACGTTAAATGTAAAACAGTTTTAAATCGGTTTTTATTTATTTATATATTTTTCCTTCCGAAATTTGTGTTAGTAGATGAATGGTCCGCGCTTTGCCTTTATTTGCTAGCTTCGGTTCCTGATTCAAACATATATGTTCTCAGTGGTTTAGAAACCATTTTGAGCAATAGGTCCCCGCCTAGTTGGCCATAGTAAGCCTCCCTCCCACCTAAAAAAAAGCTGTAGAGCATATAAAACATAAAAAACTGAAAAACCCCATTTTGTTTCAAATATACTAACTCCAATCCAACGAATGTCGATATGTATGATAAACTGTATCTGAATAGGATGTACGACTTCAAAACCGAATTTTCAACTGGGGTTAGGATCAGGCCCTCAGTCCTTTTCCTCTTCCCTCTAGTACGTTGCTGCTTGAGCATGTATTATAGTAAGAATTATACATGTATGTAAAATTTCAGCTCAGTTGGACAATAGGAATTGAGCTAGAACTTAAAAGCAAATTTTGAACTGGTTTCTAGGGGTTAGATCCCCAGTCTCCAACTTTTAAGTCCGTTACTACTTGAGCATGATGTATTTTCATCTGAGTTGTACCTGTACGCAAAATTTCGGCTCAGTCGCATGACAGGAAATGGGTGAAGTTCAATTCTTAAGGTGCTATCAGACGGAAGACGACATATTCTAAAATATAAGCTATTGCCGCTCAAAAGTGACCCAACGATTTCAGTGGGGTTGTTTTTAAGCATAAACGGGAGAACGAAATCCAGAAATGTAAACAACGGACCCAACATTTGGCTATTATTCAATATTTTGAAAGTAGACAAAAATGTTTCAAAATCACTGCCATATGCAGTTTTTAACACATTAGGCTTCAGAAATTTAATACGTAAATATGAATGTTTTTGAACATATTTTTTTCTACAGTACTGCAATTTCCACAGCATATGTAAAATACTTCGAAACAAAACAACGAATGAAGTTCCTGATATTTTTAAGAGTTCCGAATTAAACACAAATCTGACAGCATTGGCTGACAGCATTGTGGCAGTGTATTATTAATACACTGCCACAATGAATTTTAATTAGTTATAACCAGTGTTGTGCAAGTTCACGAAAAAAACGAACTAGTTCAAACTCAAGTTCATCGTGTAAAAAACGAGTTAGTTCGCGCTCAAACTCATGCCTGAAAAAAATGAACGCGCTCAACTCAAGTTCATTTTTAAAAAGGAGCGAAGTTCATTAAAAGTTCATTTTTGAGTTTTTTTTTTTTTTTCTAAACCGATCTTATCTTTTGTGAACACTTTCATAGGTAATTTACATTTAAAAAAAAATAACAATTACCATGAAAATTTTTCGTAATTTAATGCTTAAACTTATAAACTTACAACTCTTAATTATAACTTATTAATTTAATTGTGGTAAAAATTTATTTACGGACACTTCTGAATAGTGGACCCATTGTTTTTGCGTGGTTTTCTATTCTCAAATTTCCAATACGTTTGTTTATGGGCATGAGAAAACTTATTTATAGGAGACGAATTCCATCATTCAGAGATTCCGTTGTTTTGAAATATATATTTTCACCATGTTTTGATTAACTTCGATTCTTCTTTGTTTGTTTGTCCAAAACAAATCTTGCAATCGATTTTTAACTAACTTCCCGACTAGCTAGACATTTGTAACTTTTAGGATGGCTCAGAACACGGTGACAATACATTTTTTTTTTATCCCTTTTAGTCAACCGTTTCAGGCCCCTACTGCCTGCGGCAACGTTTATATGATTTGGCAGAAACTTTATTTAAGTAATTTTCCGACGAGCAAGACATTTGAAACTTTCAGAATAGTTCAGAACACGGTGGAAATGCATTTTTTAATACTTTTAGACAACTGTTTCGGGTTCCTGCTGCCTTCGGCAGCGTTATCAGTACAAAGCTTGAAATCAATTTTTAACTAACTTCCCGACTAGTTAGACATTTGAAAATTTCAGGATAGCTCAGAACACGGTGACAACTGTTAGAGGTTAGTTTTAGTCAACTGTTAGAGGTCTCTACTGCCTTCGTCAACGTTTATATGATTCAACAGAAAATTTATTTAACTAACTTCCCTACTAGCTAGACAGTCGAAACTTTCAGAATAGTTCAAAACACGGCGAAAATGCATTTTTTAAAGTATTTTTAGTCAACGGTTTCGGGGTTCTGCTGCCTTCGGCAGTGTTATCAGTACAAAGTTTGCAATCGATTTTTAACTAACTTTCCGACTAGTTAGGCATTTGAAACTTTCAGGACAGCTCAGAACACGGTACAAATATATTTTTTTAAATATTTTTAGCCAATTGTTTCAGGTCCCTACTGCCTTCGGCAGCGTTTATATGATTCAAAAGAAAATTTATTTAGCTAACTTCCCAACTAGCTAGACATTTGAATCTTTCAGAATAGTTCAGACTGCGGTGAAAATGCATTTTTAAAAATATTTTTAGCCATCTGTTTCAAGTCTCTGCTGCAGCGTTACCAGTACAAAGCTTTCAATCGATTTTTAACTAACTTCCGGGCTAGCTAGCTAGTCATTTGAAACTTTTATAGAAGCTCAAAACACGATAACAATAATTTTTTTAATACTTTTAGCCAATTATTGCTGGTTCCCGCTGCCTTCGGTAGCGTTTATATGATTCAACAGAAAATTTAAAACATGGTATATAAAAAGTTTTTTTAAACTTTAAATTATTTTTTAATAGTGTAATGGTTTGACTTAATTAGTCTTTATTTAATTGCAATTAATCTTTATTTAATTGCACCAAAGCCAATGTTGGCTTTTAGTTCTTGGATAAAACACTAGAAAATTTCGCTTGCTATTTAGCGTACTATATAGGAATGAGCATGAATTTTATATAAAGTGTGTAAAAATAAAATCAAGCTCAAAATCAAGTGGGTTTTGGAATTTTTTTATTTGGGGACCGCCACTTAACGATTTGTGATATTTCATCCAAGGTCCCTAAGACAAACCGGTAAATTGTGTTAAAAATATTTAGCTAATTCAAAAAGAAACTCAAAATAAAATTAAAACGTTAATAATAAATTTAAAAAACATATAATTTAATAACAAGTAACTTATTAAATAGAAAACAATTGTTAAATTCACAAAGGGTACATAAATTGCCCATTGGAAGAAAAATCTCAAAGTGTTTTGTCTTCCGTTTAAACGAGCGTGGAATAAAAAGGTACAGCTTTCTTTCTTTCTTTTTTAACACTTTCCAACAAAGTTGAAAAGTGTTTATGACTTCGGTTTGTCTGTCTGTCTGTCTGTCTGTCCGTCTGTCTGTCTGTCTGTCTGTCTGTCCGCGCTCTAACTCCCGTAAATATTTATGAAATTTCTTGAAACTGATATAAGTTATTCAAGTTCACTATCGGACGGTCCCTATTGAAAATGGAGTTTATACCTCTACTGGTTTGTGTACAGGGACACCCGAAAATATTTCAAAGCATTGTGTTCTATGAGAGGTATTTCTATAAAGCATATTTTCATACCTTTACTCTAGACATATCTTAATGAAATTGAAATATGTTATTCAAGTTCACTATCGTACGTTCCCTATTGAAAATGGAGTTTGTACCTCTACTGGTTTGTGTACAGGGATACCCGAAAGTATTTCAAAGCGTTGTGTTCTATGAGAGGTATTTCTATAAATCATATTTTAATACCTTCACTGTAGACATATCTTAATGAAATTGAAATATGTTATTCAAGTTCACTATTGGATGTTTCCTGTATAAAATGGAGGGAATACCACCATCGGGTTATACACAGGGGCACTCAAAAGTATTCCAAAGCATTGCGTTCTAGGAGAGATATTTCTATAAATCAAACTTTAATAACTTTACTATCCACGAAGTTTTAGGAAATTGAAATATGTTATTTACATGCACAAACGAATTTTTTGCACAGAATGTAGCATGATTAGCATTAGATTTACAGGGTGGCACAGAAATATCCAGTTATATTAAGAGGTACTAATAAAAAATTGCTAGAATTGTACTTTCGTTTACGTTAAGCGTTTTTAACACTTTCTATCATTTAAGTGTGAATATGATTTCAGCTTTGTGTATCTGCCTGTCCGTCCGTCTGTCTGTCTGTCCGATCTCTAACTCCCGTAAATATTTATGGAATTTCTTAAAACTGATATATGCTATTCAAGTTCACTATCGGATGTTCCCTATTGAAAATGGAGTTTATACCTCTACTGGTTTGTGTACAGGGACACCCGAAAGTATTTCAAAGCATTGTGTTCTATGAGAGCTATTTCTATAAACCATGTTTTCATACCTTTACTATAGACATATCTTAATGAAATTAAAATATATTATTCCAATTCCCTACTGGATGTTTCCTGTATAAAATGGAGGAAATATCACCACCGATTTATATACAGGGACACTCAAAAGTATTCCAAAGCATTGCGTTCTATGAGAGATATTTCTATAAATCAAATTTTAATAACTTTACTTTCCACGAAGTTTTAGGAAATTGAAATATATGCACAAAAAAATCGCTTTGCATAGAATATAGCATAATTAGCATTAGATTTACAGGGTGACAGAAAAATATCCATTTATATTAAGAGCTATTAATAAAAAATTGCTGAAATATTACTTTCGTTTACATTGAGTGTTTTTAACACTTTCTAACATTTTTAAGTGTGAATATGATTTCAGTTTGTGTATCTGTCCATCTGTCTATCTGTTTGTAAGCCCGCGCTCCAACTCCTGTAATTATTTATGGAATTTTTCGAAAGGGATATATTTTATTGAAGTTCACTATCGGATGTTCCATATTGAAAATGGAGTGAATATCTCTTCTGGTTTGTGTACAGGGACACCCAAAAGCATTCGAAAGCATTTTGTTCTATTGAGTGTTGTTTTTATAAACATTATCCCTATAGAATTTTCCCCATTTAAAATGACATTAATAGGTCCTGTACAACTAGTTTGTTTATAGGGACAAAAAAAAAAAAATATATATATATATATATGCCAATGCATTACGTATTAGGACAGAATTTTTTGAAAATTATATTTAAAAGTCTTTCTACTGTAAAAATCATAAAAATATTGAAATTTATTGTTAATACTCTAAAATAATCTTTTGTATAGAATATGATGTGATTAACTTTCTGATTTACAGGGCTACACTAAAATATTCAGAGAGATCAAAAGCTGTAACTATAATCTAATGGCTGCATTTTCTTTTGCGTTAAGCCTTTTTAACACTTTCCAAAATGCCTAAGAGTAATTTTAAAATCAATTAGTCTATCTGTATATTTTTCAGTCCTACTGTCTGTTGTGTGATAACCTAGGCAACGAATATTAAAAGTTATTCGATACAACAATTACGTACAGTTAGAAAGTGTTACTAATCAATGCGCACTGCATGATTTTTCTTTCTTGTTTTTTTTTTTTTTTTTTTTCGGATAATTAAAATTAGAAGCTATAATTCTTAAAACATTTATTTGTTTAAGAGAAATTTCGTAAAAATAAGTGCATTTTTAATATGTTTCCAAATAATGTGTACACATTTTTCTTTCTGTACAAGCTTGTTTAGCCTTTATATATATATATATATATATATATATGTACAATGCTGCTGATAGAAAACTGTAAATATTTTTAAAATTTCAATTATTATTATTATTATTATTACTAGCAGGCTTTGCCCGCTTCGCTAGACATTAAACTTAACTAAGTTGTCAAAATCCCATATCTTTATTAATAACCTAAGTTCTCTCTGTGATTAGTAGAAGTTTTTCTCGCTCGCAACGTGAGGAGTCTGGTTCCACCCTTCGGCAGCAACTTACCCACTTCTTACTTCCCTTTCCTCAGCGGGTGAGTTCGAAGTTTTGCAAAATCCCACTAATGCACATAATGAGTACACTTAATCAATATCCACACACCAAAATTTGCCATTCTAAGATAATTCAAAGCGAATTCAAGCGGAAAAACATGTTTTTACACACGTTTATTGCCCTCCGACTCCGAGAAGGGGGGGGGGAATTTCGAATTTCGTGAAATCCAGTTACAATAAGTGCCGGATGCATACAAACAATTTACGCACAAAATTTCGTGACCACAGAAGTCTTTAATAGAAAGTGTTATAAATAAATAAATACAAAAAGCACAGCTTTAGTATGGGACCGCTTTGGTGACTTTAAATATTTTAAGCCATTTTTGCGATGAATTGAATTGGCTATCTCAATTGTGCAATTAAAGATCTTGGCGAGAAACGTTCGAGCTACTTCGGCGCCAAATTTAAAATTTTGCCAAAGGGACCCGATACTAAAGCACACCTAACTGCGAAAGATACCTTTCACAAAATAAAAAAATAAAAAGAAACAAAATAAAACAAAATAATATTTTTTTTTTTTTTTTTTTTTTACAAAATAAAAAATCTTAATAAAATCCAAATTATAATCATTTACAATTAAGGGGAGAACATAAAAGAACCTCATAAGGTACATAATGACAAAAAAAAATTTGTTTTATTGCAGGAAAGAAAAGTACTGCTTAATTAAATAAAAATATTAAACTAATGTCAAATATCACTATGAAAATATTTATCCACATACAAATACCTGATTAAAATTTCATTTTGTTTCTGAAAAATAAAAAAAATATGTAAATGCGTATATATAAATATAAAACTTTCTACCGAATCTGGGTTGAAAACGGAAAAAGGGTAAAATAAATTAGAAATATCGGACCTATATTTATAAATTTGATACGAAATGAAAGGGGCGATTTTTCTGAATCCAGGGGTGGAAACAGTTTTTCGATGCGACAATTAGATTTTTAGAAAATAACTAAAATATGAAATTTAAGTGACAACGGAAAACGGAAAAAGGGAAAAATAAATTGGAAATATCAGACCTGTCGTTACAAATTCAGTACCAAATGAAAGGGGTGATTTTTCTGAATCCTGTGGTGTAAACAGTTTTTCGATACGGCAATTAGATTTTTTAAAATTAACTAAAGTATGAAATTTAGATGGCAACACTTCATTTCAATCTTTTCATAATTTGTAGTGCGAATCACGCGAATAAAAAAGTCTTTAAATTAAAAATTTATTTTTATATTTTATTTTTCCATTCAAAGTGTTTTAGTGAAAAAATATTTATGGCGCATGCGCTTGCGTTTTTTACCCACAATTCAAAAACTAATCAAAATTTTGAAAATTTCTATAGATATAATTTTAAGTTGGGTGAAGACATACGTTTCTGCCAAGCGCCTTTGAATTCCGTCCAGCCGTTCTCGAGTGATGCCCGGACGAAAAAAGCGACATACTGACACGATGACACACTGTTAGCTGGTGTGAAGTAGATCCAAGGCTAAGTGAATTAGCAGAGGAGCCTACTCTAGACATAAACACCAGCTTAACAACATTTAAAGTTAATTAAATGAATTTGATAAAATGGAAGCTAGAGTAAGTAAATATGCTGAAAGATAAATATGTAGAAGTTGTTAAATAAATGACCATAACAAATTTTAATTTAATTTGTGTTTTAATTGAAACAATAAATTCAACAAAAAGTTTATATATAAATATAACAATAAGTTTATATGAATAACAATAAGATAATTGAAGTAGACAAATACTTTTTATATATAACAAACATACCAAAGCAGATGCTGGATGACAAACAAGGTGAGTACGAAGACAATATTTAACATCTTTTTATTTCCCATATAGGTTGCAGAAGAAACTACTACGTGCCATTAGAAAGAAGCTGGTGACACTTATGTAGAAGACGTGACGTTCTTGTTTCCACTTGTTATTGTCGCGATATGAACACCTATAAATTTCATTTAAATTTCGAACTCACAAAAAGGATTAACGTGAGTTATAACTAACTAAAAATGAAAAGATTTTATTTGAATATAAAAAATAAACGCCACATATTACGGCGACATCTTATGAAGTCGGCATCGGCGAAAAATGAACAATGGCAGGGGCAAGAACAAAGGTAAAAGCAACCGCAAAGGCAACCGCGAACACCCACTACCATCGGCGTTCGCTATTTATAGCTTCGCGGGAGAAACGAAGTGATCTTCCGGATGTACGTTGGGGCATGTGCCGGCGCGACGCGGCGCGTGCGTAGTCTTCGGCTATCGTTCTTAGAGATGTTTTATGCAAATTTTTGAAACTCGGCTCAGTCGGAACTTCCGGAAGGTTAGCTATTGTTTACGTTTCGCGTTTGAAAAATTCAAATGGATGATTTAAATTTGAAAGCTCTTTAATATAGCATTTCATTGAACGATATATTTATTTTCCTGGTAAGTAGAAAATATATTAAAAGGAAATTAGGATTTTTAATAAGTGTTTAATTTTTTTTTCAACTAACGTTTTTTTTCTCTTTAAGCTTTATTTTAAGAGTGATTAATTTTTAATATATTTAATTAGCATAACGATAAGAAAAACCGGGAAACTATAGGTTTACTATTAACAAGGCCCCCCCTCTTATCGTTTGCACTTTTACGCTTAAAAAGTTAATAAAAAGAAAAAGCATCCAGCAAAACTTTGCACAAATTGTATAATCATACGACTGTGACTAAACAGTTTAACAGTTTCTTCAGAACTAAAAAAACAATTAGGTTTAATCCTCAGCTGCACAGCAACAGAGATCAATATCTGGATAGAGGTGATTTACAAAACAATTTGTTTTTGAAACACAAATAACATATACCTGTTTACTCAAACCTCTCTTCCAGTTTTGAAAAGATTTTTAACATGCTCTTTAAAAAAAACTGTAGAAAAGAAATTCATACAATGAATTATTTGTATAATAAGTTTAACAACAAATATAACATGAGTATAATCACATTCAATATTATAAATATATGTATAAACATAATTCTTTCTTACAATATAAAAGTATAAATTACATACAAATACTTAACAAAAAGAACAGAATGGATTATTTCGGGAATGGAGAGGAGAGAGAGAGATTAACAAAAAATTGCTGTGAGCAATTGGAAAAAAAAAATTGACTTTTTTGTCAAAAGAGAATGAGAATTGAAATTCTCAAAAAAAACTTCCAGCCTAAACCTGGAAAGATTTTGCTTAACTTGCAAAATTTGAAATTTTTTTTTTCCCGAATTCAAGGAAACATTTGAATTCATAGAAAAGTTTAAATTTTTGAATTCATAAATTTTGAATTCTTAAAAAAAAGTTGAATTCATTAAGGATTTGAATTCATAAAAAAAATTTTTAGAAAATTTACATTTTTAAAATTTTATAAATTCATAGAAAAATTTGAAATTGAAAATTTAAGATTAACTTTTGAAACATTTTCGAAGAAAAGATTTTTCACAAATTTTTGTAATTCAAATTTAGTTTGTGGCTTAGTAAATATGTCAGCCAAATTTAATTTGCTACGAATGAAAACTAATTCAAAAATATTTTTGATAACAAGATCTCTAATAAAATATAGTTTGACCTCTATGTGTTTGCTTCTATTATTCTCTATAGGAGATTTAATAAAGTCTATAGCAGCCATATTGTCAATTAGTAATTTTGAGATTTTCTTATTTTTTATAATCTTCATGCTTTGGCATTCTTCTAGAATTCGATCTAGCCAGACAATTTCTTTTGCTGCTTCTGTAGCGGCAATGAACTCAGATTCCATAGTGGATAAACTAACAGCCTTCTCTTTAAAGGTCCTCCAACTGATGGGGCTACTATCTAGAAATACTATTTGTCCACCTATGGATGTCCGATCATCACGATTTGAAGCAAAGTCGGCGTCTGTGTAGGCTATGATCTGTGAATCAGCACATGAAAGTTTTAATTTTAATTGGCTTGTTTTCTTTACATATCCCAGTAGTTTGATCAACCCATTCCAGTGATGAATTCCTGGATTCGATTGGAATTGGCTATAGATATTGACGGCATATGCTATATCAGGTCTTGTTCTGTTAGATAAATATGATAAACACCCTAGAATATTGCGATATGGATACTTTGTCATTTCTTTGGTTTCTTCTTCGGTTTGAGGACAGCTTGATTTTGAGTAAATACAGCCTTTGCTGATTGGTAAGGATGAAATTGGAGGGTTAAAACTATTAAAACGACTGCATATTTCTTGAATATAGCTTTCTTGATGAATGAATAGCTTTGAGTCAATTTCAACAAATTCTACTCCAAGTAGTTTCTTTGTCCTTCCCAAAATTTTTAATTTGAATTTTTGTTTTAAAACATTAATGGCTTCCTCTAAAAACATTTTACTTTTACCAAATAAAACCATGTCATCAACATATAATAATAGGATAACTTGAAATTTGAATGTATAAACACAGTTGCAAGAAGTAAATTTAATAAAACCGATATTTGATAAAACTCTGTCAATTTCGTAAAACCATGCTCGTCCACTTTGGTGAAGGCCATAGAGAGCTTTGTCGAGCTTGCAAACTAACTTCTCTTCTCCTTGTTTAATAAAACCAGGTGGTTGCTGCATGTATATTTCATCTTCTAGCGGAGCATATAGGTATGCGCCAGTGACATCACATTGTACGTGATTCCACTTGTGCTGCACTATCAAAAGTGAAAAGAAAAAACGAATTAGATCGAAGTTTATAACAGGACTAAAAGTTTCTTCATAACTCTCGCCTTTTACTTGAGCGTAACCTTGAGCTACAAGCCTTGCCTTGAATTTAGCAATTCGACCTTCTTCATCTCGTTTTATAGCATATACCCAGCGACATCCAATTATTTGCTTATTTTGAGGAGGTTTTACAAGATGCCAAACCTTTCGTTCTTGGATGGTTTTTATTTCGGTTTTCATTGCTTCTAGCCATTCTTGAAATTGGTCTGATTTTTGGGCTTGCTTGAAAGTTCTTGGTATAATTAATTCTAGTCAAGAGGAATTATGACAAAAATTGGCACTTGTGTCTGAGTCAGATTCTTCTATTGGAGTGAATGAAAATTTAGTGGGGTCATACTTGATTTTGTTTTCTTGGCAATATTTTCTAATGTCTCTATGGGATCTTAGTCTTGTTCTTGTATTTTCGGGATAGTAGTATACGTCTGTTCTGGATTTATCTCCTCTTAAAACTTGTTTTCTTTCAAACTTTATGTTTTTTAATTGAGATGATTGAACAGGGTTTTCATCATCTGAGGATTCCTCAGTGTCAGATAATTCAGACGGTACGCTGGACCCTATTTCAGGAGTTTCGTCAACAGCCTCTTCATCAGAATCATCGTCACTATCCTTTGGAAATACATCTTGAATTGTGTAATGCTGGTTGATGGTGCCCAGCACTGCTCCACTTGCTTCTGTTTTGAACAAACGATCTTCTTTAAATGTCACATTTAAAGATTCTACTATTTTATTTTGCTCTGGGATCCAAATACGGTATCCTCTTGTATGGTGTGCATATCCTACTAGATAACCTTTCACAGCTTTTGGATCCAGTTTCTGTCTTCTTTGTTTTGCCAGTCCTACATAAGCTACACATCCAAATGGTTTAAGGTGTCTGATTGATGGTTTTCTTCCACCGTACAATTCAAATGGTGATTTTTCAAAATCTTTATGGCATAGTCTGTTCCAGGCATAATTGAAATGTGAAACGGCTTCTGGCCAAAAACAAAAGTCTAAACCACTTTCATATAATGATGTACGGGCTCCATTAATAACAGTTTGGTTATAACGTTCAATAGCACCATTTTGTTCTGGAGTGAACGTGTTTGTTAGTTCATGTTTGATGCCTTTTTCCTGACAAAATGTTGAAAATTCTTTGTTGACAAACTCTGTTCCATTATCTGAGCGGATAGCTATTAAAGGTTTACCTATAAATCTTTCTGCCCTTTTGATGTGATTAATTAAGGTTTCAGCTACTTCAGATTTTTGGACTATAGGATAAATGAATACTTTACGGGAATAATCGTCCATGATTGATAGAAAATATCGTTCTCCATGTTTGCCTCTTACTTGACATGGTCCCCAAACATCTGTATATAACAGTTCTAAGGGTCTCTTGGATCGAACAAAGTTTCTGTATTTAAATGAAGTGCGTTTAAATTTATTCAACCTGCAATCTTCACAAAAAAATTCTGTATGTCCCTTTAAGAATGGTAATCCCTTTGCACCCCTCTTATTACTTGTATGCGTCAAAGTTTGAGGATTTACATGAGCGCATCTCTTATGCCACAGGTTTAGAACTTCCTGTTCTTTTGAAGATGTTGTGGAGGCTTCGAAAGTTACATGTTGTTTTATAGATTTTGGGATTTTTGCTTGGACACGATAAACACCACTTTTTAATTTTGCTCTGAACATTATATTATCATTGGACGTAATTTTGACTTCGCCTCTTCCCCCAATAAACTGTAGACCTTCTTTGTCAAGTTGTGGCCCTGATATAAGGTTTCTCCTAAGCTTTGATGAATACATCACTCCCTTTAAAGTAAAATTTCTTTGGCCAAAACGCAATTTAATGTCTCCTTTTCCTTCGATTGGCAAAGTGATGCCTTCCATGGCTACAGCCATTTCTTCATTTTGTTGAGGTTTAAATGATGTGAAAAGTTCACGGTCTTTACTAAAATGATGAGACGCGGCAGAATCGAATACCCAATCTGATTCATTTGTTTGCTGAGCTAAACTGGCCTCAGTAATGTAGTAAGATGAATTTGAATCCCTACTACTATTACGGGTCTTAGAATTTGATCTGGATTGATATGAAGATTTTTTTCGACCCTGTCTACCTCTTGATTGGAAGGATTTCTTAGGATTGAAATTCTGAGAAGGTAAGTTTTGGTTTTGAAAAGAGGGTTTAAAGTCAACATTTTTACTTCTATTGAGAGAAAAACAATTTTGTCTAGCATGGCCATTCTTATGACAAAATGTACAAATTAATTTTTGTTTTAGAAGCTTATTTTTACCTGTATCATTTAGATGAGAAAACTGAGCAGAAATTTTAGCTTTACTTAACTCATTATCTTTATTTCTTAAATTTAGCCTAGTTTCCTCGGCTACTAAGCAAGTTACAATTTCATTGAATGTAAATTTATCATCTTCCCATCTCAGTATGTTTTGAACGATACCGTCGAAATATGATGGGAGATAACGTAACAATTGATAAGATGCAAAAATTTCCGTCAGTCCCCCCTTAGAATTTTCTATTTGTTTAAATATCCTCATGACCCGGGACGCAAAGACATTTACACCCTCACCAGGCAATATTTTGCAATCACACAGCTCAGAAAATAAACTCATGTGCTGTGCACGAGTATCTGGAACAAAACTTTTGTTAATTAAATTCCATGCCTTTACGGGGTCATCCTCGTTTTCTACAATTTTCCTATACTCAGTTTCTATATTTAAGTATAAGACAGCCAAAGCAGCATTAGCTCTAGACTTAAATTTATTAACAGCAGAAGCATTGCTTCTGTCATCAGCCAAAACTGGGGCTGTTTCCGTACCAACAACTATGTCCCAGAGTCCCCGGTCAAGAAGAACAAATTTAATGTCACTCCTCCATTCCTCGAAATTAATCGCATTCAGTTTGGGAATAGAATGTAAATTGTTGACAGCCATTTTGAGTAAAAAAAAATTGTATAATTATGGTTCAAACAATTTAAAAATATAATATATCAAAAATATCACAATTTTTCTTATAAAAACCTCTGCCCCCCCGAATTAAACATTCGGTAAATTCATTTATGACTTGAAAATTTATTCAAATATATATATATGAAATTTCAAAAAGTTTTTTTTCTACTTTACTGAAAAAAAATTTTACAATATTCCCTCAACAATATGCAAAAAAATGGTCATTATTACTTAAATTAAACAAAACATTCAAGATTTTCATTTATTAACATTAAACAACTTTTAATCTACATTCAAACAATTTCTTGTCTCAAAAATTTACTATAAATGCAAAAAAAATTTAACTTTCAATTTATTTTTCAAACAAAACAGAAAAACATTAATTTATGAAAGGGCCAGCATATTTACATGCTGAAAAAGGAAAGGCCCATAACCACTTTTTATTTCTCTTGTTAGCTGGTGTGAAGTAGATCCAAGGCTAAGTGAATTAGCAGAGGAGCCTACTCTAGACATAAACACCAGCTTAACAACATTTAAAGTTAATTAAATGAATTTGATAAAATGGAAGCTAGAGTAAGTAAATATGCTGAAAGATAAATATGTAGAAGTTGTTAAATAAATGACCATAACAAATTTTAATTTAATTTGTGTTTTAATTGAAACAATAAATTCAACAAAAAGTTTATATATAAATATAACAATAAGTTTATATGAATAACAATAAGATAATTGAAGTAGACAAATACTTTTTATATATAACAAACATACCAAAGCAGATGCTGGATGACAAACAAGGTGAGTACGAAGACAATATTTAACATCTTTTTATTTCCCATATAGGTTGCAGAAGAAACTACTACGTGCCATTAGAAAGAAGCTGGTGACACTTATGTAGAAGACGTGACGTTCTTGTTTCCACTTGTTATTGTCGCGATATGAACACCTATAAATTTCATTTAAATTTCGAACTCACAAAAAGGATTAACGTGAGTTATAACTAACTAAAAATGAAAAGATTTTATTTGAATATAAAAAATAAACGCCACATATTACGGCGACATCTTATGAAGTCGGCATCGGCGAAAAATGAACAATGGCAGGGGCAAGAACAAAGGTAAAAGCAACCGCAAAGGCAACCGCGAACACCCACTACCATCGGCGTTCGCTATTTATAGCTTCGCGGGAGAAACGAAGTGATCTTCCGGATGTACGTTGGGGCATGTGCCGGCGCGACGCGGCGCGTGCGTAGTCTTCGGCTATCGTTCTTAGAGATGTTTTATGCAAATTTTTGAAACTCGGCTCAGTCGGAACTTCCGGAAGGTTAGCTATTGTTTACGTTTCGCGTTTGAAAAATTCAAATGGATGATTTAAATTTGAAAGCTCTTTAATATAGCATTTCATTGAACGATATATTTATTTTCCTGGTAAGTAGAAAATATATTAAAAGGAAATTAGGATTTTTAATAAGTGTTTAATTTTTTTTTCAACTAACGTTTTTTTTCTCTTTAAGCTTTATTTTAAGAGTGATTAATTTTTAATATATTTAATTAGCATAACGATAAGAAAAACCGGGAAACTATAGGTTTACTATTAACACACACACACACGCGCGCGCGCGCGCACATACATACACACACTGGCAAAATTTTCTGAAGTCATTTTCGGCTTGCATGGGGTGTGAAACGTGAAGATATCGCAAAATTTTTTGATTCCGACAAATTTACAGACAAAAGTCATATTTTATTAAGATAGATTGTTGTTGTTTTAATTGAGTGTTTAAGTTTTAAATAGGAAAAAATATTTAAGTGTCTAAAGAGCCATTATACACATATACCTTTAATATCATATTTAAATTCATTTATTAATTATTATTTAACTTATTTTATGTTATTTTCTTATTTAATTTAATTTTAAGTTTTTTTTTTTATTATTACTATTATAATTATTCCATAAAAATATAGTTTTCATTAGAATATTTCTTTCTAAAGGAAAAAGAAATGTGCAATGACAATACTTTATTATCCACTTAAGCAAAGCAAGAAATGAAATAGACTAGTTTAAGTAAAAATACATTAATAATAAAAATACTAAATACTGATTGCAGAATCTTTCAATTGTGTATATTTTCACACATACCATCATTGATGTTTGTTATTTACATTTCATAACAGATTTTTTTTTTTTTTTTTTCGAAATTTTCAACTGAGAGATTTATTCTGCACGTTCCAAAAGTCTCGGCACCAGCGATGAACAGTCTTTCTAGCCTATACAAGTTTCGGTGAAAACCATGGAAAACTCCTAATGGCTTGATCGACAACTATAACAAGGAATCGAACCCGGCACTTGTCCACCAGTTTCGACAGCTGAAACTCTCGACCACTTTACCGTGTTATTATACTGATGTCAATATTTTATTCTAATATTTTATACGATTTTGTGTCTTTTTCCAATACATTAATTCCAGTAATCCAAATTTATGTGAAACAGTATCATGTTTTGGCACGTTATGAAAAACTTTAAATTATTTTCTAAGTTTTTAAAATGGAATGTTGGTATTTATTGATGTTCATACCGGTACCATAAATGATATATTTTAAACTGCTCTAACTTATTTGTGATTAAATATTTCTCATAATGTACAATTATGCCATATTTTGCCTTGTTATGTAATATTAAGAGTTTTAGTGACACTTTACCTATCTTCACTTCTGGCATCCAAATTTCATGTAATTAATTCTACGAGAAAATTTGTTATGCAAATTACTCATTAGCTAACGCTTTTTTTTTTTTTTTTTTTTTTTTTTTACCCTGTCTTTACATTAAAAAAAAAAATTCACAACAGTTAAAATAATTTTTGTAAAAAAAAAAAAAAAAAAAAAAAATACAAAGAATTTTATAAGTTTTTAATATTTCATTTTGAAATCACAAAATGTAAAAACTGATGCTGTTTTAACTAGTTCGACTTCTTTATAAGGAGAAAAATCGCTGTAATACACTTTTTATTTATGCTTATTTTATTAATTTATTTGAATAACTATATTTATTCATTATTATTAATTTATTACTATTAAGTCTTAAATATCTGCAAAGAAAGCGATATATTTTTCAAGCAATATATTTTAACCGAATACGCGTGTTTTGTTTATACATAAGACTTGTTCATATAACAGAATAAATATAAAAAACATGACTTTAAATACATCTTAAGATTAAAAATCACTTTTCAAAAACGATAAAATCTAAAATAATAATAATAATAATAAAATAAATAACAGATTAAATATTTTTTGTTAAAAATAAAAATGTACTTCAGTTTTTCCGTCTCATTGGAAATGGAAAATAAAAAAAGAAATAGGCCGACAAAAGAATACACACAACACCTTGGATATAAAAAAGGGAAACGGCGAGCGTCTCAAATCGACAGCAATAAATCAATTCCTCGAAGTCAACAGATAGGACCACCGTTCTCAGAACTTGTATAGTCCTGGACGTTCTGTAGACTCAAGACTATTACAATTACAATAGTTTACTTTCATGTCGTGGAACCCACATAGGCAACCGGCAACCTTTTAAAAATCAAAGTCACCGAACTTTTGTACTATACAGGAGACAAATTTCATCGTGACGTCCTCTCTCAGCAATTAGCAGAAATTCTATTTCACAGAAGAGAAGCAAGGAAGGGAAACACAATTGTATCTCATCCTCTACACACAGTAGGGGGTGTTGTTATCTCACAGCTCTTTTTTCTCTCCCCTCCCTTCCAACAAAAATAAAGGAAAAGACTTCTGCTATTAGAGAAAATGATTGTTTACATACCAAACTGTCAATAATCTTGATCTTAAATTTTAATACTATTACATTGACAGATAGCTAATTAAAAAAATTAACAAAAAATGTATATCATTGTGCCGTTTAACAAACGTCGTGATGTGAGTATGTGCTATGAGAGGGGGGGGGGAGAAAGAGAGAGATAAAAAGACAGCGGTAATGATATAAAAAAAAAGGACGAATTTTTCTAATTTCATATTCTCAATTCAAAGCATCTAAGTTATCATAAATTCCTATTGATTATTGCGCTTTTTGCTAATTTTTGCTTTATATATGTACTTTTGAATTTTTATGACATTGGCAAGAACACTATATGTTTTAATATTCTAATTTGCAAACCTCGCAAGTTATTGAAAAATTACTGTTTTCTTAACATTGAAGAATATGTAAAAATCTCGCATGAACGTGTACTATGAAAGTTATTTTCATTGTAAAGATTATACCAGTTTTAAAATATCATTTATAATTCTAGCATGAACATCATTAAAGCTATGATTATTCTACGTTTGAAACTTCGTAAACTATTTAAGATTTACAATTTTCTTAACATGGCAGAATAGAGCAAAATTTCACATAAACGTGTATTATCAGGATTATTTTTATGTTACAAATGTTGGATAAATATTTAAATGTCATTTATGATTACTGGAAAGAATTTTACTAACTGTGTATAGTCCGTTTTGAAAAGTTTGTAAGTTATTCGAGATTTGCGATTTGCTTAACACCATGGAATTGCATGAAAACAAAATAAGAAATTGACTTAAAAAAATTAAACATAAAATTAAGATAAGGTAAATGTATCGAAGCGCAGTTAGGGTAGCTAAATAGGTAATGTATTTCATATCATTCTACGACCGTATCTTCATTTCTGTTAAAATGAATATAATATGCGCTCTAGTAGAAACTTGTGAGAACAAGAGTATGACGGAGAACTTAGTAGACGAACTAGTTTTTAATATTACTGTAATATAATACTGCGTTACGTATAAAAGTTGTTTACAAAGCGAAATCATTTGATTGCTTTTATCTTAATATTAATTGAAAAACAGTCTAATGTTAAAGAATAATGAATAACTTTTTAAAAAAATTATCCGTTTTGGAGTTAAAAAAGCTGCAATTTTTAAATTACAGCGTACTTATTTCCCATGCATAATCCATTAAATTTGCAAACAATTGTTGGTTCATACTTGAGAATGAAATATTTAATTTAATGTAATTTCTAATGTGTTATTTTGACATTTTGATCTTAAAAGGAATTTTTAATTATGTTACAAAGCACAAAATGTGATATAAAAAATAAGTAGTGATTCAATTCTTTTGAAAATTCATTTAAATTTCATGACCAGCGAAGCGGGCATAGTCTGCTATGTTTGTAAGATATGCACAAAATTTAAACAAAAAAGAAAAAAATAATAATAGGCTGGTTTAAAAACATTTGATTTCCTCTTCCGTCCCCCCTTGCCACCTTTCAACTATATATTATTTACTATAATTTTAATAAATATTTAAAGAAAGTTATATTTATATAAAGTTCCAGAGAAATAGTTAACATGTTGATACAAAAACAACCATTTCGCGCCAACCCCCCACCCCCACCTTCCAAGATATGTGTAACACTTTTTATAATTTTTCTTAAGCAGTAAGTGGTATTTACACGAAGTTTTATTTCAATCTATAATAGATCGGTTTTAAAAAATCCTTTCTCCTTGCCTTCCTAAGCTATATATAACACTTATTGTGATTTTCGTAAAAAATAAGTGATAATTATTCAAAATATCGTTAAAATCGGTGACAAGGTGATAGAAAAAAAATTATTTCCTTCTGCCCCCTTCCTTCATTATTATTTCCTTCAGCCCCCGAAGTATGTGTGACACAGTATTTTTGTCATAAACAGCAAGTGACAATTAGGTTCATTAAAATCAGTAAGAAGGTCATATAAAAACAATTATTCTCTTTTAATCTGCTCCTGCCCCCCCCCTTCCCCGGGGTATATACTAAATGAAAGTGGTTCCAATTTAATTGATTGAAATTTCGAAAAATGTATTATGAAAAATCATTGTCTAAATTCATTATTTAAATGTTTCTTATTTTTGCGATTTGAAAATTGCAAAAATGCCCCTTTTCCCGGTGCCCTTTTTCCGGGTGCCCTTTTTACCAGTGCTTTTTTTTTTTCCAAATGCCCTTTTTTACGGGATCCATTTTGCTCAGTTATTTTCTTTTCTGTCCTTTTCTTCTTCTACTTTCCTTTTCATATTTCAGACAGAAATATTTAATATGAGTTTGAGCTTGAATTGCTTTTTTACGCTCAAGTTCGCGTAAAAAACGAACTACGCTCAACTCAAGTTCATAATTTAAAAAACGAGCGAAGTTCAACTCAAAACTCAAAATTTTTGAGCTACGCTCACGAACGCGTTCAAATGAACGCGTTCGTGCACAACACTGGTTATAACATTTTCTTCCATCATTTCTAAACGAATAACTAAGACAATTTTATAAATTATTTCTCTTGATAATAATTTTTTTTTAAAAGACTCTTTGAAGCAAGTAAATTAAAAAAAATATATATTTAATTAAAAAACATATTTATATTGAAATACATTTTCGAAACTTTTCGCCCTGATCAACAGGGATTCATCAGGAAATCACTTGTAACAATTTAAGTTTCTAAAGAGTAGCTCTCTTCGTCCATGTATATATATCACACTTTGAGGTTACAAACAGAGCTAAGCTTGATTTATAGGAAATATGAAGAATGTATTCACAAAAGTAAGTTTTGGTCGAAATTCCGGAATCGATTGGTTGGAGATTTTTTTTGGGTTTAAAAGGAGGCAACACTTTAAGTCCTAAAACTATTGAGGAACTTGTTCATAGAAGTCAGTGGATGGGAAATAGAAAGGCTAGTTTTGACGGCAAGAGCTGTGGAAAAACCGTAGAGTAGACGAAGAAACCGTAGAAAATTTATAAAGAGTCTGTAACGTTTCAGCTATGGAGTCATTCAGTCTTGTAGAGGGCTTCTAAATAAGTATAATGAAAAGATAAATAGAAACTAAATATCTGGTTTGATAAGAAAATGTCAAATTCTTGTAGGAATGCTGAATCTTTAGAATTATTTGCGTTTCAACATTTTATAATATTGACAGATTCCGAAATGATCAGTTCTTCTATATTTTGGTGAGTAGAAATACTGAAATCTGAAATAATTTCAACTCCACAACATATACAAGAACTGATCACTTCGGAAGCTGTCAATATTATAAAATGTCGAAACGCAATTAATTCTAAAGATTCAGCATTTCTACCGAAAAATTGGCATTTTCTTACAAAATCAGTTATTTAATTTCCATTTTTTTTCAGTATACTTATTTAGAAGTCCTTTATAAGACTGAATGACTCCATAGCTGAAACATTGCAAGCTCTTTGTAAACTTTCTATGGACTCTTCGATTATTCCGCGGTTTTTTCTCAGCTGTTGCCGCCAGACCAGCCTTTCCAGTTCCTATTCACTGGCTTCTCACAGCAAGTTCCTCACTAGTCCCAGAAACTCAAGTGTTGCCTTATTTTAAACCCAAAAAAGCTCTAACCAATCGAATTTGGATATACAACTGAAATTGGCTTTTGGGAGTACATTCTTCGTATTATCCATAAATTAAGCTTAACTGAATTTTTAATCTAAAAATGTGCTTTATATACATGGACAGAGAGATCTGCACTTTAGAAACTTAATTTGTTACAAATGATTTCCTGATTATGCCCTGCTGATCAGGGCGAAAAGCTTTGAAAATGTGTTTTAATGTAAATATGTCATTTAATTAAACATATTTTTAAATTTATGTGTTTTAAAGTGCATTTTTTCAAATTTTAGATCATTACACGTTTTTTTAGTATATCTTTTCTATGAGATATGATACCTAATGTAAGAAAATGTATAACAGACATTTAAACAACACATTAAAGCATAAAATTAGATTCTAGAAAATTTTTATTGAAAAATGTTCATTATCTAACACTGATCATCTGATTAAAAATATAAAGGAAAACTAAATTTTTAAGATTTAAATAAGATTTCTGTTTAAACTGTTGAAATATAAATAAATATACTATGATAGTTTTAAATGACTGACACTGGAAACCGCGAGCGAACTCCTATTAAATGTGTTTTTTTAAAAGAAAACATCAAAGTAAACTAGATCAAACCAGTAAATAGCACAGCTCTCATACGTATTAGTTAAATACTAAAATCGAATTTTTTGATTTTCAAAACCTTATTGAAATAGATAAAAATTTTAAACTATTATACCATATGGAGAAATTCCGTAAAATATTACTAGTTTATTTTAATTTGCCATAAAGCAAAAAAGCAGTTAAATAATTAACCTTGGCTGTATCCCATACCTCTTCCTGCTCCGTAACCTGCTGCAGTACCTGCTCCTTGGCCATATCCTGCACCTGAACCTGTGCCAGCACTTGCTCCTGCTCCTTGGCCATAACCTGTGCCAAAACCTGTACCCGATCCAGCTCCTGCGCCTGATCCTGCTCCTGCACCAGATCCAGCTCCTGCTCCAGAACCAGCACCATATCCAGCTCCTGCTCCATATCCTGCGCCTGATCCTGCTCCATATCCTGCGCCTGATCCTGCTCCAGCGCCAGATCCAGCACCTGCCCCCGATCCAGCTCCTGCACCCGATCCAGCTCCTGCTCCAGAACCTGAACCATATCCTGCTCCTGCTCCATATCCTGTACCTGCGCCAGATCCAGCACCTGCACCCGATCCAGCACCTGCTCCTGCTCCAGAAGCAGAACCATATCCTGCTCCCGCTCCATATCCTGCGCCTACTCCTGTGCCAGCGCCAGATCCAGCTCCTGCTCCAGAACCAGCACCATATCCAGCTCCTGCTCCATATCCTGCGCCTGAACCTGTTCCAGCGCCAGATCCAGCTCCTGCACCCGATCCAGCTCCTGCTACAGAACCAGCACCATATCCAGCTCCTGCTCCATATCCTGCGCCTGATCCTGCTCCTGCGCCAGATCCAGCTCCCGAACCAGCACCATATCCAGCTCCTGCTCCTGATCCATAACCTGCGCCTACTCCTGTGCCAGCGCCAGCGCCAGATCCAGCCCCTGCTCCATATCCTGATCCTGCTCCTGCACCTGATCCAGCTCCTGCTCCAGAACCAGAACCATATCCTGTTCCTGCTCCAGAACCAGAACCATATCCTCTTCCTGCTCCATATCCTGCACCTGCACCAGATCCAGCACCTGCACCCGATGCAGCTCCTGCTCCCGATCCAGCTCCTGCTCCAGAACCATATCCTGCACCTGCACCAGATCCAGCACCTGCACCCGATCCAGCTCCTACTCCCGATCCAGTTCCTGCTCCAGAACCGGCACCATATCCAGCTCCTGCTCCGTATCCTGCGCCTGATCCTGCTCCAGCGCCAGATACAGCTCCTGCTCCATATCCTGCGCCCGATCCAGCTCCCGAACCAGCACCATATCCAGCTCCTGCTCCGTATCCTGCGCCTGATCCTGCTCCTGCGCCAGATCCAGCTCCCGAATTAGCACCATATCCAGCTCCTGCTCCTGATCCATATCCTGCGCCTACTCCTGTGCCAGCGCCAGCACCAGATCCAGCCCCTGCTCCATATCCTGATCCTGCTCCTGCACTTGATCCAGCTCCTGCTCCAGCTCCTGCTCCATATCCTGCACCTGCACCAGATCCAGCACCTGCTCCCGATCCAGCTCCTGCTCCCGATCCAGCTCCTGCTCCAGAACCAGAACCATATCCTCTTCCTGCTCCATATCCTGCACCTGCACCAGATCCAGCTCCTGCTCCCGATCCAGCTCCTGCTCCAGAACCAGAACCATATCCTCTTCCTGCACCATATCCTGCACCTGCACCAGATCCAGCACCTGCACCCGATCCAGCTCCTGCTCCAGAACCAGAACCATATCCTCTTCCTGCTCCATATCCTGCACCTGCACCAGATCCAGCACCTGCTCCCGATCCAGCTCCTGCTCCCGATCCAGCTCCTGCTCCAGAACCAGTTCCTGCTCCAGAAACGGCACCATATCCAGCTCCTGCTCCGTATCCTGCGCCTGATCCTGCTCCAGCGCCAGATCCAGCTCCTGCTCCATATCCTGCGCCAGATCCAGCTCCCGAACCAGCACCATATCCAGCTCCTGCTCCTGATCCATATCCTGCGCCTACTCCTGTGCCAGCGCCAGCGCCAGATCCAGCCCCTGCTCCATATCCTGATCCTGCTCCTGCACCTGATCCAGCTCCTGCTCCAGAACCAGAACCATATCCTGTTCCTGAACCATATCCTGCACCTGCACCAGATCCAGCACCTGCTCCCGATCCAGCTCCTGCTCCCGATCCAGCTCCTGCTCCAGAACCAGAACCATATCCTCTTCCTGCTCCATATCCTGCACCTGCACCAGATCCTCTTCCTGCTCCATATCCTACACCTGCACCAGATCCAGCACCTGCACCCGATCCAGCTCCTGCTCCAGAACCAGCTCCTGCTCCAGAACCGGCACCATATCCAGCTCCTGCTCCGTATCCTGCGCCTGATCCTGCTCCAGCGCCAGATCCAACTCCTGCTCCATATCCTGCGCCAGATCCAGCTCCCGAACCAGCACCTGCTCCATATCCTACGCCTGCACCTGCTCCAGCGCCAGATCCAGCCCCTGTTCCATATCCTGATCCTGCTCCTGCACCTGATCCAGCTCCTGCTCCAGAACCAGAACCATATCCTGTTCCAGAACCAGCACCATATCCTGCTCCTGCTCCATATCCTGTACCTGCCCCAGATCCAGCACCTGCACCCGATCCAGCTCCTGCTCCCGATCCAGCTCCTGCTCCAGAACCAGAACCATATCCAGCTCCTGCTCCGTATCCTGCGCCTGATCCTGCTCCAGCGCCAGATCCAGCCCCTGCTCCATATCCAGATCCAGCCTCTGCTCCATATCCTGATCCTGCTCCTGCGCCAGATCCAGCTGCCGAACCAGCACCATATCCAGCTCCTGCTCCATATCCTGCGCCTGCACCTGCTCCAGTGCCAGATCCAGCTCCTGCACCAGAACCAGAACCATATCCTGTTCCTGATCCATATCCAGCGCCTACTCCTGTGCCAGCGCCAGCGCCAGATCCAGCGCCTGCTCCATATCCTGATCCTGTTCCTGCACCTAATCCAGCTCCTGCTCCAGAACCAGAACCATATCCTGTTCCAGAACCAGCACCATATCCAGCTCCGTATCCTGCGCCTGATCCTGCTCCAGCGCCAGATCCAGCTCCTGCACCCGATCCAGAACCAGAACCATATCCTGCTCCAGAACCAGTACCATATCCACCTCCTGCTCCATATCCTGCGCCTGAACCTGTTCCAGCGCCAGATCCAGCTCCTGCTCCGTATCCTGCACCTGCACCTGCCCCAGCGCCAGATCCAGCTCCTGCTCCATATCCTGCGCCTGCGCCAGATCCAGCTCCTGCACCCGTTCCAGCTCCTGTTCCAGAACCAGAACCATAGCCTGCTCCAGAACCAGCACCATAGCCAGCACCTGCTCCAGAACCTAAATATATAAAATTTTTATTTAATGTCGCATGCTGCTTTTAAATTACAATGATACCATAAAACATGAGTGAATTTTTGTTATTCTACTAAGCAGAGAATTATAATTATTCAAAAATAGGATTTTGGCTGATTAGATAGTATACGTAACTTTGTAAAATCACTTAATATTTTTCGAACAAAAAATCTAATAATATACTTTTATTATTTGTTTGTCTATATATATAAATGACTAAGAAATTTCCTTGGACTCTGCCTGTGTGTGGACGCAAATTGCCTCCTAATTTTCATACTTTAGTTAATTAAAAAAATTTTAATTTCCCGATCGATAAGCTGTTTAATCCGACGGATTCAGAAAAGTCGGCCCTTTCATTTGGGCCCAGATTCCAGCCAAACACTTACGTCTCGCCCCTGCGTTTTTTACCGCAAAGTCGCGGACGAAAACGAATTTTTCTAGTCAAGTCAAACAAGCGCAACACTCTTCTCTCGCAGATGCGATTGTCACATGGCTCAATTTGCGTCCAGTAGAAAACTATCGTAACACTCTTGTAACAGCAATGGCGGCCATTACAAACGTGCAAAGCGCTTGGTAAATTATGTACTCTATGAGATTTCTATAAGTAGTGTTGATTGAAGATAATTAATACTATTATTAAAATATATATTTCTTCTGATTAAAAAAGAAAGAAAAAAAGATACACGTAAAGCTTGAAATCACCTTTTTCAGTTGAATAGATAGTTCATGAAACGTAGTTAAAATACAGGTATGTGAAATATTGTCAGTATTTTTTGTATCTTATGTTTCATTGTTATTAGTGTTTACATAACACATTTTTCATAAGACAAATTTCAAGTATTATATTCATGTATTTCACAGTAATGTCTCTTATTACTAATATAGAAATAGCAGTTTGCTTCAAATCTGCATCTATTATTTAAAATTATCTTTTATTTATTTTATTAATTAATTAATTAATGGTGTATTAATTTAGTTTTCTTCCCTAGACAGTTCAATGAATATTTATATAATCATCTCCATATAGATGACTATTTCAAGCATAAGTTAAGTTAAGAAATTTAATCAGATCTATTTTGATTTTTCTTGAAACTTAGTTATAAAACTTTTTATGTGTTTTTCATTTTCTTCTTTGTGCGCGAACAATTTTACTTTATACTAAGAATTGATTTAAATTAATATATTGTTATTATTTATTTTTATTTTTATTTTTATTTCTTATTTTATTTTATTTTATTCTAAGGTAGCAAGCAAAATGTTTTTTTTTTCTTTCTTTCTTTTTATTTTTTTTAAGTTTTTGCATTTATATATTTATATTTTTAAATGCTTTAAATGCCTGCATTCGAAAAACTATAATTAACTTTATAAAATAATAAAATTATTAATACACTTTTATAAATTAATCACAATTTAACGATTTTTTTTACTTATGTCTTGGTACCAGTTAAAAATAACATAGAAAAAAAAGAATTAAAAAATCGTTCTCTTATTGGTTTTTATTAATAATATCAGAATATGAATTACCCATAAAATTTTGGAGTAATGATAAAATAAATCAGAATTTAAAAAGTAATGAATTGATGATAATAAAATTTGTCTTATCTTGAAAATTACTTTGCAATATGTAAACATAATAAAACATAATAAATACTGAAAACATTTTACAATACAGCTTTGATAATATTTTATATTAAAAATCTTTTTTTTCCCAGATTAATGCTTTGCAAAAATTATTCATTTAATAAAAAAAAATAAAAATAAAAAAAAAAACAAGAACATATTAAATCTTAATGCTTTAATTACACAAATTTTGTAAATACCATTTTTCTGCTTACAAATTTGTTTATTTTATTTATTTATTTATTTCTTTTCTTTTTTTGGTCGTAGAACATAAAAAAGGGCATGCTCACAAATTGGAAAATTATAAATCATTTTTCAATATGGTGAATATGATTTCATTTTATTGAAAATAAATTTCTGAACTGAATCTGCAAATTTCTTTTTGATTAAAAACTAAGAATTAGATATTTATGTAATTTGGAAAAGATTGGGGAAGGGGGTCTATTTTTAATTTACAAAAATAAAATAAAATAATAGCATTTAGTCTGAAAATATAATAAGTTTATGGTATTAACTTGTGTTATAAATATACCATATCATCATATTATGTCATAAAATTATAGAAATCTTACATACAAATGGTTATTTAATGTTTATTATGCTTTTTTATATCCTCCCCTTTTTTTACGTAAAGGAATAAAATGAAAGTTTATAGAAATCAGACGCACAGATGGTTATTTAATGATTATTCTTTTTCTATTTTTTTTCCTTTTTATAAAAAGAAAATAATAAAACCTATTGCTATTATTATTATTTAATTGTTCTTCCTATTATAAATTTTCGAGGGATTAGTTAAGGTTTTCATGCTTATCTGATGTACACATCGTTAATGAATGAAACCAAAATAAGTTACGATAAAAACAAATAGAAGCAATCTACATGATCGTCCTTTTAAAACTGTATACGGATTCTCATTGGTTAAAAACGAACAATATCTGAATGAAATTCGAATATTTTCTTCGAATTTTCCCTTTCTTACTTTCCTGACGTCAGTAGTTGCGGAAATAAGCTCCGTTTGGCATGAATCACTAACATCAGTGCTTTCCCCTTTTCTCTCGCAATCCCTCCCACTTTGTGAGCTGGTTATCGTAAAGTTGTGGCGTTTGACCAGAATTCGGCCCTTGGTACCTTATTTGTAATGAAGTTTTGATTAGATATTTGAAAATAATAACCTGGTAATAGCTTTAAAACTGGACATTTAAATTTTTAATTGTTGCCAAAAAACATTACGAGTTAATTTTTTTTTCAGCTTAAAATGAAATATGCTTTCACACGAAAAATAAAAATAATATTAAATATTAAATTTGCTCATGCATATGAAAAGATAAAAATACGAAAATGGAGTAAAAAAAACAACCATAACCTCTTTTAATATACCTCAATTTTAGATTTTTTTATTTTCTGTTAAATGGTATGTTTTTGGCACGGATGAATCGCGCTTGCCATGAAAGCTAATTCAGCATTATATTAAAGAGCTGTACTTATTGATAATCCTGGGTAATTTTTTAAAGTTTGATGCTGAAATAGATCGGATCTTTTTTGCTAAAGACGCTACTTTCACGAAAGACACTTTAAGCCAAGTAACGCATTAAAAATATAAACCAATTATAAAATATTAAAAAATAGAAAAGAATGAAAAGAAAAGAGAAAAAAATAAGGGCATAAATTACGTATTTTTGTCTAAAATGGCGATAAAAAATCAAAACTCACCAAGGGAACATATATTAAGGCTGTAACTATGAGCAGGTTTACGTAATTAATTAAATAATTATTTATTTTTCTATATACCAACTACTATTAACTAAATCAACTACTATTATAACCACAAAAAATTAATTGTCTCCAGCGATAGACGTAGCCGATCATAGCATATTGTAATATTATATTTGGCGTGAAATTGTTGTCATTTTATGGTTGATCGAACAAATCAAATAAATATAGAAAATAACGTGAAAAAAATATTATGTACACCTCGTATAGTGTTGTTCATATGTAACTGGGGTTCAAATATAAAATTGCTTCTGCAATTTTTTCGATAATGAAACTGTCATTGAAACCGTTTTAAACTGTCATCTGATAAGCACCCAAATGGAAGCCCACTGGTAAGCTATTGTCACAGGCAATATGGACAGGCACCCGAGAGTCTACGAATGAGTGGGTCGCTGTCGAAGGCAGAGGGGACTCGAAGCAAGCTTTTGAGCAATTTCAAAAATTTGTTTTTGTTTATAAAGCGGTATAGAAAAGAATTTCCTTTAAATACAGTGATCAGCGAAGCGGGTAAAGCCTTCGTTGATTCATTACCTTTATAGGTTTCATAAATTTAAAAACGGTTTCATTAATAAACTTTGATCTATTGGCACGCAAACAGCATCAGGCCGAGTTTTGAACATTTCGAGTTTGATTTGAAATTTTTCTCGCATTGGAAACTTGGTTCGTTCCAGAGCCGGGGCTTTTCTAGTTTATTTATAAATCAGACTTTGGCAATAGTGACTTTGTTTTCATTATCATCAACTAAAAATTTTCAGATATTTTATTTCAAATAAAAAAAATTCTAGTATAATTATTTTTATTTATTAATATCGTATGTCATTAATAATTAATATTTACTAAATTAACATTCACATAAACATGGAAATTTCAAATATTCTTACTCAAATTATAACATTTTATGCAATTGTTTTAATATGAATGTCTTGATTCTTTTTTATTTTTGCACTGTAAAGAACTATCTTTAACTTCCAATAAAATATGCTCATGTTAAAAATTAATCCATACGTATATTTTTGAGGGCTTTTTATAGATAAAGAAGAAAATAAAAAAGTAGAAGCAAAATATTTTCCGCATAAATGTATGGATATAAAATTTTGGTCTGTAAAAAAACTGCTTGATGCGCTGTAGTTTTATATAGTTACAAGACGTTTTATAGCCGTCAAAACATTTTCTT
This sequence comes from Salticus scenicus, assembly GCA_963930645.1. Lineage (NCBI taxonomy): Eukaryota > Metazoa > Arthropoda > Arachnida > Araneae > Salticidae > Salticus > Salticus scenicus. The sequence goes on along the minus strand of OZ005660.1, from coordinate 67,246,606 downwards.
GTTCACGGAATGAATTTTAGTATAGAGCTTTCAAATGCTGCAGGTACCCAATCAAACGGTAATTAAAAACAAGAACAAAAAATCATGCGGTACGCGTTGATTATTAATACTTTCCAACTGTACGTACTTGTTGTATCGTATAACTTTCAATGTTCTTTGCCTACGTTATCACACAATGGACAGACAGAAGGGCAAAAAGTCATACAAATAGACTAATTGAATTCATAATCCCTCTTAAACACTGTTGGAAAGGATAAAAAAAATGCTTAACGCAAAAGAAAATGTAACCTTAAATTCCAATAACAGCACTTAATGTATCCGAATCCTTTTGTGTAACCTTGTAAATCTGAATGTTTACCATATCATAGTCTATAAAAAACATTAACTTAGCATATTGACAATAAATGTTAATTTCTATATGATTTTTACTGTAGAATATTATTTAAGTGTGATTTATAGAAGCGTAAATGCATAAAATGCAATGCATTGGCATATGTGTGGGTGCCCCTGTACACAAACCAACTGTATAAGACCTATTAATGCCATTTTAAATAGAGAACACGCTATAGTGAACTTTAATAAAGTGTATAATTTTTTTAATTATGAAAATACTTATGGACGTTGGGGTCGGGCAGACGGGCAGATAGATGGACAGTCGCACAGACAGATACGCAAACTGATAAATAGTCACACATAAAAATATGCTTCAAATTGTTAAAAGCACACTCAATGCAAACGAAAATCAAATTCTAGTAAATTTCCAATTAACAGCCATTAATGTAATTGAATATTTTTGTGTAGCCCTGTAAACTTTAATGCGAATTATACTACATTCCATAAAAAGCATTCTTTTGTGCATAATACAATTCAATTTCATGAAGATTTGTGCAAAGTAAAATTATTAAAATTTGATTTATAGAAATGCCTCTCATAGAGCTCAGTGCTTTGGAATACATTCGAGTGCCCCTGTTCTCAAACCAGTGGCGGTATTTACTCAATTTTTTTATAAGATACATCTGATAATGAACTTGAATAACATATTTGAATTTTATAAAAATTTGCGTAAAGTAAAGATATTAAAATATAGTTTATAGAAATGCATCTCTTAGAACACAATGCTTTGGAATGCTTTCGGGTTCCCTGTACACCATGCTTGCCAACCATCTCATTATGAAGCGTAGTACTTTTAGTCACCGCCTTTTTTTGTACACCAGTCATTTTTTAGAGTAATTTCATTCTTATTTAATCGTAACACTATTTGGAGAGAATTTCTCTAAATATAAAGTGGTGTGGGAAAAGGGGCGTATTTTCAAGGGGCGTTAACAAGTCTACGCTTATTAATGAGATGGTTGGCAGTCCTGCTGTACACAAACCAGTAGAGGTATTCACTCCATTTTCAATAGGAAACATCCGATAGGGAACTTGAATGACATATATTAGTTTCAAGAAATTCCATGAATATTTACAGGAGTTAGAGTGCGGACAGACAGACAAACCGACGTCATAAACACTTTTCAGCCTCACTGGAAAGTTTTATTTACTGATGCACTTATAATCTACATTCATAGTAGAGGTAAAAAAGGAAAATAATTATGCATTAGCAAGTACCGATTATCAAAAAATGCTTGGATTATGGCAACAGAAGATGGTTGTAAAAAAAGAACTTTGTAAGTCCATACCATGAATAGAAAAATGCACATTAGTTCTAGTTGATATGATTAAACACGACTCTTCAACGGGTAAAAGCTTCTTCGGCATGTGTGCAGCGTGAAAGAAGCTACTTGATCTTAATGCTGAAGAGACGTTTGAAACGAATATTTTTGGATTGATAAATTTTAGAGAATTTTATGATCGCGATGAAAAAGAAGAAAAGATCGCGAAAAAAAAAATAATAATAAAGAAAGAAATACGTGAAGGCAAACAAAAAATAGTTATATTAAAAATCTGATTTTGCACTTGCATTACTTTCCCTTACTATGGATTTTAATAACAGAAATTTTTATGGAGAGTTGTATACTGTTATAAATAAAAAAAAATCAATATTTCATTAAACAAATGGTGCCAGCTGAGCCAATTTAGCATCAACGAATATTTTGGCACTAAGTTTCTCAATTTAGTAGTGCCTGTTACTAAATTGGCACTACTTAAATGGTGAAACAACTGCACAGCAAATTTCTAAAAATTTTGATTGCAGCAAAATTGAAACTATTTTTCTAGTGAAACGTAAAATTTATTTTAACAGTGTGCATTCATAATTAAACTTTATAGAAAAATTTTATTTGATTTTGATTTCCACGTGAAGATTTCCTGCCTACTTCAAATAATATTTTGAATATTGTAATTACATGTATAATATATTTAAGGCTGTTATTACATTTGAAAACGTTTTAAATTATTCAGATAAATTTACTCACAGCACTCTTTATAATTTACCGACCATAGTAAAAATTTCAATTAACACCAATTAAAAATATATATTCAGACTATTGAGCTTAGCCTTTCTACTGATATTTTTATTTTTACTTCAATAGTAAATTTATATTTAAACCTTTTAGAAACAGTCTTATTTCCCCTGTGAAGGGACTTCTGCCCTCTCAAGTTAATATTTTAAATATTGTTTTAAAATTATATTTAAAAAATCTGGAGTGACTCCACTCGACTTTCCGAACATTGAGTAATTAACAGTTTTGTAGATAAAGTAAAGAAAGAGGAGTTGTTAAGCAAACAAAAGAGAGAAAACCATAATAGAGTGTTTGAGTATTTTTTTCCATATATTATACACGATGTTTTATTTAACGATACTGAAATTTGAGCCCGTAGATCATAATGATAAAGAATTTTTCGTTGTGACCCTGTAAAAACCTATAAAACCTATAGATTCACCAAAATGCTTATAGTTAGTGAAACAGTGATTTATAATATTGATATAAATTTTAAGCTCAATTGAATAAGGCGTTTAGATGCTATCGCACTTTTAAAAATTGGGTCCCATAGCCCATAATGATAAAGAATTGTTCTTTGTGTCCCTGTACAAGAACTGTAAGTGCTAAATTCACCAAAATCTATACAGTTCGTGCAACTGTGATCCATAACATGTGTACAAATTTTTTGCTTAGATTAATAAAGGGTTTAGACGCTATCGCACTTTTAAAAATTTGGCCCCGTAGACCATAATGATAAAGAATTTTTCCTGGTGTCCCTGTAAAAAATCTATAAGTGCTAGATTCACCAAAATTTATAGGGTTCGTACTATGGTGAGTTACAATATACGTACCAACTTTCAGCTTATTCGAACAAAGCGTTTAGACTTTAGCGTGTTCACTCACAGACATACACACATACATACATGCATACACACATATATCATCGTAAAAATAGTGAAAACCGACTCAGGGGACCTCGAAGCGTATAGAAACATCAAAATCTCAAATTCGGATTTTTGACATGATTACAATACTTTCCTCACTATGGTGTTCGGAAAATAAAAAATTAAGGCTCTTATTGCCTTTGAAAATATTTTAAATTATTCAGAGAAAATAACCACACCACTCTTGAAAGTTTACCGATCCTATTAAAAATTTAAGGCATCAATTTATAATATATATTCAAATTACCGAATTTTGGCTCTATTGTTATCTGGTTTTGAGCAATGAAAGTAGACAAAAAATAATATCTCACACTTCTCTTTCGAATTTACTGATCTTAGTCAAAAATTTTGCATGGCATCTTCACATGGTATGCACTCAAAATAACAAATTTTTATTTTCCCATAATTATTGTTTTTAAAATATACTAACACGCAGATTAATCCAATTTTTGGATGCAGGGATCTGAAGTCGTGGAATTATAACAAAAAATTAAGTTTCGATAATTTGTCTCAAAAATAAAAGTTTAATTTATCATATATGTAGATAAGTGGAAACATAAGCAATTTTACTCAACATTGTGTAATTTAGTAAATCATTTGCATGTATTGTAAAGAGTAGCAAAGTATGCACTCCGGTAATTTTGAGTAGCCTTTACATTGCCTATAATTCATACACAGTTTGATTAAATTTAGCACGATAAAACAGAATGCGTAAATTAATTAGAAATGCTTTTTGAATAATATCAAATCATAACCCCTGATATATCTGAATTCTTTTGTGTGGCCCTGTAAGTAAATGATGGGTACTTTTTATACCATATTCTATATGAAACATGCTTTTGTGAAAATAAAATTTACATGTTAAGTTTATTATGTATAGTGCTATCTGTAGTTATTAAAATGTACTTACGAGAAATTACGCTCATAGACTAATGCATTTGAATTCTTTTGTATATTTTGTCACGAACCATTTGTTCGATCGCTAACGTTGCAGGTTATATATAAATATGGTACATGTATAGAATATCGAATTTGGACTTTATAAGAGTATGTGTTTTGAGTTATGCTAATAACAGACACATAGATTAACCGCTAAAAATGTGATTTCTCGTATTCAGGGAGCCTTAAATCGGGGATTTTCTTTATCTTGTTTCTTGCTAAAGTTAACTTTTATTTTATCTCAGCTAGCTTTATTATATAAGAAATTTTAATATGCATACTGTAAATAAAAATAAACTGAAATCTTTAATAATTAAACGTCATTTATCCAAAAAAAAAAAAAAGAAAGAAAAAAGATTAACAGTGATAGTTTTAAGATAATGAAAATTTTATAGAAACTTATTTTTTATTTTTATTATTATCATTTTCTTTCATAACCAGTGGATATTTAACAGTACAGGCAATGATCATCTGGCACTGCTAAAAGTAAATTGCTTACTTTTATTTTGTTGCAGTGTATTTATACTGATTTAGTGATTAATGAATCTAAGACTACATTTAACTGTGGGGACTAACTAAGTTACAATAAATGAAGTAAATAGTAAGCTGAGGAGAAAAAAAAATAAAATAAAAAATTAACAAGTTGTATGGAGCTATTCTGCTATGCGTAATAGCTTCAGAGATTTAGAGAGGCAATGAGAGCTTTAAGTAAGTTATAAAAATAGAAATAAAGGGTTGATAAAAATTTGGCGTGTAATTGTTTTTCGGTTTTTACCATCTTAGTAAAAACATGTTTTTCCCATGGTTTTTAGCTTTTTTTTTTTCGAGACATATTTTAGAATTTTTAGATCTCATTTTCCCAATATCATTTGCTATTTAATTTCCATTCTGTCAGCCATTTCTAAGAACAATATTTTGAAAAAAAAATAATAATAATAACGAAGTAGGCACGAGTGCTGCAATCAAAGTGGCAATACACCACGCTTTCATTGCAGCACTCGTGTCTACTTTGTTCGCCTGACGAAGGGTTGTGTCTTCTTTCGACCCGAAACAATTGTTGCGAGTTCTAGCATTTTATGGTGTTTATCCAAAGTTTTATACTTATTACATTGCATAATACACATGTAGACATTCTTTTTATTACAAGCATTACATATTTCTAGACTATATTTTAAAAACATGTGTATGTAATGAATGATCTAGTACTTACCACTCTACCGGTATATGTGGGCTAATAGTATTTATCAGAATTTTAGCATTTTTCCATGTTTTTTACCGGTAAAAACGCATTTTTTTACCATGTCCTGGTAAAAAGTACTTTTTACAGATAAAAACCCAACCCTGATTAAAATAAGTAAATAAATCAAGAAACGAAATTTAAATTTTAGGCAAGGAAATGTCATAATAAAACGAAGAAATTTATACTGTACATATGTGCAGTAAAAAATTCAAAAATAAATTATGAACACGGAGTCATTAGTAGGATTTTAAAAATTTTTAATTTCTTACTTTATGAATTACATTTTTAATTTAACTATTCATCTGATAATTGTTAGAAATGCTCCTGAGATACTCTAATCTCTTTAGTAAATAATTTAAAATAATTTTTTGTTTACGCATGAAAAATAAATAAATAAATAATAATAATAATAATAATAATAATAATAATAATAAATCAAAAATTACATTGTTTATTTTATTAGCCAAAGAACTTCCCAAAGAACCGCGTGACAATAAGTTTTAACTATAAAAATCGAGTTCTTTTCTCAGATTATCATTGGCTTCTTTAAATTACGAAAAATTCTGTTCATGATTAATACCATTAATAAAAACTTTAAAATATATTTTGGTTCAAACATTAAAAAAAAAAAAAAAATCAGAAATTACATTGCTTCTTTTATTAGCCCAAAGAAACTCTGTCACCAAATAAGTTAGAATCTTTAGAATTGTTGCGTATGTATCCGCGATTGTAATGATCGATAGATGGCGCTTTCTCAGCACTGCAGTTGTTTGTAAACATTATAGACACGTGTGTTCCATTAGTGTTCTTTGTTATTCTACTTAATATTCGTACTATAATTTCTCCGCCATTACATCATGGAAAATTGATTGCTTTTGGAAAAAATACTTCAGTTTATTCAAAGTTCGATCGGAAGTAGATTTTTAACTGAAGTTGAACAAATATTAGTTTCAAATCATCTGATTAATTCTTTACTTCCATTAGCCGAAGCAACTGAAATTTTAAATTTGTCATTTGGAAATAAATGGAAGCTCAATTCTGGATTTCTTGATCCTTTGGAGTTAGATTGTAGCACACAACAGTATGTGTTATCTTTTTTACCGTATTTATTCATTTTTATTCAATAAATATATGTGAAACTAAATATCGGCAAGCAATGGCGGACGTATGGAATTCGAATTAAACCACGTTTATTGTAATTTCACCTTAGCCCACCAGAGGGCGAGCATTTCATTACAATCGCGGATTGCCATCTGATTACTAAGTTTAATAATTTTTAATTGCAAAAAACTAGTTTCTAATATTATCATTGGCTCTTTTAAATCACGCAAAATACCATTCATCATTAATATCTTTAGCAAATAATTTAAAATAATTTTTTGTTCACGCATAAAAAAAAAGTAAATAATAAAAAATCAGAAATTACATTGTTTGTTTTATTACCCAAAGAACCGCGCGACAATAAGTTTAAAAAGTTTTAACTACAAAAATCGAGTTATTTTCCCAGATTATCACTGGCTTCTTTAAATTACGAAAAATCCTATTCATCATTAATGTCGTTAATAAAAAATTAAAAATATTTTTTGGTTCAAGCATTAAAAAATAAATAAATCAGAAATTACATTGTTTATTTTATTCCCCAAAGAACCGCCATCACAAAATAGGTTAGAATCATAGACCTATTATAAGAGTGGACGGAGCATTCCATTATTAAGGGAATACAAGAAAAGGTGCAAAGATAAAACCACGTGAATGTTGAAAAAGGTTACCTTTTTCTACATTTATCTCGTTATTGGCGATTTTTTGCTTTCAATATAAATATATATATTATTAAAAGATACAGCAAGCAAAACTAGTGCAAAACACTACAGCTACTAAAATATATTTTTACCTTGTTATTAACACTTTTGAACAAAGTTCAAAAGTTTTTATAACTTTGTTTGTCTATATTCGTTTTAACTCTCGTAAATAATCAGTCACATTTTTGAAATAATATAAGATATAATATAGTTAAACTAATTCAATTTAGAGAAATAAGTATAGAAATTATAAGCATTTTATAAAAATAATTACTTAAAAAGAACGAAATAATAAAATATTAAAAAGAATCTTACCTGTGAAATAAAATCCTTATTTGACATAACTTCTAGGGTTTTTAAAGTACATCTAATTACTATTTCTGGCTATAAAATTCTTTTTAAATTCAAAACAATCTAACTTTTAAAGTGAAAAAAATTTTTTTAAAAGAACTTTCAAAGAAAAAGGAAAAATATCGTCTGCTTAATAAAAAGTAGAGTTTAGAGCATGGCGAGTAAATTTCAATATTGGCTAGCTTGGCTTCTGTAGATCAACAATCACGTGACCTTTTTATGAGTTATCTTTGCACTCAAAAAGGTTGCCATTGTCCCGTCCACTCTATAATAGGTCTATGGTTAGAATCTTTAGAATTGCTGCGTATGTGTTGCCATCTGATTACTAAGTTTAATAATTTTTAATTGCAAAAAACTAGTTTCTAATATTATCATTGGCTCCTTTAAATTAAGCAAAATTCTATTCATCATTAATATATTTAGTAAATAATTTAAAAAATTTTTGTTCACGCATAAAAAATAAATAAATAAATATGAAATCGTAAATTACATTACTTAACAAAGGTTTGACGATAATTTAATGACATGAAGAATATCTATCATTAAATAAATTTTAACCGAAAAAGCTGAGACGAAAGCCGCGGCCATTTCGTGAAGGAAAGGCTGCGCGAAAACAGCCTCTCCGAAATGGATTTCGCGCCAAAACGGCCGCGCCGAAACAGCCGTGCCGGAACGGCTGCGCCAAAACGGCGGCGCCGAATCGTCCTATTCAGGGTTGCACCGATCTTTAGTAAAATTTCATAACTATATCTTTAAAACGAGCAGACGAGGCAATTATTTTATGGATAAAAAAAATTGCTTATGCTCTTTCAATTGACATTTGTTTTTTAAATTATTATTACAGTAAAGAGTAGTTTCCTGGTCAGAAGATTTGAAATTTGATTCAGGCATGGATGTTCCTATCGGCTCAGTCAGTTTCATTCGGTAGGTCCTGTTATAACTTATCCTCAAAATGCATGAAATGGTCGCTGATCGATAACCCTAGACCCTCTGTAACTAACTGAAACTAACATTAAGCAGAAAATGTAAGAAAAATAGACGAAATAAAGAAATCGAAAACGGTTAAGGGTGAGCTCGGGGAACTGAAACTATCAACGAGGCTTGGTTAATTATCGCTTATTTCGCTAAAATTATCACTTAATTATCATTTATTTTTAAATATTTTTTTCGAAACCTATAATATGCGTTAAGAAATTAAGTCTATAATTTTTTTCTTTACTCTAATAGTAATTAGTAAGATTTAGATATACATTTACTTCTTTTTTCATGTTATAAATTGAAGTATATTCTATGGAGTAAAGAAATACATTTTATAACAGTAATTTTAATGAAAGTAAGTGAATAAAATATTATAAAATATTATTCATAAAGTAAGCAAAGTTGAAGATTTATGAAATATGATATAAATTGTATGCGTTAAAGATATCGCGCTAAATGCAGAACAGTTTTAAATCGGTTTTTCATTTATTTATATATTTTTTCTTCCGAAATTTGTCTTAGCAGATGAATGGTCCGCGCTTTGCTCTTTATTTGTTAGTTGCTAGGTTCGGTTCCTGATTCAAACAGGCATGTTCTCAGTGGTTTAGAAATCATTTTGATCAATAGGTCACGGTCTAGTTAGCCATAGTGAGCCCCCTCCCCCCAAAAAAGAAGCTGTAGAGCGTATAAAACATACAAAAACTGAAAAAACACATTTTGTTTCAAAGTAATACTAATAACTCCAATTCAACGGATGTGGATATGTATGAAATACTCAATCTCAATAGGATGTAAAACTTCGAAACCAAACCTTTAACTGGAGTTAGGATTAGGCCCTCAGTCCCTGCCCCCCGTCCCTCAAGTTTGTTGCTGCTTGAGCATGTATTGTAGTTAGAATTATGCATGTAAAATTTGCGTTCAGTTGAGCAAGAGGAAATGATTTAAAACTGAAAAGAAATTTTTGAACTGGGTTCTAGGGGTTAGATTCTCAGTCTCCAACTTTTAAGTCTGTTACTACATGAGCATGATGTAACGTCATCTGAGATGTACATGTACGCAAAATTTCAGCTGAGTCGCATGGCGGGATATGAGTGAAAATTCAATTCTCAGATTTGACCCATATACATAAGTAAACAACATAACAAATTAGAGAAACGTGTGTAAAAAAATATCCACTGACACTTCCTGAGGTATCAGTGAAAATGTAAACGCTACTCTTTATTTTCTGATTTAAACACTCTATCTTAATATAAATTCTAGGTTTTTTTTTAAATTAATTAATTAATTTTTTTTTTTTTTGTTTTATCAAAATTCTCACGTTAATATGAAAATAAACTAGGAAAATGCTGATGAAATTATATTCCAAACTATTATATTTAATTAAAATTTTATGCAAGTTTTTATGGAATTGTTTTACTTTTGGCGAAATGTTATTCGATATAAAATGTTTTCGCTATTATTTCAAAATCTAGCCTTTTATTTTAGGGTTTGAGAAATAGATAAATAAAGGGAATTGTCAACAAAAGATTTCCTTAAAAAATTAATAAAACTTTTACATTACTGAAAATTTCAAAATGTATGTACAGTGGGAAAGGAATAATTTAATTTAGAGTACTAATCTGCAACCTGTTCTAAATTACTAAATTTGCTCATGATATTTGGTCAATATTATCAGCGAAGACATTTTGTCTGTTACTACATGAGCATGATGTAACGTCATCTGAAATGTACATGTACGCAAAATTTCAGCTCAGTCGCATGGCCGGATATGGGTGACAATTCAATTCTTAGTTAGATTTGACCCATATACATAAGTAAACAACATAACAATTTAGAGAAACGTGTGTAAAAAAAATATCCATTTCTTTAAAGTAGGAAACCCTCATCTTACAGAATAAAACGAGGTTATTACGCAATATCTCTAGTTAAAAAAAAAAAAAAATATTCGGCCAATATCATAAAAGGTTTCATAGGAATTTGAAGGGTCAGAAAATAGAATTTGTGACTTTTTACATATTTGAAATATTTTTATCCTGGATAAATTAATATAAAGCTTTTAGCTGTGCAATGAATTACTTCCTGATGTATCAGTGTAAATGTAAACGCTACTCTTTATTTTCTGATTTAAACACTCTGTCCTAATTTATATAAATTCTAGGTTATTTATTCTTATTTATTTATTTATTTTTTGTCTTATCAAAATTCTCACATTAATATGAAAATAAACTAGAAAAATGCAGATCAAATTATATTCCAAACTATTATATTTAATTTAAGTTAAATTTTACGGGCATTGTTTTACTTTTGGTGAAATGTTATTCGATATAAAATGTTTTCGCTATTATTTCAAAATCTAGCCCTTTATTTTAGGGTTTCAGAAGTAGATAAATAAACGAAAGAGTTCCTTAAAAAACCAATAAAACTTTTTCATTACTGAAAATTTCAAAATGTATGTACAGTTGGAAAGGAATAATTTAATTTAGAGTACTAATTTGCAACCTGTTCTAAATTACTAAATTTGCTCATGATATTTAGTCAATATTATCAGCGAAGACATTTTTAAATTCGTCTGAGATTATTATATGTTATATAAGAATGTTTTATCTATACATATTGCTCATCAGAAGATAATTCATAAAAATCGATAAATATATTATCTAAAGAGTTATTTTTTTAAACTCAGCTTGAATTAAATTCTAGCGTTAACATAAATGAAATTTATTTTCTTCGTCTCAGAACGACTGAAACATACTAAAAAATCATGAATAATTCCAAAATTATGTATGGTTTATTGAAATCCTTGTAATCTTTTTTATTTTTTGATCAGAGTTTTGGCTTTCTGTGTACTCCACGAAACGAAATGCGTACAAGCAAAAGTTATCTTATAAGAAATATATGCTAAAATCGATAAACTAGAAAATTAATCAACTAGAATCATATCTTTTAAACCGGTTTATTGTTATTACTGCTGTTTCTTTTTCTGTTATTTTCGACCTATTAATGTTACATGTGATAGTTTTTTACTTAACGCGAATAAGCATCCCGATATCGAGATATCGCTTCTGATATCGAGATATCGCTTCTGATATCGAGATATCGCTTCTGATATCGAGATTTCCTTACAGTTCCTTCATTCATAAATGTGATATGTCGGAGTACATCGAACAAAATAGCCCTACGAGAGGCCGAGAGCTTCTGATATCGAAGATGATAGACGGGAAGTGCAAGATTCGATTCCACATGATGTTCGTCGAAATAGTCATTCTGAGTTTCTCGTGGTCTTCTCGAAACTCGTACAAATATGGGTTGGAATTCCTTAGAAATACTCTCACGGAGGGCACATGACCCAGGCGTAGGAGCTTCGTGCAGTCAGTTCGCCTTAATGCCAACACTAACACAATCACCAAACAAAATATTATAAACTTTATTCCATTTTATGCATTTTTTTATTTTCAATATAATTCAAAACGTATTACCTTCACTTGTCTTCCTGCAAAGATACATGTTTTAGAAAGTTCTCAGCGATATTGTAAATGCTTTATATTTGTAAGACCATTCAAGTAATTAATGAATAACTAAAAGGAGTAACTCATAAATAATTAAAGAGTAAAATAAAATACAACTAAAAACTATTATATCTCAACGAATATTAAATTATATTTTTCGAAATTAACCGCTAGTAAAGGCTGTATTATTTTAATTTAGAATTACTTCCGAAAGCATCACTAATTAATTCCTTTCAAATTTTCCAGGTGGATATTTTGCAATTCTCTTGAAAGTAAAGAAAAATTTTCCAAAATCACTGCCATATGCAGTTTTTCACTTTAGAAATTTAATACGTAAATAACAATGTTTTTGAACATATTTATCTGATCTTTATTCTACAGTACAGCAATTTCAACAGTATATGCAAAATACTTCGAAACAGAACATTGAATGAAGTTCCTGATATTTTTAAAGTTTAGAATTTAACACAAATCAAATGTATTATTAATACACTGTCACAATGAATTTTAATTAGCTATAATATTTTTTTCTTCATTTCTAAGCAAATAGCTAAGACAATTTTATAAATTATTGCTCTTAATAATATAAAAAAATTTGAAAAAAAAAAAAAAAAAAAAAAAAAAAAAAAACACTTTGAAGCAAGTAAATAAAAAAATATATATTTAATTAAAAGATATATTTATATTGAAATGCATTTTCGGAGCTTTTCGCCCCGATCAACAGGGATTCGTCAGAAAATCACCTGTAACAAAGTAAGTTTCTAAAGTGCAGCTCTCTCCGTCCATGCATCTATATCACATTTTCAGGTTACAAATACAGTTAGGCTTTATTTATAGGAAATATGAAGAATGAATTCACAAAAGCCAATTTTGGTCGAAATTCCTGAATCGATTGGTTGGAGATTTTTTGGGTTTAAAAGGAAGCAACACTTTAGGTTCTAGAACTATTGAGGAACTTGTTCGGAGAAGTCAGTGGATGTGGAACTAGAAAGGCTGGTTTTGGCGGCAACAGCTGCCGAAAAACCGTAGAGTAGTCGAAGAAACCGTAGAAAGTTTATAAAGAGTATGCAACGTTTCAGCTATGGAGTCATACAGTCTTGTAAAGGGCTTTTAAATAAGTATAGTGAAAAGATAAATGGAAATTAATTATCTGATTTGATAAGAAAATGCCCAAATTTTTTATAGGAATGCTGAATCTATAGAATTATTTGCGTTTCGACATTTTATAATATTGACAGTTTCTGAAATGACCAGTTCTTGTATATTTTGTGGAGAAAGCTGAAATAATTTCACCTCCACAACATATACAAAGACTGATCATTTCGGAAGATCTCATTATTATAAAATGTCGAAACGCAATTAATTCTAAAAATTCAGTATTACTACCGAAAATTTGGCATTTTCTTAATAAACCGGTTATTTAATTTCCATTTATTTTTTTTTTCAGTATTATTATTTAGATGCCCTGTACAAGACTGAATGACTCCATAGCTGAAACATTGCAAGCTGTTTGTAAACTTTCTATGGACTCTTCGATTATTCCACGGTTTTTTCTCAGCTGTTGCCGCCAGACCAGACTTTCCAGTTCCTATTCACTGGCTTCTCCGAGCAAGTTCCTCAACCGTCCCAGAAACTCGAAGCAGGACACTTTGGTCCCGCCGTTTTGGTCCCGCCACTTTGGTCCCGCCACTTTGGTCCTGCCGTTTTGGTCCCGAGGAAATTTTGGTCCCTGGCCATTTTGGTCCCGAGACATTTTGGTCCCGCTAATTTTTTGCTATTTTTTAAATATATGTCAGTTTTCTAATAGGATAGCCTATTTGTTGATACGGGAAAATTGAAGTGCTCTTAGAATATCTTTAATTAAGAAATATCTTATATGTAAATACATAAATTTTCGACATTATGATTGCTTCCTAACGATTGAGATTCGGAGAATTTTGTTCTGATTTTTTACGAACATTTAATATATTTAAACTTTTTTTTTATGCAATTGCACTTTCTTTTCTTTTCTCTTTTCTCTCTCTCTGTCTCTATTTTTTTTTTTTTTTTTTTCATTTGATTTCGATTTAACTTACTTTAACTGTAATTTTGTTTTAAATTTACTATTTGAGACAAAATTTTGTGATTTTAAAAGTATTGCTAACAATAACAACAGTACTTTCTTATTAAAAAAGAATCCCCATTTGAATATACTTATTATTAAAGTCTGAATTAATTTAAAAATAATAAAATACAGAAAAATTTTGTTAAAAAAAAAGAGGGAAAAAAAAAGAAAGAAAAACCTCAGGATATTAAATATAATTTGCTTTTAGTGACAAATTTTCTTTTTCTTTCAAAGAACTAATTATTGACCTGCTCCCATCATAGACTATTCTTCATAAGCATAAGATTGTGATCATTTATGAAGTTTTTGAATTTACGTATGAATTTATTCATATATATACATGTGTGTGTGTGTGTGTGTGTGTGAGAGAGAGAGAGAGAGAGAGAGAGAGAGATACGTTTCATTCGATTTGATTGTATTTAATTTTTATCATTAATCTAAGAGGAATTTATTTCAAAATCTGTGTTACGTTAATAATAATTAAAAAAAATGCATGTTTGTTTGTCCGTGATACTTAATTATGTTAACCATGTATATATGTATATAAAATATTTTTCTTTCAATTACAATGATTTTATTTTAAAAATGAAAAAATGTAAGTAGTCCAATATTTAATCAACTGTACGCATTGCAAGTATCAAAGTTTGGAAAATGTTGATGCACAATATTTTATCTTTTTATTTTAATCTTATGTTTAAAATAATAATAATAATAATAATAAATAAATATATCTGTCTGAATTGACTCTGTGACTAAAAACAATGCCCACATTGAAATCTCTGAAGCACTTTGGGATTCGTTTCACACCTGTTTCTCCAACAGACAATTAAAAGGAATTTCACAGTTTTGTTTCAGCGCATTTGTAAAAAAAAGAAGGGGGGGGGGAGGGCGCTTCTAATCGAAATTTTCTTATACAATATTGTAAGGGATTATAAGAAAGGAAAAATGCTTTTACAATTCTTTGTGATGTATAACTATTTTCTGTGTTTCACAAATGTATCCCGATTGACAGAGAAGAAAACGACTCAAGTTTAGCAAATCAGTACAAATTAAATCCCGAGATCATTATTTAGGTTCCTCGTATCTTCTTTTATTATTAAACTCTAACATTTAGAGTATGCTTGAATAAAGCATCGATTTCGAACACTCTAAATTTGAATGTGATATTTAAGAGCCGCATTACAGTGTTTTATTTTAAAAACCTTGTATTTTATTTAAACTGAAATTTTCAGGACTTTGATAAATTAACAATGCTTAGATCTTCGTTGATATCTAATACCCTTTATCATTCAAAGTTCATTCCGAAATAATAAATTTTCTCTTACACCATTTTCAACAAAGATTGTAGATATTTAACTCTCCAATTGTAAAAATTCGTCTAAGTTCTCTTTTGCCCGAAGTTCCCGCATGTATTTGCTGTCCTTTTTCCTTTATCGTACAAAGGAAAAAATCGAAATATCAAATTTTTAGACGTTTTTCAGTTTTACTTGTTACTACAACTTTCTGTAGCAAAATAATAATAATAATGATAATAATTTTGTCTTTTCCTACCCTCTTGTTTTCAAGTCAAATAACAAGAATTCAAAATATGAAAAAAGAATTTAGCTTTTTTTCTGTAATTCTTTGTTTGATTATTCCTGATATCGGGACCAAAATGGCGGGACCAAAATGGCGGGAGCAAAACGGCAGGACCAAAACAGCGGGACCAAAATTTCCTCGGGACCAAAGTGGCGGGACCAATTCGGCGAGATCAAAGTGGCGGGACCAAATCGGCGGGACCAAAGTGTCATGTACCCCCAGAAACTCATGTGTTGCCTCCTTTAAAACCCCAAAATTCTCCAACAAATCGACTTTGGAATTTCAACTAAAATTGGCTTTTGTGAGTACATTCTTTATATTATCCACAAATTAAGCTTAACTGAATTTGTAACCTAAAAATGTGCTTTATATGCATGGACAGAGAAAGCTGCACCTTAGAAACTTAATTTGTTACAAACGGTTTCCTGATTATGCTCTAATGATCACGGCGAAAAGCTTTGAAAATGTATTTTAATGTAAATATGTCTTTTAATTAAATATATTCTTAATTTATGTGTTTTAAAGTGTATTTTTTCAAACTTTAGAATATTACAGTTGTTTTTAATCAATATCATTTCTATGAGATATGATATCTAATGTAAGAAAATGTATAACAGACATTTAAACACACTAAAGCATAAAATTAGACTCTAAGAAATATTTTCTGAAATATGTCAAACACTGCTCATTTGACTAGAAATGAAAAGGTAAATTAAATTTTCCAGATTTTCCAGTTTAAATCAGATTTCTGTTTAAATTGTTGATGAATAAATGAATACATGATAGTTTTAAATGACTGACACTGAAAATCGCGGGTGAACTTCTATTAAATGTGGTTTTTAAAAAGAAAACCTCAAAGTAAACGAGATCAAAACAGTAAATAGCACAGCTCTCATACGTAATTATTTAAATACTAAAATCGAATTTTTTGATTTTCAAAAACTCATTGGAAATAATAAAAATTTTAAACAAAAATACCCTCTGGAGAAATTCCGTAAAAAGATTAACAGTATAATTTAATTTGCTAAAAAGCAAAAAAGAAGTTAAATAATTAATCTTGGCTGTATCCCATACCTGTTCCTGCTCTGTAACCTGTTCCAGCACCTGTTCCTTGGCCATATCCTGCTTCTGATCCTAAACCAGCGCCTGAACCTTGTCCATATCCTACTCCTGCTCCAGCACCAGAACCTGCGCCTGAGCCAGCTCCTGCTCCAGCACCAGCACCTGCTCCCGATCCAGTTCCTGCTCCAGAACCAGAACCAGCACCGTATCCAGCTCCAGCTCCTTGGCCATATCCTGCGCCTGATCCTGCTGTAGCACCAGAACCAGCACCATATCCTGCGCCTCAGCCTGCTCTAGCACCAGCACCTGCACCCGATCCAGATCCTGCTCCAGAACCTGCGCCTGAGCCAGCTCCAGAACCTGCACCAGAACCACTTCCAACACCAGTTCCTGCTCCCCGGCCATATCCTGCACCAGATCCTGCTCCTGCACCTTGGCTATATCCTGCTGCCGAATCATATTCTCTATCTTCAACTACTCGATCATATACTGTAGTATATGTGGTCGTATACATTTTTTCACCATTTGCACCGTATATTACTACGCCAGAGCCTGCCCCAGCACCTGCACCTTGGGTAGATCCAGCGCCAAGTCCCAGACCGTGTCCTACACCAAATCCTGCTCCCGAACCATAGCCTGCACCCGATCCAGATCCAGAACCTGCTCCAGAACCTGCGCCTGAGCCAGCTCCTGAACCTGCACCAGAACCAGAACCAGCACCTGAACCAATACCATAACCAGCACCAGCACCTGCTCCTTGGCCAAATCCTGCACCTGATCCTGCTCCAGAACCAGCACCATATCCACCTCCTCCTCCTAGGCCAAATCCTGAGCCAGATCCAGCTCCAGCTCCGGCACCAGCACCTACTCCTGCACCAGCTCCAGCACCATAACCTTCTCCTTGACCAAATCCTCCATCTCCTCCAGCACCAAAACCTGCACCAGTTCCAGCAAAAGCACCAAAAGGTAAATTTGCTCCAGCGAATGCACCAGCTCCAGCTCCAGCACCTGATCCTGCTCTGGAACCTGCACCTGCTCCAGAACCAGCACCTGAGCCAGCTCCTGCTCCTGCCCCAGAACCAGCACCTGAGCCAGCTCCTGCTCCTGCCCCAGAACCAGCACCTGCTCCTTGGCCATATCCTGCTCCTCGGCCGTATACTGCACCTGATCCTGCTCCAGAACCTGCACCAGAACCACTACCATAACCAGCTTCTGCACCTGTACCAAAACCAGCACCTGCTCCTTGGCCAAATCCTGCACCTGATCCTGCTCCAGAACCAGCACCTGATCCTGCTCCGGAACCAGCACCATATCCACCTCCTCCGCCTAGGCCAGATCCAGCTCCGGCACCAGCACCTACTCCTGCACCAGCTCCGGCACCATAACCTGCTCCTTGACCAAATCCTCCATCTGCTCCAGCACCAAAACCTGCACCAGTTCCAGCAAAAGCACCAAAAGGTAAATTTGCTCCAGTGAATGCACCAGCTCCAGCTCCAGCACCCAAACCTGCTCCAGAACCCATACCTTGGCCGTATCCTGCACCTGATCCTGCTCTGGAACCTGCACCTGCTCCAGAACCAGCACCTGAGCCAGCTCCTGCTCCTGCCCCAGAACCAGCACCTGCTCCTTGGCCATATCCTGCTCCTCGGCCGTATACTGCACCTGATGCTGCTCCGGAACCAGCACCATATCCACCTCCTCCTCCTAGGCCAAATCCTGAGCCAGATCCAGCTCCAGCTCCGGCACCAGCACCTCCCCAGCACCATAACCTGCTCCTTGACCAAATCCTCCATCTGCTCCAGCACCAAAACCTGCACCAGTTCCAGCAAAAGCACCAAAAGGTAAATTTGCTCCAGCGAATGCACCAGCTCCAGCTCCAGCACCCAAACCTGCTCCAGAACCTATACCTTGGCCGTATCCTGCACCTGATCCTGCTCCGGAACCTGCACCTGCTCCGGAACCTGCACCTGCTCCAGAACCACTACCATAACCAGCACCTGCTCCAGAACCTGCACCTGAGCTAGCTCCTGCACCTGCACCTGCACCAGAACCAGCACCTACTCCTTGGCCATATGCTGTTCCTCGGCCATATCCTGCACCTGATGCTGCTCCAGCACCAGAACCTGCACCCGATCCTGCACCTGCTCCAGAACCAATACCATAACCAGCGCCGTAACTAGCACCTGCACCTCCTCCAGCACCTGCACCTCCTCCAGCACCTGCACCTGCTCCACCACCTACACCTTGGCCGAATCCTGCACCCGATCCAGCACCGGCTCCTTGGCTATATCCTGCGCCATATCCTGCTCCTCCGCCATATCCTGCACCTGATCCTGCTCCGGAACCTGTACCCGATCCAGCACCATAACCAGCACCTATTGGAATTTTAATATTATCTTTTGAAAAACCGCTGTAAAAATTACACTTTTCTGTAGTTTTTATTTAAATATTTATCTTCAGTCCAAGATTTAAAAAGTCATTGCATGAAATTACTATCTATATATATCAATGGTAATTCTTGGAAATTTGCTATTGTAAAATCTTTCTGTATTAAGCAGTATTTCTGCATATGAATTATTAAGCAAAAAATTTGACTCATCAAGAAACTGTCGGAAGACGAAGAATTTAGTTCTGCGTTTTCCTGTTTTTCAAACCTTTATCCTATAAATTATTACGTACAAAACTTTGAATAAAAACTATAAAATGGAATAATCTGGCAACAATTGTTTCAGCTCGAAAAAGGCCACGACCTTTCGTCAAGCGAACGAAGTAGGTATGAGTGTTGCAATCAAAACAGCAACTTACAAAGCCGTTTTAAGTGAAGAGCAAAAATATATAAAATTGAATGTAAATATAAATACTGGTGTCAACACAATTATGAAACAAAAGAAGAAAATAAACAAATATATTAAAACAAAACAAAATCTTAAAATCTAAAAAGTTTCAAAATTAAAAGAAAATCCAGCTTATGTGAGTATATTCCAAGCATCAGAGAAGAACCGAGTGGAAGAAATACATTAACGAAATTTTTCAAAGTTTTAAATATGTAAAAAGCTTTATGGATATCCAAATGGGACAAAAAGATAGAAGGAATTATGTTAATTTTATAATAATTATAAGATTTTTATAAACCTTGTTTTAAAATTTTCTGTTGAATCATAGCTATAGAACTAATTACATTAGCACTTTATCAATGCGTATTGTTACGAAATTGTAGATAATAGTATTTATTTTTGTATAAATTCTCAAAGAGGCTTAGTAAGTTGATAAAATGGCAATTTTCTGCATTTCCAGCTCTTTTTCGCGTTAAAATAGCTTAATTTCCCCTTTAAAATGCATTAAAAAGCTCCAATAGGCAGGTAATGGATTTGGCGCCAAATTTGGCGACTTTTGGCGAAAAAATCTTTGTTATCGATATTCCAAAGATGGACGTTCTAATGTGATTGGTTAAAGAGTTACGGGAAATTTGAATTTTAAAAAAAGTTAATTTTAAAAATAAACTATTAATCCTTTCCGAACAACATATATTTGCATCATGAACTACATTAGCACTTTATCAATGTGTAGAAAATCTTTAAAATGATAATGACATAAATTTTTGCCAGATGCATAATTTAACTTTTTACAATTTTTTAACGCGCATGTTTAATTAAATGTATTTATTTTTATGTCGAAAGAAAATGAACTCGTAAATTTTTTTTGGCAACAATTAAACTATAGCTAATATTTTAATGATTCTTTTTATTGCTATTAGGAGCTTGTCATTTTCATACTTAAATTAATTAAAAGAAAACTATTCGAAAATTCGAAAATCTGACTTCGAAGTATTGTGTTGTCACCGGGTTCTGAGCTACTGTGAAAGTTTCAAATGTCTAGCTAGTAAGGAAGTTGGTTAAAAATTGATTGCAAGATTTGTACCGGACAAACAAACAAACACACAAACAAACAAACAAGAATAGAAGTTAATAAAAACATGGTAAAAATCAAAACAATGACCATAAGACCAGCAGTGGAAGCAATAAAAAATTTGGAAATCTTTTCATTACGAACATTCCGGCGATGTTTATTTATTCTATATTTCAAACGCCTCCTAGTTTGACCAGTATAACATAAATTTCCCGACGAATATATATAGAATTAAATAAATGCCAGAACTGTTTTCAGTAGGAATGGGATCCTTAAGAGAAGATAATTTAATTTTGTTGACGTATCTAAAACCAAACGGTGAAAAAATTTTAGAAATTTTAAAAGAAAATGATGAATAAAAAGGTGGAACAAGTGGGATTAGACTGTGGTAGTTCAGTTTAGAAGCAGAACGTTTAGGATTCTTGAATTTTTATAGAGCTTTATCGATAACAGAGGGAAAGAGCAAGATATTTTAAATAATTAATTTCTTTCGAAAGACTAGACGGTTCAGAACGAATGTGTAAGACACGAAAAACATAAGTATAAAAAGCAGACATTTTCTGTTGAGGGGCGTGGTTAGAGAGAACATGCGGTGGAAGAGAGACAGAGAATGGTTTTCTAAAAACAGTAGTTGAGAACAGATCCTTGTCTTTAGACATAAAACGTCAAGGAAAGGCAAAGAGCAATTTTTTTCAATCTCGAAAGTGAATTAAATGTATGGTTCAATTGAATTGGTCAAAGAGAGAAAACTGAACAAATCAACATCAGGGGAAACAAGAACGAAAGTGTCATCAACATACCAAAACCAGTGAGAAAATTTATATATACCGAAGAGTTTTTCTTCAAAATAGTGCATATAAATGTCACAGAGCAAGGGAGAGAGAGGACTGCCATACCTCATTTTGGGAATAATAAGTTCCATTAAAGATGAAGGCAGTTTACCTGATACACAAATGAACTAAATTTACAAGTTCCTCAATTTCAATAGATGAATCATGGAATTCACGTAATCTCTCAAAACAAACCACAGCACCTTGAAGAGAAACATTAGTAAAAAGTGATTTAACATCCAAAAAAATCATAGGATAGTTAGAGGGAGAGATGCATTGAAGTTTGTCCACAAAGTCATACGAGTTTTTTACTGTATGAAAGTTAGTACTAGTTAAATGAGAAAGAGATCTTGAAAGAAAACGAGTAAGATTATAAGAAGCCGTACCAATATTAGACACAATAGGCTGAAAACAGAGAGTGGCTTATAAACTTTTGGAAGTGCACGGAAGCGAGACTAGTTAAAACAATTATGAATGCAGTAGAAGTCTTTTCAAAAATTCTTTTTCAATTATCGTAGGTTAATAGTGGCAATTTTCCTTCTCGTTTGTAATAATTGGCCCTTATTTTGTTTAGTAACTTAGGTAAAGCATGTTTTTGAATGCGAGCATTTCTAAACGAATATCAGAGGCTGGTAATTCATTTGAGATTTCGGATAAAGCGATTGTTAATGTTGTTTTTACATAACCAGAAGAATACGAGATTTCACGGCAAGATTATTTTACTTTCATATCGCATTGGCTGAGAGATAATTGGATTTATTATAAAATCAAATGTGTAGTTATTATATTTAATGCAAAATCAGTAGTTTCTTTTCTATCAATTTTTATTGATTATACGTAAAAATTCCCGATCCCCAATTTAAATTTTAGTTCGATAATTATTCGACAACTGCTATAATGTGGTGTTAAGTGTATCGTTTTGAATAAGATCAATTATTGAAAGAATGTTTAATTGCTAAATTAAGTATCTACAAATGAGTTGATCTATTTTCTTTGCGAAAAGAGTAATTATAAATTGTTGAAAAATATTGCGTTAAGTTAAATTTGTAACCTGCTAGACCACTATTAATTGAGAGGTATTAGTGTAGGGAAGCATTAATACTGATTGTCTGCACTAGGGGAATAGGCCTGTATACGATGCCCTCCTTGGGATTTTTTTCTTTGGAGTCCTAGCATATATTTAAGCGATTTCCTCTGAAACTCATAAAAACTTCGAACACTTAAGTCGACAAATGCGACGTGGGATCGAACCCGGCACCACCCGTTTACCAGATTCAAGAGCGTAAACTCTCATCATTTATTAAAAAAATATAAAATGGCAAATGATATCTAATTGCTTCTTAAATAAATTTCCTTCAGTGCAGTTTAAACAAGAAAAAAATTTATGGAAATCTCATGGATTTTAAAATTTTTTCCAACTGTTCATATCCATTACACTGCTTAATTTCTAATGCCTTTTATCTCTATGATGAAATATTCAATTAGGTGTTTTAAATCGCATTTGAAGGAATCTTAGTAATACTATCTTTGTAGTTCTGCTTTTAAAGATAAAGTATTATAAAACAGATTGTTTTGAAAATAGTGTTGAATATTGCTTAAAAATTGCTCGCGCAGCGTATAAGGCTCTAAAAATTTGGAATATTTAAAAATTAATTAATTAAATAAAACGTACTTATAGCACAATTAACCTATAAATGCAGGGATTTTTTTTTTTTTTTTTAAATAAACAACATTTGAAATAAACCGGAAAATAAGTGTAGTTAATGGTAAAAAAAAAAATAAATAAATACATAGGATTTACTTTAAGATTTGTGAACAAGAAAAACGTAGAACTGATTTTGCATATTGATGTATTTTTACATCACAAAAAAGCTACGTTTTTCTTGAATACATTTTTCAGTATATGCAAAAACATAAATATTATTCGTTACAAACAATTTTTCCTTTATTTTTTATTACTTTTCATATAAATAATCGTAAAATGAAATTGTACTCAAACAGCGCGCCAACAATGGAAATTGTCACCGCTAAAGAAATAAACTGTCAAAGATTCTAGTTGCGCTCAGAAACGATAAAATAGTTTTGGTTAAAAAAAAAAAAAAAAAAAAAAAAATATTGCAAAGGTTGGTACATAAATAAGTTTTAAACATACTATGCAGATCTACATGGCTGTTCATTTAAGGGTTAAAAAGGCACTTCACGTAATGGTTATTTATATTCCATAAAGAATCTGTTCATATTTGAGTTGCTTTGTAAACCAACTATTAATGCATAATCAATAAGAAGAATGATTTTTTAAAACCTGATTAATGCATGTTAAAATCGTTCCTATTCATTTAGTATAAAAAATGACTAAAATAAATGTTTCTGATGACCGTAAAGTATTCGAAATTTTTTTATGAGTCCTTTACGTGAACCACTATCTCTATATATGTATTACTTTCATTAAGAAATATACTATAGTGAACCTGAATAACATTTATCAGTTTTAAGTTAATTCTAAAAAATTTTACTGGAATGCAAACCTACAAAAGTTCACAAATATTTTAAAACTTTCTTGGAAAGTAAGAAAAACGCACAATACAACTGAAAATGCACCTTCAGTGATTTCCTGTGATGGATTCTTATATTTTAATATGGCCTTGTAGATGAATCATCAATATTAAAAATATGATTTTTATATTAAACGCAACTGGAAATGTGTGTGTGTGTGTTTAAAAAGTTGCACATGGACTACTTTGAAATGTATTAATTAATTATTATTTTTAAAATTTAAGTTTTGCTTATCTCAAAAACTATTAGAGATATACAGTAACCGCCGCTTAATAAAATCACTGGTTAATAAAATCAGCCGCTTAATCTGATCAAATCACCAGGACCGGAATCAAATCAATTTAAACTACTTTTAAAGCCGCCGCTTAATAAAATCAGCATTGCTGGTTAATAAACTCAAAAATATCCTCAACAGCCAAAAATATCTTTTAAGCACACTACAAAAAATTTCTATTACATTGTGAATTTTTTTTCTTTTCTTTTCTTTTTTTCTTTCTTCCTTCTTTTTTTTAATAATAATAAAAAAAGAAATTAAAGCCCAAAAAACCGTCTGTTATCGCTCATTGTTCAAGATTTTATACTTGCAGCACAGTTACAAATTAAACGCGCCCCGCAACTTATCTCCGTAACAATTTCAAGGAATGTATTTTTCAAAGCGCAGTAATAAAATACAAATTTTATTTGATTTTTTTTTCTAATTATTAGAAGGCAATTTCTAGTTCTTATTTTGA
Source organism: Salticus scenicus (assembly GCA_963930645.1). Lineage (NCBI taxonomy): Eukaryota > Metazoa > Arthropoda > Arachnida > Araneae > Salticidae > Salticus > Salticus scenicus. The sequence goes on along the minus strand of OZ005660.1, from coordinate 67,221,662 downwards.
AATTACTATAATTCATGAGGTTTAAACGGAAAGATTTTAAATTTATAAGAACAGCGTGAACTTTTGGTAAAGTAATGACGATTTTCCTAGAAAGTGTACGGGAGCTTACAATGCGTTTAATTTACTTATATCGAAGAAACAATTAGTTAATTATCTTCCAAAAATTAATTAATATTATTTACTAATTATATTATTTGTTACCTTTTGAAGTTTTTTTTTTCGAAATTCAGAGAAGTAATACCTTTTCCTTAAGGGCAGGAACGTTCGCCGGATATAAAAATCAGCCGATTAATAAAATCACTTTGGCTCAGAACGAATTTGATTTTAATAAGCGGCGGGAACTGTATTTGTCAAACTTTGTAGGTATGTATCTATTTACATTATTTTGTATAGTTAAAAACTTCATATAAATTCAATAATATTATAAAAGTTAAAATATTTAAAAATCATTACGTCTCGTAGTAAAATTATATTTTAATCACATTAAAACTGAGACAGATAATACATATTAAAAATATACATTTTAAAATTTTAAAAACACAAAAACATAAATTTAAACGTTTCGAGACTATTACAGGCTCCTCATCAGTATAAACATCAAGTGCAAATGATGAGATGAACAACAGACTTTATGTGAGTACAACGTATTCATCAGGAACTGCGCATGCCTCATTAAGTGGAGAAAAATGTTGATTTGTGTACCAGCCCTCCAGGAAAATTCTTGAGTGATAATTTAAACAATTAGATACGGTTATTTTAGTATTGTTAAAATTCTTAGATATTTTAATTGAGCGTTCATCTTCTGATACTTATTCTAAATTTGTTACTTCTGTTTATAGGAAACCTACATTTTCAGGACAATATTTAAATTTTAATTCAGTTAACCCTACTTCACATAAATCTGCTGTTTTTCATACGTTACTTCACCGCGCAAAATTATATTGCAGTACCGATGAACTTTTCCAGTTGGAATTGAAAAGGATTTTTTCAGACTTAAAGCGTAATAACTATCCCTCTCGCTGGCTTAAAAGAAAATTAAAAGAGCATGATTTTAATAAGGATAATCATAAAACTAATTCATCTAATTCACCTAAATCGTTTGTTACTATTCCATACTATAAAAATATTTCTGAATCTATTGCCAAAGTTTTACGCACTCTTAAATTATCTGTTTCCTATAAACCTCAATTTCTAATTCGTAATTTCCTTTCAAATTTTAAAACTGTTATCCCCCCTTTTTCCCGTACTGGTGTTGTTTATAATATCCGTTGTAAATCTTGTAGTTCAGTTTATATTGGTCAAACTGGCCGTTCTCTTCATACTCGAATTAAGGAACATAAAACAAATTTCAAAAACCGTGATATACATTCAAAAATAGTACAACATGCCATAGAAACTGACCATTTACCTGATTTTAACAATACTAAAATAATCGTATCTAAATGTTTAAATTATCACTCAAGAATTTTCCTGGAGGGCTGGTACACAAATCAACATTTTTCTCCACTTAATTATGGCATGCGCAGTTCCTGATGAATACGTTGTACTCACATAAAGTCTTGTTGTTCATCTCATCATTTGCACTTGATGTTTATACTGATGAGGAGCCTGTAATAGGCTCGAAACGTTTAAATTTATGTTTTTGTGTTTTTAAAATTTTAAAATGTATATTTTTAATATGTATTATCTGTCTCAGTTTTAATGTGATTAAAATATAATTATAAAAGTTACTTATGAATATATACAACGTCTTTAGTTATTTAATTTAAAAACAACTACAGAAGGAAGTTGTTTTAAAGATCAGAAACAAAGTATTCAAAGGCCATGAAAATTTCCTGTAAGAACTAAATTGTCGAAGAAAACTTAATATGGATTATTTATTATGTATGTATATATACCAAGGGAGCGAGAAAGAAGAAAAAGAAAAAGTACCATTTTTACAATTATTTGAATAATTGACAAATGCTATATAATTTTCAAAAGTACAGATTGCGTATACGTTACTTAAAGAATGAAAGCATTTTTGAAAAATTACGCTGGTCTAGAAAAATAATGTTGATAAAATTTGATTTGATAATTTTAGCTGATACATACAGTCGGTAACAAAAGTCTCCGAACACTAGCAATAATTCCTATGTAAAAAAAGCACACTTAACACAGTTTTGTTAAACAAATCCTTGTCGAATCTTGTTCTTAGTCAGTCTGAAAACAGGATTCAACAAGGATTTATTTAACAAAACTGTATTAAGTGTGCATTTTTTACATAGGAATTTTTGCTAGTGTTCGAAGACTTTTGTTACCGACTGTACATTTTTTGGTATGCTTAAATCGAAAATGAAACAAGTTTTCCTCTATCACGTATAGATTTTTGTCAATACAAAGCGTCTACCACCACAATTTCTACATTTTCGGTAGTTTCTAGTATGTTTCCATGATTAATTATGATTAATCATGGAAACATACAATAAAAGTTACGGTATAATTATATTAGTGGAAGAGTCACGGAAGATATTGTATCGGTAGGCACCCTGTATGGGCAAAAATCTATACTTGATAGAGAAAAACTGGCTTCAATTTTGGTTTCAGTACACCAAAAAACTTAAAGATTAACCAAAGTTATTAAATCAAAATTTCAGATGTAGGCCTGTGTTATCTTCAACCTGAATTTTATAAACTAAACTTAAATGCTACCCCATATCTCATATCACTATATCCCCAGGAAATCCTCAGTACGCTCTTGGAAGACAGGACATTTATAAGACACCCTGGGTTAAAGGGTGTGCTATATGGGATGTCGTAATCAACATAAGAAATATAATCTTTCTATAATTATTTTGTATAAGCAGAATATTCTAGACATGATTAAATTATTCTTATGTAATTTTTGCGCAGAATATCAGTTGTTAATCAGAATAAACAACTTACTACACAAACATTCATCTCCTTATATTATTAAAATCTGTACGCGTGTGTGTTTTTGTCTGTGTGTGTGTGTGTCTGTGAGAAACGGCTTGAAACGGAAAAGGCTCCGCCGCTAACGGTCGCACGGACTTCGAACAGGTACCGTCGGACAGAGAATTTATCGCAGATGTACGATATGTAATTTGCGAAACGATGCGACCCTAATTAGCGGAGATATTAATTAAAATGTCGACCATTGTCTAACGAAAAATGACCCAGAATTCATGATTAAATGCTTAAAAAGCGACATTTTTACGGAAAAGGTGGAAAATAAATTAGAAATATCAGTCGTATTGTTACAAACAAGATACCATTGGAAAGGGCTTTTTTTTCTTAAACCGATGGTTTAAACGGCTTATCGATCGGACAATTAGATTTTTTAAAATTAACTAAACTATAAAAAAATATTGGCAACAAATCACAAGAATCTTAGCTTTGCAGACTTTTCGTCTACAGCAGTCTTCAACGGAAACACATCTGGTATTTAATGAAGTCACGTGTTTCGTACTGCGATTAAAAATTGCAATTTTCTATTTTCTTCAATTTTTCAAATTTTACACATTTTATTTAGTATATAATATTTACACCACAAAACAAACTTGCATTTCAAATTTCATCGATTTTGGTCAATAAACAAAAGATTTACATTTTAATTGCAAATTAAATTTTATCTTTACACGCCGGACATTTTTGCAATATTCTAATACGCGTATTTCAATTTCTAATTACGATTAATTTATTTTTTATGCATCATACGAAAGATATTTTAAAGTTGTTTTACATAATTCAAAGTTTTCAACAGATTTACACGTTTTGAGGTCTCCTGAATCAGTGTTCTTTTATGGCGCTGTAATATTTTCAAATTTCAATATTTCAATTTCTAATTCTGATTAAATTATTTTTAATACATCATTCGAAAGATATTTTAAAGTTCTTTTAAATTATCGAAAGTTTTCACCAGAATTACACGTTTTGAGGTCTCCTGAATCAGTTTTCTTTTATGGCGTTGTAATATTTTCAAATTTCAATATTACAATTTCTAATTATGATTAAATAATTTTTAATACTTAATTCGAAAGATATTTTAAAGTTCTTTTATATTATCGAAAGTTTTCACCAGATTTGCACGTTTTGAGGTGTCCCGAATGAGTTTTCTTTTGTATCTCAGATACTAATTATAATAATTTCATAAGTAATACATCATTAGAAAGCTTTTTTGATTTGGAATCGAACAGTGGAATACAGAAATTTCTACCGCCAGATGGCGCTGTAATGTTTTCAAATTTCAATATTTCAATTTCTAATTATAATTAAATTATTTTTAATGCATCACTCGAAAGATATTTTAAAGTTCTTTTAAATTATCGAAAGTTTTCACGAGATTTACACGTTTTGAGGTGTCCTGAATCAGTTTTCTCTTATGGTGCTGTATTATTTTCAAATTTCAATATTTCAATTTCTAATTATGATTAATTTTTTTTTAATACATCATTCGAAAGATATTTTAAAGTTCTTTTATATTATCGAAAGTTTTCACCAGATTTACACGTTTTGAGGTGTCCTGAATTAGTTTTCTTTGTATCTCAGCTACTAATTAAAATAATTTCATAAGTAATACATCATTAGAAAGCGTTTTTGAATTGGGATGGAACAGTGGAATACAGAAATTTCTACCGACAGATGGCGCTGTAATATTTTCAGATTTCAATATTTCAATTTCTAATTATGATTAAATTTTTTTTAATACATCATTCGAAAGATATTTCAAAGTTCTTTTATATTATCGAAAGTTTTCACCAGATTTACACGTTTTGAGGTATCCTGAATTAGTTTTCTTTGTATCTCAGCTACTAATTAAAATAATTTCATAAGTAATACATCATTAGAAAGCGTTTTTGAATTGGAATGGAACAGTGGAATACAGAAATTTCTACCGACAGATGGCGCTGTAATATTTTCAAATTTCAATATTTCAATTTCTAATTATGATTAAATTATTTTTAATACATCATTCGAAAGATATTTTAAAGTTCTTTTAAATTATCGAAAGTTTTCAACAGATTTACACGTTTTGAGGTGTCCTGATTACGTTTTCTTTTGCATCTCAGCCAAATGAGTTAGATCGTTCAAAATTGATATACGTAGGTTAATTAAGAGGGCTTGAAAGGGTGGAGAAGAAATAGGCGTGCACCGCGCGCGTATCCCTTAAATTGTGCGCGCGCAGGGCACACGCGACTGCGCTGCCGAAGGCAGTGGGGACCCGGTGCGAGTTTTTTCCCGATCAGAAATGATTTTTTTTTAGGGGGCACGAAGGCTCAGGGAAGAATATGCGCGCAGCGCGTGTATCCCTGAACGCGCATGGGACTGCGCTGCCGAAGGCAGTGGGGACCCGGTGCGAGTTTTTACCCGATCAGAAATGATTTTTTTTTAGGGGGCACGAAGGGTCAGGGAAGGAATACGCGCGCAGCGCACACGGTACTGCGCTGCCGAAGGCAGTGGGGACCCGGTGCGAGTTTTTACCCGATCAGAAATGATTTTTTTTAGGGGGCACGTAGGGTCAGGGAAGGAATACGGGCGCGCAGCGCGTGGGGACCCGGCCCGACTTTTTACCCAATCAGAAATGATTTTTTTTTTTAATTTCTTTTCTTAACACTAAAAGTTTCTGTTAGTGATTCATTATTTTTAGTGATTCATTTGAAAATACTGACCCGCTAGCGGGCGAAGCCAGCTAGTCATGTACTAACATTCGTTAAATAGAAATATTTTCCGCACTAAATCAAACTCACAAACTCACAAACTTTGGTTTCAGCCGTTTAGTGTAAATAGAAATGGTACCCATGAGTTGTTTACGTGAATACTACAGATTTTATTTCACTCTAACACAGATATATGATTAAGCCTGCTATGGATTCTGAAGTGTTTTATTATGAAGATTGATATGATTTTAAAATATGTATACTTATAATCTATGATATTTTTAACTATTTGCAGTTAATCTATTTTGCTTTAAATGGGAATAACAAGTAAAAATTTTAATTTTTTTTTTTTTTTTAATTTATTTTATGAAATGTCTCTCCGATTTCAAAGTTTGATCTTTCGATAAATCTTGATAATCAATCTTACTTAATTATAAAATTATAATCATTTTTACATACTTAAGACTCTTCTGTAGTATTTCCTTCTACACATGGGACAATAGAATGTATTTTCTAGTAGATGATATGCATTTTAGTTTTAATCGATGGTTTTTTGACGGCGAAATTTTCGTGATTATTTATTCTAAAAGTCGGCTTAAAGCTTTACATTAAAAACGATTATTTTATGAAGTGTCTATCAGATTTCAAATATTGATATATCGATAAATCTTAATAACCATTCTCATTTAATTACAAAATTACAATCATATTTACATACTTAAGAACTCTCATATATATTTTTTTCACGTGTGAGATAATAGAACGCATTTTCTCGTAGATAATATGCATTTAAATTTTAATCAATTGCTTTTTGATGGTGAACTTCTCTGTATCATTTATCCTAAAAATCTACTTAACGTTTTCTATTAAAAACGAATATTTAATTAAATGTGCATCAGATTTCAAATGTTAACGTTTCGATAAATTTTTATATTTAATCTTACTTAATTATTCATTTTTACATACTTAAGACTCTCGTTTATTCTTTTTCGTATATGAGATAATAAAACTCGTTTTCTTGTAGATGATATGCATTTTAATTTTGACAGATTAATTTTTGATGGCGAACTTCTCGCGAACATTTACCCCGAAAATGGGCTTAAAGCTCAAAATGTGCAAATGTTTTTTGAAGGACTATTAAAATTAAAAGTAACTCGACAAACGGTATCTTTGTAAATAATTGTCATTCTATCATTTTCACGATCTAAAATAATGTAAAAGAAAAACTGAATCGATATTTTAAGGCAGAATTTGAAAGTATAGAACAATACAAAACAAATTATTCCAGCTTAAGATTTTTGGAAAAATAAAGCACCAGACTCTGACTGAATTCTTTAAATAAAGATTTTTTACTTTCTCCTACACATATGATGGTTGAATGTAATCGGACAAATATTTGGTCTAAAGTGACGTTCAAAAGTATTCAAATACATTACATCTATGGGTAAAATTTATGTTATGTACAGTCTAATATATTTTGATTGCATTAAACAAAATGAAATTTATATACGCTCTTTATATGCGAAAAAAGTATGTTTCCCATAAAATATGATATAAATATAGTTATCCTTTATTTACTGGGTCATACAAAAGAATTTTAAATATATCAATGCTATCCTTGGAAATGGATTGATGTGCATTTTAAGTTGTGTTGAGATTCTTGATTATTGGTTGGTTTTGTTAAACTTCCACTATTTGGTGTAAGTACACTATTTGGTGCGTATGTAATTTACAAATAATATACAGAGTTACACTGAGAAAAAAAATATTCCGCCTTTCTCTAGAATGAACAAGTGGCCATTTTCTAAATCACTTAACTAGAAATATAGATTTCCGAGCTATGCGCATAAGGCACGCCAATAAACCGAATAGACGAAATAATCGAGAATTTCTAGTCTACACATTTCTAGATGGTGAAACAATATTCTGAATACTCTAAATATTCTGAATCATTTATATTGCGAGAAATTCTCGATTGATTTTCTAGAATTAGGTAATAAACCAAGATTATAGTTGCAGAAACCCGCCTTTTGTAGTCTCATTTATTTGCAGAGATTTTTAAATAACTTTGCCCTCGAGAATATAGACAAACGCTCAAGAATTCTAATAGGGGCTTCTAAAACTCGCTTTCTAAGGGGACTAGAATTTATAAGGATGACATGGAACTATTTTTTCTAGAGCCACAATTTAGATTCTAGATGTCAGTTACAGAATTTTTTCTCAGTGTACTCAAAAGTAGACTAATGAGTTTGAAACAGTGTTGTGGGCGGTATTTTCTGAATAATTTGAAATATTAGTTTTAAAATGTAATAAAAGCTTTAGCTATTTTATGAATGCCGCTACAATATTCCATTGGGGATTGAAAGTGTGGTATTGCAGTCTTTCACATAGAAAATTTTGTGAAATGAAAATATTTTTTGAACTGTTTTTAACTGTTGTTTTAAAATGCACTAGATATGTTCAGACCTCATATATAATGCCTTAAACTTTAATATGTTTGTGATAATGTAAGTAATAGAACGTAATGTGAGTGCCACATCAGATAATTTTGTATGTTGCATAGTTGAAAACATCTAGTTACAAACAGATTGCGAATTAATTGAAGTTACACCTATAATATTTTATTATCCTTTAATCTAGCTAAAACCTAACAATTTATTATTTCTAAATCGTGTATTATTTCAGCGCAGTCATCTGAAAGTGCAAAAGTTTCTAATTTTTGTTAAATTTATTAAACAATACCAGTATTAATTACCTCTCTACAAGTTATTTTAACGAGTACATTGTTAAAAAAGAATATGGAGCGACTCCACTCGACTTTCCGAACATTGAGTAATTAACAGTTTTGTAGTTAAAGTAAAGAAAGAGGAGTTGTTAAACAAACAAAAGAGAGAAAACCATAATAGAGTGTTTGAGTATTTTTCTCCATATATTACACGATGTTTTATTTAACGCTATTGAACTTTGAGCCCGAAGATCATAATGATAAAGAATTTTTCGTTGTGTCCCTGTAAAAACCTATAAATGCTAGATTCACCAAAATGCTTATAGTTAGTGCAACAGTGATTTATGATATTCCTATAAATTTTCAGCTCAGTTGAATAAGGCGTTTAGATGCTATCGCATTTTTAAAAATTTAGTCCCATAGGCCATAATGATAAAGAACTTTTCTTTGTGTCCTTGTAAAATAACTGTAAGTGATAGATTCACCAAAATCTATACAGTTGGTGCAACTGTGACGTATAATATGTGTAAATTTTTTTTGCTCAGATTAATAAGGCGTTTAGACGCTATCGCACTTTTAAAAATTTGGCCCCATAGGCCATAATGGTAAAGAATTTTTCTTTGTGTCAATGTAAAAAACTATAAGTGCAAGATTCTCCAAAATCTATACAGATTGAGTATCTGTGACCTATAATATGTGTATATTTTTGTTCTGCTTAATTGAGTAAGGCGTTTAGATGCTATCGTGCTTTTAAGATTTTGGTCCCATAGGCCATAGTGATAAATAATTTTTCTTTGTGTCCCTGTAAAAAATCTATAAGCGCTAGATTCACCAAAATCAACAGGGTTCGTACTATGGTGACTTACAATATACGTACCACCTTTCAGCTTATTCGAACAAAGCGTTTAGACGCTAGCGTGTTCACTCACAGACATACACACAGACATACACACATGCATACACACACACATATATACATACATCATCGCAAAAATAGTGAAAACGGACTCAGGGGACCTCGAAACGTATAGAAACATCAAAATCTCAAATTCGGATTTTTGACATGATTACAATACTTTCCTCACTATAGTGTTCGGAAAGTAAAAAAAAAAATAAATAAAAATAATTGAATAATATAGAACAAAATAATTTTATGCAAAAATGTAATGAAAGTTTAATACTGATGTGAAAATAAACTAGTTGGCATAGGTGGACTCTGCTCAGTTCCCCATCATATATAGGTTCTCATAAATTTCTAGTGCGAGACATATTATAACCATGTTAAAAGAAATGTATTTGACCAAAGCTTGGTACAGTGACAGAACGAAATCCCCGCCTAATAGGCTATCCACCGTTCACTTCGATATATTTATCTCATTCTAATCTATTAATTTATTTTATCAGGGTCAATTCCGTTGTTTAGTTTTCATGCTACTCTTTCCAATGCAATAATCCTCAAAATTCATATTTATATGAAAAATTTACAATTTCGATATGTTGATAAAATCGTAAATTACGAATAATTTACAAAATTTTCCTATTAGAATATTTGTATTCAATCATGTTCAAATAAATATCATAAATGTAATTTTGAAGTTGTGTAATGTATTTATGATCCTCAAAATGGAAATTTATGCTCAATTTTGCTTTATTCTGACATGTTAAGTAAATCGTAAATTCCAAATAACTTACGAATTTTTTAAAATGGAAAAACCATAATCTATGATATTCATGCCAGTATCCTATATGATATTTCAAAAGTGGTTTGACATCTTTACGATGAAAATATCCCTCAAAATTGACGTTTATGTGAAATTTTGCCCTATACTGCCATGTTAAGAAATTCGTAAATTTCCAATAACTTACGAAATATTTATATTGGAAAATTCATAGTCATTAATATTCATGCCAGTGTCCTAAATAATATTTCAAAAGTAGTCTGAGATCTTTACGATGAAAATATCTCTCAAAATTGACGTTTATGTGAAATTTTACCCTATACTGCCATGTTAAGAAATTTGTAAATTTCCAATAACTTGCGAAATTTTCAAAGTAGCATATTTATAGTTACTGATGTTCGTTCCGGCATCAAAACTGATATTTTAAAACTGGTCTGACATTTTTACAGTGAAAAGTTTCCATTTAATGCACGTTTAAGTGAATTTTTGTCCTATTCTCCCATGTTAAGGAAATCGTAAATTTCTAATAACTTACAAAGTTTTTTAATTCGAATGTTCCAAATAAATAGGGTTCTTGCCAATATCGAAAGTAATATTTTAAAACTGATCTGACCTCTCTGCGATCATTTGTTCGGGAGATATCGTGTAAACAGACTAACAAACTAACGGACTAACACACTAACGGACTGACCCACTAACACACTAACACACTAAAAGACACCCTACAGACAGACACCATAGAAATTTTGTCATTTTCGGATTCTCCACACCTGAAAACGTGTAGAAAAGTCAAAATACCGAGGTCGAAATTTTTCACGATTACCTAAGTTCCCCATACCTATAGTATGATGGGGAACTAAAATTATTATCTATATCTATCTGTCTGCTTGTCCCCCTATATATTTTAATTTATAATACATTTTCTGAAGTAAAATATCTCATGTTTTTATTCAGAAATAAAATAATTAAAACAATAAAAAGATTAAATAAATAATGAAAATCTGGATTATTTGGTTTTAACTAAAACTATTGTACTAGAAACAACAGTTCTTGATTATTAAAAATGAAGCTGTAAAGACGAAGCTGTAAAGAAACATCTTTATTTTAATCCTTGTTACTAATATGACTAATTATTATTATGCGAAGTAACAAAAATATTCAAAATACTTTCAAAATAGCATTTAATTAGGACTTTTGATTTAAGTAAATTAAAAGACTGTTGCCTACAAAATTCAAAGCTTTAAATTAGCCATAAAAATTTATTCTGTTTAGTTTTTTACTTGATAATGAAAATTTAAAACTGCAGCCAACATATTCAAACAGAAAACATCTTTTTCCTCCATTTATATATGTTTTTCTGTGTAAATGCGTTAAGATAAATTTGTATGTTCATACGTGTCGCACGTTCTAAAAGAAATATATATATATATATCTACGATTGATATTATTTGCTTATTTTTCTAACTCAAAAGAAGATAAAAATAAATTAAAACAAGACTCATCATAAAAGTTTAAAATTTGTGATAATTATTGTAACAAATTCACAATACTCAAAGTGTTGTTTGTGTTAGCTTAAAAGTACATCTGTTAAGAATGTATTAACTTTTATTAGTACGAAAGGACTATTCCTCTGAGACAGAGATTTTGCGTTGTCGCTATTTATTGTGTTACACCTTGATTTTTTTCTTCTTTTTTTATAGGTAATATTTAATTTCGAAGATAAAAAGTGCATGGGGAAAATGAAATATAATGGTACTGGATAATTTAACTTAATTTCATTTATATAGTTTTCGTTCATTATGTATATGAAATATCACTCTTCAAAATTATTGGTAGTAATTGAATAAAAAAGTCGCTGAATTTGGCAACATTGTTTAGAGCATCTTAAAGCATTAGGACCGGCAAAGAGTTAAAATCGCTTTTGAATGCTATTTTCTCGAAAAATTGATTAGAAGTTCGATTCCTTCCGTAATATTCTCAGAAAGGCAAATAGGTTTTTTTATCGTTTATTTCTGCGCTAAGCGTCAGTGGAAAGAGAAAAAAATTGATTTCTTACAAATTCCAGAGTGAGGTATAGGTTAAAAAACAAAAACAAAAAAACTAAGGTTTACTTTAAAGGAATGGTGAATAGATTATAGTATCTTTATAAAGAATGATGTTAAAAATTATTACAAGTAACCAATACAGATTTAATTCTTTTTTATCCTTTGAAAATGTGTATAAAAAATAATAAATTTGATTAAAAAAATGTCCTTGCCGCAGTTTTCCAAAATGCAGAAAAATAGCTTCAAAATAGCGAACTGTCCATATAAAATGAGGACATCTGTTCACCTTATTTTAAGCTAATGAGCATTTATAAATCTTTCAACATATAAATTACTGGAGAATTGTGCTAAGAACCCAATTAAAAAAAATTGAATTTGTTTTAATGATAAATTTTAAATAATTAATATTCCAAACTTTTAATTATTGCGTAAATTTCAGATTAATTGATAAAAATTACCTGATCCAGCTCCTGCTCCTGATCCAACTATTTGGTTAAACCCCGAAGTAACAGCTGCGGCTGAAGAACTTCTTGAATTCTGACCGTATGATGCGGTGTTTGTCTCTGAAAATACTGCAGTTTGTTGTCCGTAACCGGATCCATAACCAGTTCTGTAGCCTGTTGCAGCTCCAGTCCCAGATCCAGACCCTTGATCCAGACCCATTCCATACCCAGTACCTGCATCTTGTGCAACTTCATTTTTTTGCATTTGCGCAAACATGTTCACGAGATTTACAATTTCATTGATGAATATTTTATCTACAGTCCCTGTTGCCTGCAAAGATGCTTGTATCATCGCATCTTTAATTGCTGCAGTTTTCTGTTTTAGACTGGCTCCTCCCTCTACAGAAACAGCGATTTCAGCAATAGAGGAGGCGAGCGCCATATTCAGAGCTTGAAGCATTGCTTTTGAGCTTTTGCCGGAACTGGCCATTTTTTGCATCGACATCAGAACCGTGTCACCCATCGTATCGATATCATCCATTTGTTCTTGACCGAATATCCCCGAATTTTTCAAAAAGTTTAAGAGCGCCTGGATGAAACCAATTCCTGTTTCTGTACTTGACCATGGCGAAACCGACTGCCCATATGAAACATCAGTTGTGGCAGCTAGCACAACTAGCACTAAAGAAATTGCAAAGTAAGTTGAAGAACCCATGTTACTCAGCCAGGATACTCCCAACTTGTGTACTTTCTGGCTAGATATTTTGTTCTTTTATACTTGTTTTGTCGTGACATTCCCTCAGCTTGATCAATATTTGTATTTTTGTGTGTGTGGTTCGCTGCGTACATCAGATACGTAGAAAAAACATTCGATTTCTCACTGTTGACGTCAGTTGATTACATAGCCTCCATCTAATCTGAATCACCGACACCTGTTTCAGGTGTTGACCACGCGTGACTTTAATTATTGGAACCCCAAGTATGTGATTTTTCATTAATTTTAATTTTTCTAACATAAGAATTTTCAGTTGCATTATTATTATTATCATCATTATTATTTTTCACTTAACTGTATGACAATTTTTAATAGCGTAGTTAAACCTCGATCTATATTGAAACTGAAATACTGCACTTAACATAGAGGATTATAATACGAATTCAGGAAAATAAGTGACAAATGAAATTAAATTTTCAAATTGGTAGGTGATATACCAGCAAACACAAAAGTGACATCTATATTAATAAAATCAGGTTTTTGTTGAATCAAAAAAAAAAAAAAAAAAAAAAAAATTGCGATATTCTCATGCTTCAACATTTTGAAAGACAAAAAGTATTTAAATTTTTTTTCTCTATGTGTGTGTGCGCATGGGTGGATCGTTATGTCTGTATGTCTGTAACGCTATTTTTGTCCATGTATCACGTGAAAAATACTGAACGGAATTCAATGACACTTGGCAGAAATTAAGTCTGTACCCAACGTAAAATTATATCTATCAATTTTGCGAAATCCCCCCTTGTTCTCCCTCGGTAGGCAGGAGGCAAAAACACGTTTGTATAAGCATAACTCGACTCCAAATTAGTTCAGGGTAAAGAAATTGAGAATAGAGAGACTGGATTTAAGTACTCTGTGATTCTGGAAATTTCGATTTTTAAGGAGAAAGGGAAAAATCGAATCAATTGAGGAAATTTCGGGGGAATGTTTGCAAATTTCGGAATTTTAAGTTGAATTTTATCAAAAGTGGTACAAAGGTGTTTAAAAAAACCATGCGTATTCCTTAGGATATTTCCAAAAACCTATTTTTGGTGTTTTATGATCTTCGATTTAGCGAGGGGGGGGGGGTTACAAGAGGGCAAATTTGAGAACCCCTTTTAGCGCTAAATTGGTCCTAGGAAATCTGTGTGAGCTCTGGTCACGAATTTTGGTGAGTAAATTGTTTATATGTACCCGACAGCTATCGTGCTGTGATTTTACGAAATCCTCCTCTTTCCCCTGGGGGATGCAGGAGCCAAAAACATGTTTGCGATCATAACTCTGCTCCAAATTTTTTCAGGGTGAAGAAATTGTACATGGATAGACTAGACTTCAGTACAAAATAGCCATTTTCTGTGCGATTTTGGAATTTCTGATTTTTAAAAGCAGGAGGGGTAAAACTCGATCTTCGGGGGGAAATTTCGAAAATTTTAGGTTTTTGAGTAAAACTTTACTAAAAATGACACAAAAGTGTTGAAAACAGCCATACGTCTTCTTTAGAGTATTTCTAAAAACCTATTTTTGGTGTTTTGTGATCACACGTTTTCAAGAGTAACTCTGCTCCAAATTACCTAAGGAAAGAGATATTTTGGTGTGTCGATTGGTTATGCGTATCCAATACGCACACTACAAAGATATTTTGTAAAATTCCCCTCACTGTCTACGTCAATGTCACGTAATCATCGAAATTATGTCAAATATCGAGTAATCATTCATGAACTACATAGAATAAGTTGTATATTTTTAATTGTTTTATATAATGTTTATGATTTGTTGGCAAGGACGCAGAAAATAATTTCGTGACTTTAGAGCCTATGGCCAGATTTTCATCAAGCTCATTTTAACGCGTTTATGCTGCGTTCAAGAAAATAGAATTAACATACATTATTAAGATACTTGAAAACATGTTTTCTCTAGAAAAAAGGTATGTACAGACTAATAAACTAAATAATTTATTTAGAGGTGTATACAAAAAAATTCCTACGACACACTGTGATAATCCAGTAATGTCAAATTTGGTTCAATATTAATGAGTTTCAATGAATTAGTTTATACTTTTTATTTGTTCGTTATTTTTCTCGTGTACAAGAACACTAAAAAGAATTTTGTCTATATCATTACTGTCTATAGACGGTATTACTTATAAGTGCATTTTAACATGATTACAATCCATTAAATTTAATTAAATAAACAAATGTTAATGGATTGTTAAAACGCAAGGTATAATTTGAAAAAAAGGTGGCATTGAATAGGTAAGTAGTTTACAGGGCTACACAAAATAATTCCGATAATTTAAGCAATCATTTTGCATGAAATTCTGTACAAGTGTTTATGAGATAAAAGGAATTAACACAAGATTATGAGTTACAAGGAAATATATATACAGTACAGCCACATATCCTAAAACTAGCGGTGAGGGCGCGTCCAAAATGTTGAAGGGATGTCAGCTTGACCGACAGTTTGAAATTTGGAAAACATCCAGTAATTCTGCGCTCTGTTATTGCTCATTTTCCCCGAGTCAGATGACTGTCACCCCTATTTTAGCAGTGCACTCGTTGAGTTAGCACTTGCGCAGATGCTTCCATGGTTTCATCAAATGTGATCGAAGAATATACACATATATATAAATAGAGTAGTGATAATCATACATACAATTATTTTAAATGCTATATAATAAGTGAAAATGATTTGCTGAGTAATGACTAATACAAATAGGACGTTGAGTCTCCTGATCTGCAGATCCACTAGTTTATTGGTTCATAGGGCTACAAAGTTATTCATTATGTGATATAAAGGGAAATTACTCAATGTAAATTTTACAGTATTATTTGTAATTTCTAGTACATTACATGGTGGCTATGCAAATTTTAGATGATATACTATACAGGGTTTTGCAAAATCAAACATTTTATTTATGTTTTGCTTCTTTATAATACATACTCTGTCCTTTTATCGCTCTGCTCACCAACACCCGAGGGAAGCTTTACCTCCACTCGACTCTCTTCACTTATTAACACCTGCGAGGCTCTGTCCGCCTATTCGCTGTTTTGCCTTTCACTGAATAGGAATATTAATTGTGCATAACAAAACACAAAAGCAAAGAAATGTTATAAAAATCCCCAAATTCAATGTCAAATTGAAATATATATAATATTTAATACTACATTATTATAGTAATTTATTGAAACAGTATGCTAAAAATCAGATTTTTTTTTTTTTTTTTTTGATAGCAAGAAATTTGTAATACCTAAATCATTTTGGGGTGGGCAGCTACCAACTAAACTTGCTTTCCTCCCTCCTATTTAAAACTAATCTGGTGTGTCACTCACACGACTTTCTCTTACCCTGAAATTTAATACTATAAATACAGGTTGGAGATTAAGAGGTAAGATACGATGTTATGTAAACCTATGTTAAACAATTCAAATTAGGCTTCGGAAGAGTTTTGTATGATAATTAATTCTGTGTGAGGGGGGCTACCGCCCCCCTCAACCCTCCGTTTCATTAACGCACCTACATTTATATAGAATTTAATTCGGTTATTAAAAAATAATTCTGTTTTTAAAAAATAATTTATTAAAATTATTATTTAAAAAAATTATCTTTTATAATAATGCAGACGATTTCCATATTAGAGAAGTAGTATGACACTAAATATCCAAAAAAAAGTCCATTTTATTATCAACATTAAAAAAAAAAAGTTTTTTTTTCCGTTAAAAGTGAAAAAAATCGATAACTTTGTTTTAAATTATCGCAGATCGATGGTTGAACCATTCGTTTTAAAGGTATTGGCGAGCTCTTTTAAAAGATACCCAACATGAAAATTTACTCCCCTCGAGGGGGGAATTCCCCCCCACAGGAGGGGAGGCGAGGCTCCTACATACAAAAAATTTTTCCCCAGTTGACTATCTCTATTACAAAATATATATATTCGTTTCATTTCGTTTAGTGCAGTCTACAGACGTTAAACTCTACATACCTGCAATTTCCCCCATAGACGTAATGTATTAGAATTCTCTTGACTGTCCCTGTACACGAACCATTTGCTTGATCTTAACGAAAAGCTTACTGTAGCATCCCTATATGATACACATTTAGAATACCAAGTTTGAACTTTCTGCCATAATTTGTTTTTGAGATATGCTGATAACAGACAGACACACAGACACACACACAGACCATTTGCTAAAAACATGATTTTCGTATTCAGGGGACCTCAAAACGTGTAAATATAACAAAATCTCGCGTTCGAAAATTTCACCCCAAAACAATACTTTCTCTACCTTATGGGTAAGAGAAAGTAAAAATACCAACTGCTCTCGGGCATATAAACGCCTCATGCTACCTGAAACCTCCGTTATGAATTTGGATCCTTTTCTTAAAGTAATGACATAGGAAACGTAAGATGTAATAAGATTTTTTTTCAAGCGTATTTTTATGAGTATTTGCGTTATCCGTATGCCACTGAATAATCGACAAAGAAAGTTAAATTTAAATATACATAATACGTTAAATTGATTATTGTTTAAAATATTTTTTATTTATTGGTATATTAATATACGTGTCAAAGGTACTGCACAATATCAGTACAACGGTATTTACATGTGCCAGTAAATTTTAGGTACTTGGCTATGCATGAATCTTAAAACGCAAAAAACGATGTTCAGCAGCATTTACATTCATGCATGTATGTACCCTTCACGCGCAAGATAAACAGATAAACAAACAAACAATAACAACAAAAATAATCTGGTGTGTCACTCACATGAATTTCTCTTGCCCTAAAATTTAATACTATAAATACAGGTTGCAGATTAATAGGTAAGATAACGAGTACTGTTATGCAAACTTATGTTAAACAATTCATATTAGGCTTCTGAAGAGTTTTATATGATAATTAGTTCTGTGTGAGGGGGCTACCGCCCCCCTTAACCCCCCGTATCATTAATGCACCTACATTTATATAGAATTTAATTCGGTTATTAAAAAATAATTCTCTTTTTAAAAAATAATTTATTAAATTTATTATTTAAAAAAATTATCTTTTATGATAAGGCAGACGATTTTCATATTAGAGAAGTAGTATGACACTAAATATCCAAAAAAAAAGTCAATTTTATTCTCAATATTAAAAAAAAAAAAAAAAAAAAAGTTTTTCATTTCGTTAAAAGTAAAAAAAATCGATAATTTTTTTAAATTATCGCAGATCAATGGTTCAACCATTCGTTTTAAAGGTATTGGCGAGCTCTTTTGAAAGATAGCCATCATGAAAATTTACTCCACTCGAGGGGGGACTTCCCCCCCGGGGGGAGGGGGAGGCGAGGCTCCTACATACACAAAAAAAATTTTCCCAGTTAACTATATTACAAAAAATGCATATTCGTTACATTTGGTTTAGTGCAGTCTATAGACGTTAAACTCTACTTTCCTGCAATTTCCCCCATAGACGTAATGTATTTGAATTCTCTTGATTGTCCCTGTACACGAACCATTTGCTTGATCTTAACGAAAAGCTTACTGTAGCATTTTTATATGATACACATTTAGAATACCAAGTTTGAACTTTCTGCCATAATTTGCTTTTGAGATATGCTGATAACAGACAGACACACACACACACAGACATACAGACATACACACAGACCATTTGCTAAAAACATGATTTTCGTATTCAGGGGACCTCAAAACGTGTAAATATAACAAAATCTCGCGTTCGAAAATTTGATCCAAAAAGAATACTTTCTCTACCTTATGGGTAAGAGAAAGTAAAAAAAGAGTGGTGTGATAAAAAAGGTGGGTACTAACAATTTTATGGAAGGTTAATTAGAATGTTGGCAAGTATGCTAGCGATGCTGACAAGTATGGTAGCGATGTTGACAACTTGCAATAAGAATATTTTAGTTTGGCAATGACTGATTCGGGCAACTGGAAAACTTACTAATATATATATATATATATATATATATATATATATATATATATACACATATTATGAAGTTTTTTACTTTTTAATTGAAAATAATCTGGTGTGTCACTCACATGACTTTCTCTTACCCTGAAATTTAATACTATAAATACAGGTTGCAGATTAATAAGTAAGATAACGAGTACTGTTATGTAAACCTATGTTAAACAATTCATATTAGGCTTCTGAAGAGTTTTATATGATAATTAGTTCTGTGTGAGGGGGGCTACCGCCCCCCTCAACCCCCCGTTTCATCACTGCACTTACATTTTAAAGAATTTAATTCGGTTATTGAAAAATAATTCTCTTTTTAAAAAATAATTTATTATTATCTTTTATGATAAGGTAGACGATTTCCATATTAGAGAAGTAGTATAACACCAAATATCCAAAAAAAGTCCATTTTATTCTCAATACTTAAAAAAAAAAAAAAAGTACGATTTTTTTTCAAAGTTTTTTTTTCGTTAAAAGTAAAAAAAATTTATAACTTTGTTTTAAATTATAACAGATCGGTGGTTCAACCATTCGTTTTAAAGGTATTGGCGAGCTCTTTTGAAAGATACCCATCATGAAAATTTACTTCCTTCCAGGGGGGACTTCCCGCTCAGGGGGGGGGGGGGGAGGCGAGGTTCCAACATACACAATTTTTTTCCCACAGTTAACTATCTCTGTTACAAAAAATATATATTCGTTTCATCTGGTTTAGTGCAGTCTATAGACGTTAAACTCTACTTTTCTGCAAATTCCCCCCATAGACGTAATGTATTAGAATTCTGTTGATTGTCTCTGTACACGAACCATTTGCTTGATCTTAACGAAAAGGTTACTGTAGCATCCCTATATGATACACATTTAGAATACCAAGTTTGAACTTTCTGCCATAATTTGTTTTTGAGATATGCTGATAACAGACAGACACACAGACACACACACAGACACACACACAGACCATTTGCTAAAAACATGATTTTCGCATTCAAGGGACCTCAAAACGTGTAAATATAACAAAATATCGCGTTCAAAAATTTGACCCAAAAACAATACTTTCTCTACCTTATGGGTAAGAGAAAGTAAAAATAAATAAAAATCACTGGGTGTCGCTACCTCTCTATGCAGGAATCTCAAAACGCACAAAACCCGGTTTCACATCAATTACTATCACGCATGTGTGCATGCTTAGAGCACATTAAAAGAAAAAAAAATCACTAGGTGCTACTACTTTGCTGACCATGAATCTAAAAAAATGCAAGAAAAATCTGTATTACAGGAATCATTATCTATCACCCGTGAATGAACGCTTCGAGCACATTGACGGGAGGAAGGGGGGGGGGGCATCGTTGGGCACTGCTATTCGCTGTGCTTGAATCTCAAAACGCATAAAATTTAGTTTTGCAGCTACTATTATCACGCATATGTGTAAATTTACAGCACATGACAAACAAACAAACAAAAAAAGAAAAAAAACACTCGGTGCCTATGACTTGCTGTATATGAATTTGGAAGCGCACGAAACTCTGTTCCGCAGCAGTGCAGGACATATTATATTAATGTTAAGAGAAATGAATTTGACCAAACGCTTGACACAGTGACAGAACGAAATACTCGCTTAATACGCTACCCACCATTCAGTTCGATCTATTTATCTTATTCTAATCTATTAATTTATTTTATTGGGATCAATTTCGTAGTTTCTTTTCATGCTACTATTTCCAATGCAACAATCCCACAAATGCATATTTATATGAAATATCGCCCCATTTTGCTATGTTGATAAAATCTTAAATTTCGAATAACTTACGAAATTTTCCTATTAGAATATTTGTAGTCAATCGTGTTCACAGAAGTATCATAAATGTTATTTTGAAATTGTCTCACATATTTATGATCCTCAAAATGGACGTTTATGCTCGATATTGCCTTATTCTCCCATTTTAAGTAAATTGTAAATTCCAAATAACTTACGAATTTTTTAAATTGGAAAATTCTTACTCTATGGTATTCATGTCGGTATCCTAAATAATATTTCAAAAGTGGTCTGACATCTTTATGATGAAAATATCCATCAAGATTGACGTTTGTGTAAAATTTTGCCCTATTCTGTTATGATAAGAAATTCGTAAGATTCTAATAATTTACGAAATTTTTATATTGGAAATTCATAGTCAATAATATGCATGCCAATATCCTAAATAATATTTCTAAAGTAGTCTGACATCTTTACGATGAAAATATCCCTCAAAATTGACGTTTATGTGAAATTTTGTCTTATTCTGCGATGTTAAGAAATTCATAAATATCCAATAACTTTTTGTTTACTTAACGACTTGTATTACTTTAATTTATTATACAATGGTTATTTCCTTAATATTTGGAATGTTGAGCGGAGTCACTCCAGTTTCTTTTTTCTTCTTTTGTGAAGTTTTTTTTTTTTTTTTTAAATATACAAACGAACGTAAAAATTGGATGAAATATTCTTTATAAAATTATTCATTGACATCTTTATTATTCTGGTGGCGTTCATAGTTTACGAATTTATAATTATAACTTTTCAAATAGTGCGTTAAAAAAGAAAAAGAAAAATGAATGAAGGGCGATTTTAATTTAACATTTGTAGAAATGTGTATCTTCGCCTATCTATAAGGTATCTTTAACACCGTTTCTCATTAAAATTTTACTTGAAAATTTAAAATCACGATAACTTCCGAAATAATACTCCAAATCGAACCAAATTTGGACAGTGAACTTATAAATATTTTGGATGAGTTTGCCAATCACGTTGCTCCGCCATTTTGTTTTCAAGTGGAGACCACTTGAAATTTTCAAATTCACATTGTAAAAAGCGTATTCCGAATTTGTTTGAATTTGGATGTGTACGTAGACCATATAAGGGTCTCAAACAAGTTTATTAATGATCTTTAACAGCCATTTTTTGGAAAGTAAAGGATATCTCATACTAAGCGGGCCACTTGAAATCAGGCTCCCACTTGAAAATTTAAAATCACGGTAACTTCTGAAATAATACTCCAAATCGAACCACGTTTGGACAGGGATATTATCGTGTAATTATCTTGAACGTGTTCACTAGGCAACTTGTCCCGACATATTGTTTCTAAGTTGCAGCCTCTTGAAATCACACTGCCACTTAAAAATATGCCATCACGATAACTTCTAAAATACTAAACTAATTCAAATAAAAGTTGGATAGTGAACTTATGGTTTACATATCTAAGATAAGTTCACTTGGTGACTTGATCAGCAATTTTATTTCCAAGTGGCGGCCACTTGAAAATTTGTCATTATGGTAACTTAAGTAATACTGAATCAATTCGCATCAAATTTGGATAGTGGATTTATCATTCAAATATTTCAGATAAGTTCACTGGGCATCTCATTCCGCTTTCTTTTCCAAGTGGTGCCACCTGAAAATTTCTCATGGCGATAATTTTTGAAATACTGATTCAATTTAAACCAGAACTGGACAATGAACTTATCATACAAATATATTGGATGATAGATTGATATTGATTGATTTCTCTAGGCAAGTTGCTTTGCCATTTTGTTTCCAAGTCGCAGCCACTTAGACTGCCACTTGAAAATTTGTCATAATAATAACTTTTGAAACACGGCACTGATTTGAACCACAGTTGGACAGTGAACCTATGCTTCAAATATCTTGTATGTATTTGCTGGGCAACTTGTTCCATTATATTGTTTCCAAGTGGCGGCCACTTGAAAATTTGTTATCACGGTAACTTTTGAAATACTTAATCGATTCAAACCAAAGTTGAAAAATGGATTTATCATTCAAACAACAAAAATCTAGAAATTTCACGTAACTCGTGAACCAATCACGTTATTGCATCTATCTTTGGTATATCGATAATAAGTATTTTCTCGCCAAAAGTCGCCAATAAGTCACCATGGGGATAAGTCGCCAAATCTGGCGCCAAATCCATTACCTGCCTTATCGGATATTTTTAATGCGCTTTTAAGGGAAATTTAGGTTACTTTAATGCTAAAACAAACTAGAAATGCAGAAAACTAACATTTTATCAACTTACTAAGCTTCTTTGAAAGAATTTCTACAAAAAAAAAAAAAAAAAAAAAAAAAAAATATATATATATATATATATATATATTCAAATTTACAACGATATCTTAGATGAGCAACTTTCTCTCTGCCATTTTGATCCACGTGGCAGCCACTTAATTTTTCAACACGATGATTTTTGAGATTTTGAATTTATTCGAACTATATGTGTACAGTAGACTTATCTCACAAATGCATTTGATTTATTTGTCAAGTTAAACTACCGTTTTGTTTCCAAGCGCCGGCCACTTGAAAATTTTAAATTCACATAAAAAGATATTTATGAACCGATTTGCTTAAAACTCCATATGTGCATAGCCTATATCAATGTTTCTACCAAGTCCATTAATAATTTGTAGCCGCCATTTTGAAACAAAATGACGGCTACTTGATAAGTAAAAAGAAATCAACCTACCCTTCCGAATAAGGCGGAAGGACTTGTTTTATTTTGTACTTTTTAGTAACTAGATAGCTGTTTAAAAAACTCTTCAAAAATTATTAAGATACTGTTTACACAATGAAATATTTTCTTTTATCAATTGACAACTTTTCTAATAATTATTTGCAATAATTAACACCTTGGAGCGGGGAGGATCGAACACATGACTCTTGCGTAGTTAACATGACGCTTTAACTATTTTTTTTTTCTTAAGTGGAAGCGTCTTGTTTTTTAGCGTGACAGAAAACGCGATGACAAATCCAATTTCATATTATATACATATATATATAAATATATATGCTATAAAGCTTCTAAAAATATTTATTTATGTATTTTTTACTTAAAACTCTTTAATTTGTGTTTCTTTAATATCTAAAATATTTTGTGTTTTTTAATATCTAAGAAAAAAAAAAAAAAAAAAACTACTTCAAAAATTCTTAGGATACTGTGTAATCAACGAAAAATTTTCTTTTATCAATTAACACCTTTTCTACTAATTATCTGCAAAAATTAACACGTCAGACTTTCGGGAATTAAACTCTTGACCACTGCGTTATTACCGAGACGCCCCACAGTGGATCGAACAATGTTAAAATACGAACATAGGCCCAAAAATCAACCTCTAAATAACTGATATTTTGCAGTGAAATAATTTAAAAGAATGTCTAAAAAATACAAATATATGGTTATTTCTTCAATTACACGAAGTTTTGTTGTATATAAATAAGTTCAAAACGAAAACTTTCAGAAATAAGATTTTTCGATGAATTTCAGTGACTTTATTTGAATAGCCATCAAGTGGCACTTACGATAACTATGAAAAAATACGAAATAAAAATACTTTTAATAATGTCCTGATAAAAGTTTAAGGTACTTCTGCCAACATTTTGTTGGTTTTTTTATGTTGTGATTCACGCATGAAATGTGAATATAAAATTAACAACAAAATTAAATTTATAAGTTGCGTAACTTTTTCTGTCCAAAATTGTCCAAAATTTCAAACACATTTTACTACTCCCAAAAGTATGCATTTTAATCTGTGAAAAGGATTTGCGCCATAAATCGCCACTTTTAGAGTAAAATAAATTTTTATTCTGTTTACCCTCAAATTATCAATCGAGAAATTTATCTGAATAACTGTATTCATCAATGACAGAAAATATATTAAAATTTTTATCGTGAAAATATTATAGAATTTAGATGATTAAAATAAATTTAATAAATCAGAAATTAATTTTATTTTTTTTTAAATATTTAATAAAATAATTAATTTTACTTTAATGGTACTGAAAAGTACCGTTGGACCCCAAAAAGGAGGGAAATGTAAATAGTTGCTGTGATATGTCATAAAATGTTAAAATTAAGTAAATGTTTAACGTTAAATAATCAAATGTTAAAACTAAATAATGTAATAACATATTACGATTTAAAGTAAAAGTTCCTGTGTTTCAGGAAAAAGTTCCTTCCTTTGCACATTTCTTTTATTCGTTCTCATGCTTGAAATCAGGGGGTCAGATGTTAATAACAAGTGATGTAGCAAATCTTCGTTACAAGCTCTTCGATTTATTTTTCTCGTGTGGTATTTTCTGTATTTACGAAACTCTTTATTTCGGGCTTCGCTAGCTTCTTCTGACAATTGTCCAATTGGAATAGAAAAATTTTCTATTATGTCTTTTCCATGAATCAATAGTTTGTGAACTGAAGCTGGCATATAGTACCACACGTATTTTGAGACACATTGTTTCGCTGTTTCCAGTGCAAATTTTCCAAATTTGTCTCCTAAATTTGCCTTCCAAAATTGTCCTTTTAAAAATAACAGAACCTAGAAACAACGTTTTTAAAAATTTCTTTGATAAGAATTCATTTTATTTGCTTATTTGTTTAAAAATTATTTCTGATAGCAAAATAAAACAAATAAAAAATCCAGTTCAATCAAAAAAAAATCATTAATTATTGATCGCCTGCCTTCCATAAATCTTTAGTAAAATAAAGACAAAAGTAATTTTTTTAATAGAGTTTGTCAGTAAATGCCTGCATGAGTTTTCTATTGAAAAACTACATAAAAAAAAAGAAAAGAAAAAAGAAGCAGTAATCTAATGATATATTTATCATTGTGTGCTAAATTAATTGTGTTACAAATATAGATTTTCTTCCCGAAATTTTTATTTATTTTCTTTTATTCTCTTCTTTTATACAACATTTGTTTCTTTACCAGGTATGTTTCTAAATACCTATTTGCAGCAGAAAAATATGATACCGTTTAACCCCTTTATTAAACCATTTTTTCCTCAAATGGCACATTACACTATTTTCACGAATAAAATTTGATGTAAAGTAAAAAATTCATTTAGACTATTAGAAATAATTAATTTTACTTTTGGCATCTTATTCTCTTAGTCAATCGCATACTTCTCACAACCCATCGTATTAGCATAAGCAGGATTGTCACAAACAACTACTTTTTAATTTTTTTCCCACTAGAATTATCAAAGTAATTTTCATAGTGATGTTTTTCCAGAAAAATGATACACAGGAATCATTATTTTAAAAAATTGGTGCCAGGTGAATAAAACGATAACGAATTTGGTGGGGAAAATATTCCCTCGGCCTTATAAAGGGTTAAAAAAAAAAGCATGGAATCGCTTTAACTATCATACATATATACATATTTAAATCGAAATGTGACAAAAAAAAATCATACATAGATAATAATAATACCATAATGTTCCTATGTTCGCCTCTGCCTATACTTCGATCCACTGTGCGCCCTAACCAACTAAGCCATGGAGCGACAAACTGAACCGCTTATATCTACTTTAAAATGGTGGTGCCTTGTTTATTAGTGTGGCACGAAGACACGATGACAAAGTCAATTTCATATAAATAGCTTCTAAAGAAAATATGTGCACAAATAATATTTATCTGTTTTAAGGAGAATTCGCGATTGATTCATGATACGTTTAAAATTAAATACGTTTTAATTAAGCGTTTAAACACATACGTTTAAAATTAAACATTGTTTAACACGTACGTTTAAAATTAAAAATATGTTTCGTATTTATCATCTTGTGTAAAACTAGTTGATATAGGTGGACTCTGTTGAGTTCTCCATTTTATGTTTGTTCTCTTATAAATGTCTACTACCAGTGACAGACTAAAATACCCATCTATCTATTAGACTATCTATACCGTTGGGTTTGGCACATTCATGTTACACTAATTTGTTAATTTTATTGGGGCTAGTTTCATAGTTTAGTTTTCATGCAATTTCCTATTATTTCCAATGTAATTATCACCATAATGTAATTTTATATAAAATATTGGTGTATTCTGCTATGTTAAGAAAATCTTAAATTTCAGATAACTTACAAAGATATCAAATTGGAATGTTTGCAGTCAATGATGTTAAAGCCAGAACCATAAATGAAACTTTAAAAGTGTTCTGATATTTATAAAATGAAAAAACCCTCAAAATAGCCATTTACTGTTTTGCCAAGTTAGCAAAATTTCTAAATGTCGAATAACTTAAGAATTTTTCAAATTAGAATGCTCACAATTAATGATATTCTTGCCAGCATCGTAAGTGATACTTTTAAATGCTGGTCTGATACTTTTACAACAAAAATAATATTGTCACACAGATGTCGTGAAGAGTCAAAGTGAACACTCGAAGTTAAGAAACAAACGTAGTTTATTAGTAGCACAACCTTGTAACACAGCTACACTCGGCTGGGAACATACACAAACTGAGCTTATATACAATATTCGAATATTCCAGAATACAAGATTAACATAAATTAGAATATTCTAGAAACTGCTAGAATAGGAAATTAAATATGCAAAGATAATTATAAGAATTTAGAAATAATTTTTAGTCTTTAAATTTACTTGCCCCCGGCTGGAATCGAACTGAGGCCGTCTGGGTGACAGTCCAGAGACATAGCTCTACGCCACGGCGGCTGTACAGATAGCTGACTTTGTGGCAATGCCCTCCTCTCAAAGAACAGCGTCTCGCTGTTTTAGGACTTCTGGGTTGAAGCTCTAGTCCTCGAACGCGTCATGGGTCCCTTGTAAGTACTGTTCGTTTTAGGAGGAACAACATCATCCTGTTTTTTTTGTGTTCTCAATCTGCTTGTCCGGATCATGGTAGGGTTTCATACGTAGTACATGGACAACGTCTCTTGGTTTTCTTCTTCCGAGTCAGGATCAAAATCTTGCACCTCATAGGTGACGTCTGATAAACGACGTAAAACCTGATATGGTCCAAAATACCTTCTTAAAAGCTTTTCGGAGAGGCCGACTTTCCGGACTGGAGTATACACCCACACGAGATCTCCAGGAACATAAGAAACCACTCGGTGTCTGGAGTCGTAACGTCGGCGGTCTTTATCTTGGGATTTCAGAGTTCGCACTCGGGCTAGCTGCCTTGATTCTTCAGCTCTGGAAATCATCTTGGCGAGGTGATCGTCATCGACATCATCAGGGCAAAATGGTAACATTGTGTCCAGCGTCGTTTCAGCCTCACGTCCGTGAAGTAAATAAAAAGGCGTGAAACCCGTCGTTTCCTGTTTAGCGGTGTTGTAAGCAAAGGTCACAAATGGTAGAATTTCATCCCAATTCTTCTGTTCTGTTTCCACGTATATGGACAACATGTCAGCCAAAGTTTTATTAAACCGCTCCGTCAGTCCATTTGTTTGAGGGTGATATGCTGTCGTCATCCGATGATCGATATTACACAATTCGACGAGAGCGGAAACAAGTTTGGATTGGAAGACAGCTCCACGGTCTGTGATAATTACTCGGGGAGCTCCTTGCCTTAAGAGAATTTCTTCGAGCAAGAACTTCGCTACTTCTTCGGCTTCAGCGGTCGGTAAGGCTTTCGTTGCTGCATATCTCGTTAAGTAATCCGTGCAGACTATGATCCATTTGTTCCCACGAGTAGATTTTGGAAATCTTCCTAGAAGATCGATCCCAATGCGATGGAAAAGTGCTATAGCTGGAGGAATGGACACTAAGCGTCCAGGAGGTCGTTGAGGAACGGATTTTCTCCTCTGGCATTCTCGACAGTGCATCACATATCGAACAACATTTCTGTACATCCCAGGCCAGTAAAACCTTTTGCGGATTCTGTCATAAGTTTTTGCAAAACCAAGATGTCCTGCGGTGGGAGCGTCGTGGAAATGTCTCAGTATGTCCACTTGTAGATGTTTAGGAATGACTGGCAGCCACGTTTTTCCATCAGGGTCAAAATTCTTTCTACATAGTACTCCGTCAATTAATTCAAACTCTCTTTTATCCGCGTTAGAGCTGTTATTCGAAAGAATAATTTTTGCGAGATCTGGGTCTTTCTTCTGTTCAATCGCAAGGTTCATACTCGTAGTCACAGCTAGAAATTTGTTTGACGTCTCAGTTTCTTCGTCCACTGGATTTCTCGAGAGTGCGTCAGCATCCCTGTGCTTCTTACCGGTTTTATATGTCACTGAAAAATCATGTTCTTGAAGTCGAAGGGCCCATCTTGCCAGTCTCCCTGAAGGATCTTTTAGACTCATAAGCCAGCATAGTGAATGATGATCTGTAACAACAGTAAAATGTTTTCCGAATAGATACGGCCGGAATTTATTGATAGCCCATACAATGGCAAGGCATTCCCGTTCTGAGGTGGAATAATTCTTTTCGGCTTTTGTCAAGGTTCTTGAGGCGTAAGCTATAACTTTTTCGGCATTGTTCTGAATTTGGACGAGGACTGCCCCAATACCATACCCACTGGCATCTGTATGAATTTCTGTAGGGGCGCTTTCGTCGTACATTCCTAATACTGGATCAGAAGTGAGGGCTGACTTCAGACTTTTGAAGGATTCGGCCTCTTCAGGACCCCAATGAAACTTCGCATCACCTTTTAGAAGCAACTGCAAGGGTTCTGCGAGATAACAAAAGCCCTTAATAAATCTTCGGAAGTATGAGCAAAGTCCAAGAAAGCTTCGTATATCATGTACATTCTTCGGAGTTGGAAAATTGCTTACGGCTTTCACTTTGTCGGGATCTGGACGGACGCCATTACTAGAAACAAGATGACCCAGTATTTTTACTTCTTTGGCCGCAAATAGACACTTCTTTGGGTTGAGTACAAGACCAGCTTCCTGAAGACATTTCAAGACAAGCCTTAGTCGGGTGAGATGGTCTTCGAAAGTTTCTGAAAATACTAGGATGTCATCTAAATAGCAAAGACATACAGTCCATTTTAAATGACGCAGCAAATTGTCCATCATTCTTTCGAAGGTCGCAGGGGCATTGCAGAGTCCAAACGGCATGACTTTGAACTCATATAAGCCTTCGGGGGTTATGAATGCCGTCTTCTCTCGATCCGCCTCGTCTACTTCTATCTGCCAATAGCCAGAACAGAGGTCCATGGAAGAAAAGAACTTGGCGCCTTTCAAACAGTCTAGCGTATCGTCGATACGAGGTAGAGGATAGACATCTTTTTTCGTGATCTTATTGAGCTTCCGATAATCTACGCAAAAACGCCAGCTTCCATCTTTTTTCCTAACGAGCACCACGGGTGATGACCAGGGACTTTCAGAGGGCTGGATGATACCTTTATCAAGCATTTTCTGAACTTCTTCACGAATGACACATCTTTCGGTCGATGATACTCGGTAGGCTCGTTGGCTGATTGGAGCATGATCACCTGTATGAATTCTATGTTTCACATTCGTCCGTGAGGCTGTCGACTTGTCAGTCTTCTCGAAAATTCCAGAAAACTCTCGAAGCAGTTCGGCTAGCTTGGTTCTTTGTTCGTTGCTCAACTCGGGAGACAACATCTGGGAGCAGTCCATCGGGGAGTTTGACGCGCCTCGTGTATTCAGGCCATCCGTCTTTTCGGCAATCGCACATAAATGTCCTTCATTAAGGGGTTCGGCTAGGCCTAAGCACATTCCTTTAGGAATGACTTGGTTCCTGGACTGGAGGTTGGCGACCCAGATTTCACTTTGTCCATTATGGTATAAGGATAGCATGGATGGTATAGCGAAATTCCTCTCGAAGAGCAGATGTTTATTGCCGTCTATGACTACATTTACGTCTTTTCGTACTTGGCATCCTGAAACTGCTAGTTTAGTTAAAGATTGGGGCTTGAGAGTGTAGTCCCTTGTGGCGTACAACTTCCAGGCGTCCATCGCTGAGAGGTCTTGGCACACGTCTTCTAAAAATAGTTCACTCTCTCCACAGTCTATCACGGCTTTGGAAGCTTCTAAAAAGTCCCATCCAAGGATTATGTCATGACTGCAATGCGGCAAAACAATGAATTCAAAGGGCAACTCTCTGCTATTTATGAGAATACGTAAAACACATTTTCCCATCGGCCGGACAAAATTTCCATCAGCGACTTTGAGCATAACGTTCTTGGATTCAGAAAACAGAACCTTCTTTAGAGATCGACGATATTTATCGGAGATGACAGAAAATGAGGCTCCAGAATCCACTAAGGCTCGTACCGGCTTTTTATCCACGATTATGTCCAGTTGGTTACCAGTCATCTTTGCGGCCGGCGGAGGATTTTGATTACATGCGGCCTCACCTCCTTGGAAGGTCGCTACGTTTAGTTTTCCTCATTATTGCGGCTTGGAGATCGACTTGATCGACGATATGGCGACGGTGATCTGAAACGGCGGGTTGGAGATCGGCCTCTAGTGGGACTAGGAGATGAACGGCGAGTGAAGATTGGTCGACGAAGTTCATCTTCTGCTTCAATTTCTTCAGGGTTCTGTCGGCGACGTCGATAGCTGTCGAAAATAGCTTTTCTTTCTCTGCAATAACGCACAACATGTCCAGGACGTCCACAGTGGAAGCAGACTGGTCTGTTGTCAGCTGTTCTCCAGAGGTCAGTTTTTCTTGGCTGCGTGGGTGATCTCCGGGCAGGAACTCTAGATTCTCTGGTTACAGTGGCATATGTTGGTCGTCGGGGTGTTTTGGCCGGTGCTGATGAAACGGGGGCTAGGACTCTTTGAACTTCATCTTGGACTATTTCTTCTAGTAACTGCGAACATGGCTCTGAAGATTCTTTCGTCTGGTTGATCAGTCGATGGACTTCCTCCTGTACAATTTGGCGGATAAGCGAGACCAAATCTGGTTCCTCTTCCATGGCTGCCACTGGTACGACGTTCGGAAGCCTCTCGAATCTTTGTCGTCCAACCCTCTTCTGCTTCATATCCTCGATATAATTGCACCATTTAATGAAATCAGTTGTGGTGCTGATTTCTTTAGTCAGCAGGGTCAGATAAATGTCCTCTGCAACGCCTTTCATTAGGTGAGACACTTTTTCGACTTCGGACATTGAAGGATTAATTTCCTGGCACAGACCTAAGACACTCTGTATATAGGACTGTGTACTCTCTCCTGACCGCTGTGCTCTGTACTTCAATTGTTCTTCCGCCTTCCTGGTATACTTTTGTCTGTCGCCGAAAAGGCCGCTTAATTCCTTCTTGAACACCCCCCAGGAATTCAGAGTATCTTCATTGTTTACGTACCATTGCTTTGCAGTACCATCAAGGAAGAAATACACATTGGCTAAGCACATCATGTCATCCCATTTGTTAAATTTAGCCACACGATCGTATTCTTTTAGCCATTTCAGAGGGTCTTCTCCAGGCACTCCTCGGAAGGTCGATGGGCTTCTTGGTTGCTGGTAGGTAGGAGTCAAAACGACGGGCTTGGTCTCTTCTGGCATTTTCGTTTTCTTCTTTCTGCTCTCCGGAAAATAAAGTCCGTACTCGGGAGATTGTCCTCTTAAACGGCGACTTCTGCGAAGATTATCACCGTTATCCACGTTTGCAAGGTTTATATACTCGGCGCTTCCACAAAAATGTCACACAGATGTCGTGAAGAGTCAAAGTGAACACTCGAAGCTAAGAAACAAACGTAGTTTATTAGTAGCACAACCTTGTAACACAGCTACACTCGGCTGGGAACATACACAAACTGAGGAACAAGTCGCTTATATACAATATTCGAATATTCCAGAATACAAGATTAACATAAATTAGAATATTCTAGAAACTGCTAGAATAGGAAATTAAATATGCAAAGATAATTATAAGAATTTAGAAATAATTTTTAGTCTTTAAATTTACTTGCCCCCGGCTGGAATCGAACTGAGGCCGTCTGGGTGACAGTCCAGAGACATAGCTCTACGCCACGGCGGCTGTACAGATAGCTGACTTTGTGGCAATATTTAAGTGAAATTTAGGCCAACACTGTAAAAACTATGTCCTATTTGCTGCCAGAAATTCTCTGTAATTGGAGAAATACGCGTAATTTACGAAAAAATTACGTTGTCAGAACGTATTTTCTCAAAACACAGGAAATTTCTGGCAGCAAATAAGATATATTTTTTACAGTGTACGTTAAGAATCATACGAATAAGAATTTGTTATATGTATAAGAATTATATAAGAATGTTATGAAAATTCCAAATTTCGAATATCTTACGAAGTTTTAAAAGTGAATTTTCATTGTTAATGATGTTCATGCCAGTACGTAACTCATACGTTTCAAAGCTTGCATGCCATCTTTAAAACAAAAATATTCCTTTTAAGGCACATTTAAACGAAAATTAGCCTTATTCTTCCATGTATAGGAAATACTTGAATTTAGAACAATTTACGAAGTTTTTAAATTAGAATGTTCCAAATCAATAGGGTTCTTGCGAATGTCGAATGTGATATTTTAAAAGTGGTCTGACTACTCTGCGATCATTTGTTCTTGAAATATCGTGTACGCTGACCAACAAATTAACACACTAACATACTGACTCCTTAAGACGGAAACCATACTAATCCTCACACCTCAAAACGAGCAACAATATCAAAAACCGATGACGAAAATATAGTATGATGGTGAAGTAATATGATTAACTTGAAAATACTTTTATTTTCTTTTAATTTCAAATCTGAATACCGAAGGCCACAAATATGTCAGAAAAAATGTTATTTTTCAGTAGAGCAATTTTTTACTTCCATTACCCTACTACCGTAGGTAATGGAAGTATTGTATTCGGTCTGAAAATTCGATATCGGGTTTTCACCTGATTTACACGTTTTAAGGTCCCCTGAGTCCAAAAAAGTGGTTTTTGGCAATTGGTCAGTGTGTATGTATGTGTATGTGTGTGTATGTATGTATGTATGTATGTATGTATGTGGAGAATCTTCTGGCTATTATAGCTCAGAAACTAATAAAGATAGATCTACGAAACTTTAGAATTGAAATACGTCTGGTATACAGATGAAATTTCCAAATTTTGGTGAAAATTGAAAAACCGGAAGTGGGACATCGGAAACCGGAAGTGGGACCGTAAGTCCGTATCTCAAAAACGGCTCTAACGATTTTCTTCAAACTTGCTATATAAACACTCTATTAGATGTCCTTTCGAATGATATAGTTGGTTAGTTCAGGAAAATTGATAGGCGTCCTGTATAAATAACTCAAGTTCAGGCCTCGCAAAGGCGTTCCTTTAAAAACGGTTGTACGGATTTTTTTCAAACTCGCCATTTTAACTCACTTTTAAATATGCTTTTGTATGTAATTATTTTTTTCCGGTCAATAATTGATTTTTTGTAAAAGTTGGTATCTCAAAAACTGCTCTAACGATTTTCTCTTTAGGTCACTTTTATGTTTTCTGATCACATTCTCTCTCAAAAATGCATATAATACATGTAATAGCGGGTAATGGAAGTCGTGTGGTTGTTTCACACCAGATTTTTTTTTCTTGAAACACAATCCAACAAGCTTGAAAAGTGTTTATGACTTCGGTTTGTCTGTCTGTCTGTTTGCGCTCTAACTCTCGTAAATATTTATGGAATTTCTTGAAACTAACATATGTTATTCAATATTACTATCGAATGTTTCCTATTCAAAATGGAGTGAACACCTTTATGGATTTGTACACATGGCTCCCCCAAAAGTTTTTCAAAGCATTGTGTACTATGAGAGGCATTTCTATAAACCATATTTTAATACCGTTACTATGCACAAATCTTGAAATTGGAATATATCATTCAAGTCTACAATCGGATGTTTCTCAATGAAAATGGAGTGAGCACTTTTACTGGTTTGTGTACAGGGATATCCGAATGTTTTCCAAAACACTGTGTCCTATATGAGAAGCAATTCTATAAACCATATTTTAATACCGTTAC
The DNA here is from genome assembly GCA_963930645.1 of Salticus scenicus. Taxonomy (NCBI): domain Eukaryota; kingdom Metazoa; phylum Arthropoda; class Arachnida; order Araneae; family Salticidae; genus Salticus; species Salticus scenicus. The sequence goes on along the minus strand of OZ005660.1, from coordinate 67,186,679 downwards.
TTTGCACAAATCTTGAAATTGAAATATGTCATTCAAGTCTACAGTCGGATGTTTCTCAATGAAAATGGAGTGAACACCTTTATTGGTTTGTGTACAGGGATATCCGAAAATTTTCTAAAGCATTGTGTCCTATGAGAGGCATTTCTGTAAACCATATTTTAATACCGTTACTTTACACAAATCTTAATGAAATTGAAATATCATTCAAGTCGGATGTTTCTCAAGGAATATGGAGTGAATACTTTTACTGGTTTGTGTACAGGGATATCCAAAAGTTTTCCAAAGCATTGTGTCCCATGAGAGGCATTTCTATAAACCATATTTTAATTACGTTACTTTGCACAAATCTTGAAATTGAAATATGTCATTTTAAGTCTACAATCGGATGTTTCTCAATGAAAATGGAGTGAACACCTTTATTGGTTTGTGTACAGGGATATCCGAAAGTTTTCCAAAGCAGTGTGTCCTATGAGAGGCATTTCTATAAACCATATTTTAATACCGTTACTTTACACAAATATTAATGAAATTGAAATATGTCATTCAAGTCTACAATCGGTTGTTTCTCAATGAAAATGGAGTGAACACCTTTACTGGTTTGTGTACAGGAATATCCGAAAGTTTTCCAAAGCATTGTGTCCTATGACATGCATTTCTATAAACCATATTTTAATACCGTTACTTTACACGAGTCTTAATGAAACTGAAATACGTTATTCAAGTTCACTATCGGATATTTCTCATTAAAAATGGAGTAAATATTATTACTGGTTTGTATACAGGGACACACGAAAGTATTCCTTAGCATCGTGTTCTATGAGAGGCATTTCTATAAACCAAATTTGAAGAACTGTACTTTGCACAAATCTTAATAAATTTAAAATGATTGGCATTAGATTTGCAGGACCACACAAAACTATTCAGTTACATTAAATGGTATTATTGTAAACTTGCTGGAATTGCATTTTCGTTTATATTAATATTTTTATAATTTTCTAAAGATTTTTTTTTTTTTTTTACAATTTCCAATAAGGTTAAAAAGTGTTAATGTCTTCAGTTTGTCTGTCTTTCCGCACTCGAACTCACATAAATATTTATGAAATTTCTTGAAACTGATATATATTATTCAACTTTCCCTATTGAAAATTTAGTCATTATGAAATTGAAATATGTTGTTCAAATTCACTATCGGGCGTTTGCTACAGAAAATGGAGTAAATATCACCACTGGTTTCTGTACAGGGACACCCAAGAGTATTCCAAAGCATTCGTTCTACGAGAGGTATTTCTATAAACTAAATTTAAATAACTTTACTACGAACAACTCTTAATAAAATAAAAATATGTTATTCATATGCACGGAAGAATGTTTTCTACAGAATGTAGTATGATTAGCATTAGATTTACAGGGCCATACCAAAATATTCAGTTACATTGAACTATTTTATTGAAAATTTGATTTACAGAGTCACACCAAAATATTCAGTTAGACTGAAGGATCTTATTGCAAATTTGTTGAAATAGCATTTTCTTTTACATAAAGCGATATAACATTTTTGAACATTTTTAAGTGGGAACATGATTTCAATTTAACATATACCGGTCCGACTGCCCATCTGTCTGCTCCAGCGTCCGCAAATATTTTCAGAATTTTTACAAAATTATATATGTTACTCAGATTCACTATGGAATGTTCCGTATTTTAAATGGTATATCTTGTGTAACTGGTTTGTCTACAGGGACACCGAAAAAATTGCCAATACATGGCATTTTAGGACAGACATTTTTATAAATTACATTTAAAGAACTTTCTATTGCAAAACTCACAAAGAAATTGACATTGGTTTTCAATATGCTAAAAGAATATTTTGTATAGAATGTGATTTTGTTATCCTTCAGATTTACAAGGCTACATTAAAATATTCAGATACATTATGGACGACAATTAGAATATAGTGGCTACTTTTTTTTTTTTTTTTTTTTTTTTTTTTTTTTTTAGTGTTAGGCATTTTAAACACTTTTTAACAAATTTTAAGAATTCAATTAGTCTCTCTGTATGCCTTTCAGAACTACTGTCTGTCCGTTGTGGGATTACGTGGGCATAGAGTATTGAAAGTACTATACAACAATTACATTTATTAGGAAAGTGTTAATAATCAATGCGTAATGCATGATTTTGCATCCTTCTTTTCAGTTTTAAATGGATGTTTAAATGCACTTCTTTGCAACAAGCAGCAGTCACTTAATATTACTTTAATGCATTATTAATGACATAATGTAATAATGCAAAAAATGCACATCCAGGATATGTTCTCCTCCTCCCCCCGCACAAAAATCTCTTTAGTATAGGTGGACTCTGCTCAGTTCCCCATCATATATTTGTTCTAATAAATTTCTACTACAGGGCAGACTACCTTCATGTTAAAAGAAATGAATTTGGACAATCGCTCGACACAGGGACAGACTGCAATTGCCCACCGAATAGGCTACCCATTGTTCAATTCTATACATTTACTTGATGCTAATCTATTAAATTATTTCATTGGGTTTGTTTTATAGTTTAGTTTTCATGCAATTCTATACTATTTCCAATAGAATGATCCCCAAAATGCAAATTTATATGAAATATTGCTTAAGTTTGCTATGTTAATAAAATCTTAAATTTAGAATAACTTACAAAATTTAGAAATTGCGATATTTATATTCAATGATGTTCAAGCCAGTGTCATAAATATCACTTTAAAGCAGTCTGATATCTTTATGATGAAAATATCCTTCAAAATGAATTTTTGTACGAATTTTTGCACTATTATTCCATATTAAAAAATAAAATTTCGAATGACTCACGAAATTCTTTAATTACAAAATTCATATTCAAGGATGTACATGCCAGTACAAGGATGTACATGCCTAAATGGAATTTTAAAAGTATGTGTGTATGTATGTGTGTGAGTGAATACACTAACGTCTAAACATTTTGCTCGAATGAGCTGATGGTTGGTACACATGTTGTAAGACACCGCAGCACGAGCGCTATTGATTTTGTGAATCCCGCACTTATAGTTTTTTTTGCAGGGGCACTAAGAAAAATTCTTTATCATTATGGCCTATGGGACCATATTTTTAAGAGTGCGATAGCGTTTACATGCCTTATTCGATTGAGCAAAAGTTTATACACATATTATAGATCACAGATTCACGATCTGTATAGATTTTGGTGAATCTAGCGCTTATAATTTTTTTTTTTTTTTTTACAGGGACACAACAAACAATTCTGTATCTGCCTAGGGGGTGAAATTATTTAAAGTGCGATAGCACCTACATGCCTTATCTGTTTTAGTTGAAAATTTATATACTTGTTTTAGGTTACCATCACACACATTCTATGGATTTTGGTAACTCTAATACTCACAGACTTTTACAGGGATATAAATAAAAATTGTTTATCATTATGGCTTATAGGATCAAATTATTTAAAGGGGGATAACAACTAAACGTCTTATTCAAATGAACTGAAAATTTATATACAGGGTGCATAGGAAAGTCCCTTTAACCTGAAAATACTTGCGAACGGAGAGTGGTACAGTCACGCAAGTGAGGTAACGATATAGTAAAGCGACTATGCTTGACCTAATGCAAACAACAGCAGCGCCCTTGGTGGCGAAATTTGAAAGTTAGCCATTGCAAATCGAAAACGAAAAGAGATAGAGCAAAATTTCCAATTAGAAAGTTTTAGAGCATCAATTAATTAGTACGAAACGATATTTGATTTAAACGGATAAGATAAATTGGCGCCTGTATACCATAAAATTTCCAAAATCGATGCACTCCATTTTGTGTAACTATTTGAAAGGAATAGCCAGAGGAAAGAAGAAATATGCACAATTTAATGAATAAATACTATGTACTTACATCAATACATTTTGATAACATCACACACAAAAACAAAATAGGTAAACAAAACTCTAAGTCTCATAGTGATAAAAAGTTAAATTTGAGAATGTTCGAAAAGTTCGCCATTGCTCACAATACACGTTTGTATTCGTGTGAGTAATTCTGCATGCATATTTCTCAGCATGGAAGGTGTTACACTATTGAAAGCATCTGTAATACGATGACGTAGATCCAGCAGACTTGTATGTGGAGTTGCATAAACCTGATCTTTTATGTAACCCCACAGGAAGAAATCCATCGGAGTCAGGTCTGGCGATCGTGGAGGTCATTCAATACTACTACCATACCCAATAATTTGTTGCACAAAGCAATCTTTTAGAAAGCTTCACACACCAGCTGGCTGGTGTGCAGGAGCACCGTCATGTTGGAACCACATGTCCCGTAATGCGGACAGGGGAATATCATCCAAAAAGTCGGGTATGACATCCTGTAATAGTTGGAGGTACCTCTGTCCGTTTAATGTGCCTTCGTAGAACACAGGTCCCAGTAAGCGATCTTTCCAGATACCGCCCCACACATTAATGGACCAGCGCACTTGATGTTTTGTGGATAGTCCCCACGAGGGATTTTCCAGCGTCCAGTAGTGGGCGTTATGTCGGTTTAGCACTTCGGTACGCTGAAACAGTGCCTCGTCCGACCAAACATTGTTGGACAAAAATCTGATTTATCTTCAACATTATTTAATGCCCAGTTGCACCAATCAAATCGACGCTCATTATCCCGTGGCAACAGTTCTTGCTGCAGAGTGACATGATAGGGATGTGCATGTTGACTATGCAGTATTTGCCATGCTCGGGCCCGTGTTAAGCCACAAGCCATGCTGATTTCTCTTGTACTGCTGTGTGGATGGGCTAGTGCATATGCAAAAATACGGTATATGCATACCTGCACTCACTGGTCTGCCAGAACGCGGACGAATTTTAGTGCTTCCTGCCTGCATGAGCCGTCGCACTACATTTGCGATGGTAACTGCACTTGGATGTGGCCCACCTGGAAAACGAACGGCATACTCCCCTGTAGCATGCGTTGCGTTTCGTTGACATTCGCCATAAATAAGCACCATCTCGCAATATTGAAAGTTAGTGAAGCTTGACATTCTGTCACAGCTCCAAAATTCTAAATCCAAACGTTTATTTTTAAGAAATGTATCTTTTGTAGGATCTCATTCATTTAGGATCATTCAAAATTCCATTTGTTTTGTCACTTTCAAAAAAGAACACATATTTTCTACCCGTCGCTAGGCAACGATTGAAATTGCCACAACACAGAAAATAAAATTTTTAAAATGAAAGCGCTCGCATATTAGGAATAAAATTATCGTCTGCCATCAATAATTTTATGCTATGAGATTATGTTGTTTGTATCAAGCGAGCGCCAACACCTTCTAAACTAAAATTTTAAATGCATTGGAAATTAAAGTTTTTAGGCATTACAGTACAGTACAAAGTCACAAACTGCATTTTCACACTGCTACATTTCCGAAATGTGAATATGTAGAGTAAAACAGTCGCGCATAGATTACGGACATTTTTGGGTATACAGGCGCCAATTTATCTTATCCGTGTGAACCAAATATCGTTTCGTACTAATTAATTGATGCTCTAAAACAGGGGTGGCCAACCCGCGGCCCGCGGGCCGCATGCGGGCCCACCGCGTAGGTTATTGCCGCCCGCGAGGAGACTAACGATATTTAAAGTTTAACAACTTTGGTTAACGGATCAAAAATTAATAAATACGTTCTGACTTTTCGAAGTGAAAATACTTTTCAAAGATTATAGTAACGAACTGTGTTTTCAAAGAACTGTGGTAATGAAATATTATTAGATCCATTTTCCATTTAATTTATTATAGTTTTAATATATAGTCAGAAATTTTTCGCGATTCTATTGTTAATTTATGAATGGAAATATTTAAATTAATATATTCTGCTCCGAATTTTCACCCTGCCCTTCTCTGAAAAAAAAAAAGTATATAAATACATTCATCATATACTCACAAACATATATGCACATATGCATATGAACGGTCATAAAATAGTAGTAATAATAATTTCCTTCCCCGACCAGCAGCTGATGCCTAACGATTGCTAATAACATCCAGTTTTAAATTCAATTGCTAAATTTTGTTTAGGGTGTCATCTACATATTACAACTTGCACAAACTCCTTCTTCTTCTTCTTTTTTTTTTTTTTTCCGAATAGTAACAACCATTTTTGACTACATATTCAAATTTTTGAGGTCAAGGCGGTTCGGAAAAATATATAGTTTATATTCCTTATATTATGTCTTCATAAAATTACAACCAAAAATTGATCAGGGGTAAATTTCTATATTTTAGAAAATTAAATTAAAATATCACAGAGAAAAGTATTATATCCATTCAGATAATAATCGGAAAAGAAGTATAAAAATTTTAAATATAAATTAAAGTAAAGTAATGCTAATTAAGAAATGATGTGCACGTTTAAACTTACTTGAATAACTATTTTAAATCATGCGTAAGCAAAGTAATATATGGACACAAATGATAACAAGTGACAGCCCCCTAAGAACAATAAAAATTAAAATATCACAATAATTCGAAAACTAATGTTTGGAATGAAATGTAAATTTAGAAACCCATATTTTTTTATGATGCCCATTCTATTCGAGCAAAAATTAATGTATGCCATAACTCATTTTTTTTTTTTTTTTTTTTTTTTTTTTTTTAATATAAATATTACTAATTTTCATAATTAAAAAAAAAAAAAATAATAATAATCAAAAATATGCATGGAATATATTTTAGCTTACTTCATTCTAACGTTTAATAAATAAATAAATAATAATAATAATAATACATTAATTTTTTAGGTAGATATGAATTAATGTTATTACATTCATTTAACATTAGCATCTCCATATTTTGACAAATTGTAACTCTGTGAAAAACTGAGAGAAACATATAAACTATCTTTTAAATAGTCAATTTTAATAGATTAGATAGCGCATAGCGCACACTAGTTCTAATACAGTTATATAAATAATATTTTATTTAATATTCTGTTTTTATTAGAGAGCTGATGTGTTTATTAATAACTTAAAAATTAATGATCATAGAAGCTTTATAAGAAGGCAAGAATTTGTACTCACCTTCTCATCAGTCCGTAATGTTGCATCCAGAGACATCAATAAAACGTCTTCAATCTGCATCTGAAAATAAACTGTGTTTTTTGGAAAAAAAATATTAATGTATGTTAAGTATTATTTTCTAATTTCAGATCCATCATAAAAATTAGCTTCATGTCGACACAATATTTTATTCTTGAATAAATGCGTTATATGATTTATAATAGAAGATTAATTATAATAACGACTATCTCGTAGCGTTTTAACAGAGCTCCGATCATAGCGATTACATTTTTATCAGTGAAGATACATATACATTTTCGCAGCACGCGGGAGAAAGAGATTAGAAAGTGATGACTAAACAGCTTGAAAGTTAGGAGTGATACATTCTTGTTAGCTACCCGTACATTAATTGAAATCGTCTCTCTTGGCTAAAAAAAGTTTATTCGCATAAGAGTTCCTTTTTTATTTAATAGCGGAATATTAAAACACAAATTATTTGAGTTTTTCTTACACTTTTACGACACCCCTACTTGTTTTATATTTCGCTGTAATCTAGTAAGTTCAGATTCTTTCTAAGTTTAAGTAGACTTGTCTTTGGTAATGGTTTCGTCATGATGTCGGCAGTCATGTTGCTGCTATCAACATATTGCAACTTTATTATCTTATTTTCATACAGTTCTTTTATATAATGGTATTTCAAGTCCACATGTTTTGTACGTGATTGGTATTTGTTGCTTTCGATTTGTTTGATGCATGCTTGATTGTCTTCGAAGATTACAATTGGCTTTTCTTGTTTCATGTCTAAGTCATTTAGCAGTTGCAACAGCCACACAGTTTCTTGAGCTGCATTGCTGGCAGAAACGTATTCTGCCTCTGCGGTAGATAATGTTATATTGCTTTGTTTTTTGGACACCCAGTATATTGGGTTCTCTCCAATGAAGAAAATATTACCTGTGACAGATTTTCTGTCACCTGGATCATTTGCATAGTCTGAGTCCGCATATACTGTTAAAACTGGTGCTAAGTTTTTATTATACGCTAATTTTAGGTTTATCGTAGATTTGAGATATTTCATGACCTTTTTAACGGCTTCCCAGTCGCATTTCCTGGGATTTTCGTTATGTCTGGACAGAAAGTTGACAGCCGCACTTATATCTGGTCTAGATGTTGTGGAAATGTACAATAATGCCCCTACTGCTTTTCTATAGTCTGTATTGTTTGGCAAAAAATTATCGTTATCATTATTTTTTAAATAATTTGCATCCATTGGGATATTAGTAGGTTTTGAATCTGTTAAGTTAAACTTGTCTATTAATTGTTTAATCTTATTGGTTTGATCTAATAACAATGTATTGTTATCCGGTCTAGTAATGTTTATGCCTAGATAATTAACTACATTCCCTAGGTTAGTAATTTTATATTCGCGGCTGAGTTTTTCAGTAATTTCTTTTATGTCGTTCTTAGTTCCAGCGATTAAAATATCATCTACGTACACTAGCACGTAGACTTTTCTACCGTTAATATTTCTTTTATATAGACATTTATCAGCTTGACTTTGTGTAAAATTTAGATTAATTAATGTCTCATTTATTTTCACGTTCCTGGCTCTAGCTGCCTGCTTGAGACCATAGATTGCCTTTTTTAATCTACAGACCTTTTTCTCATCCCCGGGATTTATAAATCCTTCTGGTTGTGACATGTAAATTGTTTCTTCCAATTCCCCATGCAAAAACGCGGTTTTTACATCTAAATGATTTAATTCTAGATTATTGTATAGAGCCATGACTAAAAATGATCTGATAGTTGTGTGAGACGCCACCGGGGCAAATGTCTCATCGTAATCCACTCCGTATTTTTGGCTAAATCCTTTAGCCACTAACCTCGCCTTATATTTTTGAATTTCTCCCATATGATTGTATTTGGCTTTGAACGCCCATTTAGAACCTACTATATGTCCGTTGGGTGGAGGGTCTACTAATGTCCATGTATTATTCTCTTTGAGTGAATTAATCTCATCTTTGGCTGCTTTTAGCCAATTTTCTTTTTCTACAGGGTTTTGCAATTCTAATATTTCACGAAAGGTCTTAGGTTCGACTACTTTCAAGGTATCTGTTAACAAAGCGAATCTATCAGGTGGAACGCCTTTGTTAGCTCTTTCTGATCTTCTGGGAATATTTTGGTCTGAAATTTCCTCATTCTGTAAATTTGGTTCCGCAATGTGATCTAATTCCTGATTCTGTTCAGTTAAAACTACCGGAAAGGATGATTTACTATTTATTTCACCAGTACCGGCTTCATTTTCATTTTCATTCATTAGTAACTGATTATCGTCATTGCTATTACTTATTTCGCGCATTTGATCTGTTTCGATGAATTTGACCGTGCTACATATTTTTACGTTATCATCTATGTAAATTCTATATCCCTTGCTTCTGAGGTCATATCCCACAAATGTACCCAATTTAGCCTTGCTGTCTAGTTTCCTTCTATTTATTTTATGAGTATATGTGTATGCTTTACAACCAAAAGTTTTAATATTTGAAAGATCTGGTTTGTTTCCTGTCCATCTTTCATACGGTGTTACGTCGCAAGCTCTCGTGGGTAATCTGTTTTGCAGATAAGTTGCAGTCATGACTGCTTCGCCCCAAAATTTATTTGGTAATCCGCTCTGTTTTAGTAAACACCTAGTAATTTCAACTAAGGTTCTGTTTTTTCTTTCTGCAACGGCATTTTGAGGTGAACAGTGAGGTACAATAAGTTGATGTTCATGAAAAATGGCTGCTTTCTATACTTTTGTAAACCGTGCCCTTAATATTTGTTCAAATCCTATTTTATTGAAATCTGAAATTAAATACCTGAAAGCCATCGCAATTGACAGAGGTTATGACCCTTCCATTATAGACAAAGCTATCCAAAAATTACAACTCCCTCGTATTTCGTCTACTAAATCAGTCACATCTAATATCAGTATTGTTTTACCCTATTTTTCTAAAACCAGTCAAACCATAGCTAAAATTCTCAAATAATATGATTTTAAAATAATATTTTCGCCTTCCAATAAACTCACCTTTTCTCAGTTAAAAGATCCTATTGATATGCATAATTCTTGGGGCATTTATAGTATTTCCTGTCAGTGTGGTTTATCATATATTGGCCAAACTAAACGCAGTCTTAAATTTCGTCTAAAAGAACATATGAATTACGTCCGCAAACAAGAAACCAATAAATCGGCTATTTCTAAACATTGCTGGGAGGAAAATCATAATTTTAAATTTAATTCAGCTAAAATAATTTGCAGACCTAAATCCATTCATGAACTCGATTTCTTTGAAGCTTTTCATATTTATAAAAATTTTAAAAACCTTGTTAATTGTGATTTCGCTGTTCCCTATTTATCTGATTGTTGGAAATTTTACATTCAGTCCACATTTCCTTAATTTTTCTACTGTTTACACAGCTACACATTCCTTAATTCCTATTGGCCACACTCCCCACCTCTTCCGTATTCCTATTGGTTGAACTAAATCCGGTCCCTCTCCTATATATACGAGCACTTCTCAAGATTCAGAATTCTTTTTGCACTGATGACGGTATGCTTTAGGCTACCGAAACAGCTGTATGCACCTCAATATTTTTCTTTGGCGTTTCTGACGTAGTAGTTTATTCCTGTTTTGATGTTCTATTCCCTCATTGGTGAGAAATTCTTCGAATTCTTTACTTGTATATTCCCCACCATTGTCAGTGCGGAGTATTTTTATTTTCCTTCCAAACCTATTCGCAGTTAACGCATGATATTCTTTAAATTTTCCGAATGCTTCACTTTTATATTTCAATAGATAAGTAAACGTATATCGACTGAAATCATCAATCAACGTTAAGAAGTAATTTTTACCACCTACGGTCGACGTTTGAAAAGGTCCGCATATATCCGAATGGACTAGATCTAGGGGTCTGTTCGCTCGGTAATTAGCCTTTTTTTGATATGAGTCATCTTCTAGTTTCGAGATTATACATATTTCGCATTCCTCATTATGTTTACACTTATTTAAATTTATTCCTGTCGCCATGTTCTTCTCGGTGAGCTCCCTGATCTGTTGATAATTTTTGTGACCTAACCGCTGATGCCATATTCTAATACAATTTTTATCATTGCATGTTTCTGCAATGTTTATACTTTCCGATAAATTTTTATGTGTTTTTATCTCATATAAATTATCGGTTAAGTTAGCCTCAATGTATGTTTTGTTGTTGTATTTAATTTGACATTTTTTGTCTTTGAATATGGCAACGCAGCCATTCTCAGTTGCTTTCTTTATGAAGATCAAATTAGTAGCCATGTCAGGGATGTATAATACATCCTTTAATGTAATACTGTTCGTTTCTCTATCGGAGTTAACTACATCTATATTTATGTCCCCATGTCCCTGAGAAACTACGGCCTGTCCGTTTACTAACATCACATTTATTTTTTCGTCGCTTCTTAAACATGTAAATTTACGTAAATCGTTGCAGACATGCGCACTGCTTCCACTATCGACAACGAAACTATCATTTTCAGTTTTGTCTATAATAAAAGTTAAATTTTTCAGTTTGTTTTCTGTCTCTTTAATTAACTGTGTTTTTTGTTTACCTCTATATTTAGTACTGTTCCCACTACTGTTATTGAAATTGTTGTTACTGCGGTGTGGATTACCTCCTCTGGTTTTTAAGTGCCAACACTCATTACGGGTATGTGAGGATTTTTTGCAGTAAGTGCAATATTTGCCAGTCTGTGTTTTGTTTTTAACCTGCATTTTGTATGCGTTTTCTCCCTGAGTGTTTTTATTTTGTGATCTTTTAATGTATTCATCTGTTAATTTGTTTCGTATAAATTCGGCTGTCAATTCCTGTTCATTTCTGCTCTCAATAGCAGTTATGAATGTATCGTATGAGGGGGGGAGAGAACATAACATGAGTGCCGCCAAATGTTGGTCATGTATCTCTTCTCCTATTGCTAACAATTTGTCTCTGATTTGATAAATGTTTGTGATGTGGTCAATGAGGTTCCCATTCTCAGCCAATTTAGCTGAGTATAATTTTCGTAACAAAAACAATTTGTTTGTTAGATTCGATCTCTGATGAATGTTCTGGAGATTCTCCCAGGTTGCTTTGGCGGTGGTCAAATGACGCACGTTTATTATCTGGCTGTCATCAATCGATAAATTTATTAAGGCTCTTGCCTTTTTATCTTTTGCCTACCATTCAGCAGTCAAAGGTTCTGGGGGTTGATCAGTTATAACATTATATAATTCCTCTTTTATAAGGAGCATTTCAATCTTAAAACTCCATAAATCATAATTGTTCACATTTAGTTTTTCAACTAATGTTATGTCCTTTATCGACGACGTCATTTTTACTTTTATTTGTATTATTTTGCTTTTCACAACTGAAGTTTAATTTATTTATTTATATTCAAAAATATTTGTGTATATATTTAATCATTATGGATGACTGTTAAACAGATATGTATATTTATTTATTTATTTATTTGTTTTATTTCTATATATATATTTTATTTTATGATACCTTTATAATATTTTAATACACCAATTATATATATATTTATCATTACTACACACACTTTCTTTATTTTCATTTCTTCTTTTGTAATCATATATTTCTGTTTATATAATTCAGCTCTCTTTTTTTTGTTCAAATTGCCTATAGGGCTATTTACTGAAACTGAATGGAACTGAGACACTCAGTCTCATACATCTCTTTTAAATAGTCAATTTTAATAGATTAGATAGCGCATAGCGCACACTAGTTCTAATACAGTTATATAAATAATATTTTATTTAATATTCTGTTTTTATTAGAGAGCTGATGTGTTTATAAATAACTTAAAAGTTAATGATCATAGAAGCTTTATAAGAAGGCAAGAATTTGTACTCACCTTCTCATCAGTCCGTAATGTTGCATCCAGAGACATCAATAAAACGTCTTCAATCTGCATCTGAAAATAAACTGTGTTTTTTGGAAAAAAAATATTAATGTATGTTAAGTATTATTTTCTAATTTCAGATCCATCATAAAAATTAGCTTCATGTCGACACAATATTTTATTCTTGAATAAATGCGTTATATGATTTATAATAGAAGATTAATTATAATAACGACTATCTCGTAGCGTTTTAACAGAGCTCCGATCATAGCGATTACATTTTTATCAGTGAAGATACATATACATTTTCGCAGCACGCGGGAGAAAGAGATTAGAAAGTGATGACTAAACAGCTTGAAAGTTAGGAGTGATACATTCTTGTTAGCTACCCGTACATTAATTGAAATCGTCTCTCTTGGCTAAAAAAAGTTTATTCGCATAAGAGTTCCTTTTTTATTTAATAGCGGAATATTAAAACACAAATTATTTGAGTTTTTCTTACACTTTTACGACAACCCTACTTGTTTTATATTTCGCTGTAATCTAGTAAGTTCAGATTCTTTCTAAGTTTAAGTAGACTTGTCTTTGGTAATGGTTTCGTCATGATGTCGACAGTCATGTTGCTGCTATCAACATATTGCAACTTTATTACCTTATTTTCATACAGTTCTTTTATATAATGGTATTTCAAGTCCACATGTTTTGTACGTGATTGGTATTTGTTGCTTTCGATTTGTTTGATGCATGCTTGATTGTCTTCGAAGATTACAATTGGCTTTTCTTGTTTCATGTCTAAGTCATTTAGCAGTTGCAACAGCCACACAGTTTCTTGAGCTGCATTGCTGGCAGAAACGTATTCTGCCTCTGCGGTAGATAATGTTATATTGCTTTGTTTTTTGGACACCCAGTATATTGGGTTCTCTCCAATGAAGAAAATATTACCTGTGACAGATTTTCTGTCACCTGGATCATTTGCATAGTCTGAGTCCGCATATACTGTTAAAACTGGTGCTGCGTTTTTATTATACGCTAATTTTAGGTTTATCGTAGATTTGAGATATTTCATGACCTTTTAAACGGCTTCCCAGTCGCATTTCCTGGGATTTTCGTTATGTCTGGACAGAAAGTTGACAGCCGCACTTATATCTGGTCTAGATGTTGTGGAAATGTACAATAATGCCCCTACTGCTTTTCTATAGTCTGTATTGTTTGGCAAAAAATTATCGTTATCATTATTTTTTAAATAATTTGTATCCATTGGGATATTAGTAGGTTTTGAATCTGTTAAGTTAAACTTGTCTATTAATTGTTTAATCTTATTGGTTTGATCTAATAACAATGTATTGTTATCCGGTCTAGTAATGTTTATGCCTAGATAATTAACTACATTCCCTAGGTTAGTAATTTTATATTCGCGGCTGAGTTTTTCAGTAATTTCTTTTATGTCGTTCTTAGTTCCAGCGATTAAAATATCATCTACGTACACTAGCACGTAGACTTTTCTACCGTTAATATTTCTTTTATATAGACATTTATCAGCTTGACTTTGTGTAAAATTTAGATTAATTAATGTCTCATTTATTTTCACGTTCCTGGCTCTAGCTGCCTGCTTGAGACCATAGATTGCCTTTTTTAATCTACAGACCTTTTTCTCATCCCCGGGATTTATAAATCCTTCTGGTTGTGACATGTAAATTGTTTCTTCCAATTCCCCATGCAAAAACGCGGTTTTTACATCTAAATGATTTAATTCTAGATTATTGTATAGAGCCATGACTAAAAATGATCTGATAGTTGTGTGAGACGCCACCGGGGCAAATGTCTCATCGTAATCCACTCCGTATTTTTGGCTAAATCCTTTAGCCACTAACCTCGCCTTATATTTTTGAATTTCTCCCATATGATTGTATTTGGCTTTGAACGCCCATTTGGAACCTACTATATGTCCGTTGGGTGGAGGGTCTACTAATGTCCATGTATTATTCTCTTTGAGTGAATTAATCTCATCTTTGGCTGCTTTTAGCCAATTTTCTTTTTCTACAGGGTTTTGCAATTCTAATATTTCACGAAAGGTCTTAGGTTCGACTACTTTCAAGGTATCTGTTAACAAAGCGAATCTATCAGGTGGAACGCCTTTGTTAGCTCTTTCTGATCTTCTGGGAATATTTTGGTCTGAAATTTCCTCATTCTGTAAATTTGGTTCCTCAATGTGATCTAATTCCTGATTCTGTTCAGTTAAAACTACCGGAATGGATGATTTACTATTTATTTCACCAGTACCGGCTTCATTTTCATTTTCATTCATTAGTAACTGATTATCGTCATTGCTATTACTTATTTCGCGCATTTGATCTGTTTCGATGAATTTGACCGTTCTACATATTTTTACGTTAACATCTATTTAAATTCTATATCCCTTGCTTCTGAGGTCATATCCCACAAATGTACCCAATTTAGCCTTGCTGTCTAGTTTCCTTCTATTTATTTTATGAGTATATGTGTATGCTTTACAACCAAAAGTTTTAATATTTGAAAGATCTGGTTTGTTTCCTGTCCATCTTTCATACGGTGTTACGTCGCAAGCTCTCGTGGGTAATCTGTTTTGCAGATAAGTTGCAGTCATGACTGCTTCGCCCCAAAATTTATTTGGTAATCCGCTCTGTTTTAGTAAACACCTAGTCATTTCACCTAAGGTTCTGTTTTTTCTTTCTGCAACGGCATTTTGAGGTGAACAGTGAGGTACAATAAGTTGATGTTCATGAAAAATGGCTGCTTTCTATACTTTTGTAAACCGTGCCCTTAATATTTGTTCAAATCCTATTTTATTGATATCTGAAATTAAATACCTGAAAGCCATCGCAATTGACAGAGGTTATGAACCTTCCATTATAGACAAAGCTATCCAAAAATTACAACTCCCTCGTATTTCGTCTACTAAATCAGTCACATCTAATATCAGTATTGTTTTACCCTATTTTTCTAAAACCAGTCAAACCATAGCTAAAATTCTCAAACAATATGATTTTAAAATAATATTTTCGCCTTCCAATAAACTCACCTTTTCTCAGTTAAAAGATCCTATTGATATGCATAATTCTTGGGGCATTTATAGTATTTCCTGTCAGTGTGGTTTATCATATATTGGCCAAACTAAACGCAGTCTTAAATTTCGTCTAAAAGAACATATGAATTACGTCCGCAAACAAGAAACCAATAAATCGGCTATTTCTAAACATTGCTGGGAGGAAAATCATAATTTTAAATTTAATTCAGCTAAAATAATTTGCAGACCTAAATCCATTCATGAACTCGATTTCTTTGAAGCTTTTCATATTTATAAAAATTTTAAAAACCTTGTTAATTGTGATTTCGCTGTTCCCTATTTATCTGATTGTTGGAAATTTTACATTCAGTCCACATTTCCTTAATTTTTCTACTGTTTACACAGCTACACATTCCTTAATTCCTATTGGCCACACTCCCCACCTCTTCCGTATTCCTATTGGTTGAACTAAATCCGGTCCCTCTCCTATATATACGAGCACTTCTCAAGATTCAGAATTCTTTTTGCACTGATGACGGTATGCTTTAGGCTACCGAAACAGCTGTATGCACCTCAATATTTTTCTTTGGCGTTTCTGAAGTAGTAGTTTATTCCTGTTTTGATGTTCTATTCCCTCATTGGTGAGAAATTCTTCGAATTCTTTACTTGTATATTCCCCACCATTGTCAGTGCGGAGTATTTTTATTTTCCTTCCAAACCTATTCGCAGTTAACGCATGATATTCTTTAAATTTTTCGAATGCTTCACTTTTATATTTCAATAGATAAGTAAACGTATATCGACTGAAATCATCAATCAACGTTAAGAAGTAATTTTTACCACCTACGGTCGACGTTTGAAAAGGTCCGCATATATCCGAATGGACTAGATCTAGGGGTCTGTTCGCTCGGTAATTAGCCTTTTTTTGATATGAGTCATCTTCTAGTTTCGAGATTATACATATTTCGCATTCCTCATTATGTTTACACTTATTTAAATTTATTCCTGTCGCCATGTTCTTCTCGGCGAGCTCCCTGATCTGTTGATAATTTTTGTGACCTAACCGCTGATGCCATATTCTAATACGATTTTTATCATTGCATGTTTCTGCAATGTTTATACTTTCCGATAAATTTTTATGTGTTTTTATCTCATATAAATTATCGGTTAAGTTAGCCTCAATGTATGTTTTGTTGTTGTATTTAATTTGACATTTTTTGTCTTTGAATATGGCAACGCAGCCATTCTCAGTTGCTTTCTTTATGGAGATCAAATTAGTAGCCATGTCAGGGATGTATAATACATCCTTTAATGTAATACTGTTCGTTTCTCTATCGGAGTTAACTACATCTATATTTATGTCCCCATGTCCCTGAGAAACTACGGTCTGTCCGTTTACTAACATCACATTTACTTTTTCGTCGCTTCTTAAACATGTAAATTTACGTAAATCGTTGCAGACATGCGCACTGCTTCCACTATCGACAACGAAACTATCATTTTCAGTTTTGTCTATAATAAAAGTTAAATTTTTCAGTTTGTTTTCTGTCTCTTTAATTAACTGTGTTTTTTGTTTACCTCTATATTTAGTACTGTTCCCACTACTGTTATTGAAATTGTTGTTACTGCGGTGTGGATTACCTCCTCTGGTTTTTAAGTGCCAACACTCATTACGGGTATGTGAGGATTTTTTGCAGTAAGTGCAATATTTGCCAGTCTGTGTTTTGTTTTTAACCTGCATTTTGTATGCGTTTTCTCCCTGAGTGTTTTTATTTTGTGATCTTTTAATGTATTCATCTGTTAATTTGTTTCGTATAAATTCGGCTGTCAATTCCTGTTCATTTCTGCTCTCAATAGCAGTTATGAATGTATCGTATGAGGGGGGGGGGAGAGAACATAACATGAGTGCCGCCAAATGTTGGTCATGTATCTCTTCTCCTATTGCTAACAATTTGTCTCTGATTTGATAAATGTTTGTGATGTGGTCAATGAGGTTCCCATTCTCAGCCAATTTAGCTGAGTATAATTTTCGTAACAAAAACAATTTGTTTGTTAGATTCGATCTCTGATGAATGTTCTGGAGATTCTCCCAGGTTGCTTTGGCGGTGGTCAAATGACGCACGTTTATTATCTGGCTGTCATCAATCGATAAATTTATTAAGGCTCTTGCCTTTTTATCTTTTGCCTACCATTCAGCAGTCAAAGGTTCTGGGGGTTGATCAGTTATAACATTATATAATTCCTCTTTTATAAGGAGCATTTCAATCTTAAAACTCCATAAATCATAATTGTTCGCATTTAGTTTTTCAACTAATGTTATGTCCTTCATCGACGACGTCATTTTTACTTTTATTTGTATTATTTTGCTTTTCACAACTGAAGTTTAATTTATTTATTTATATTCAAAAATATTTGTGTATATATTTAATCATTATGGATGACTGTTAAACAGATATGTATATTTATTTATTTATTTATTTGTTTTATTTCTATATATATATTTTATTTTATGATACCTTTATAATATTTTAATACACCAATTATATATATATTTATCATTACTACACACACTTTCTTTATTTTCATTTCTTCTTTTGTAATCATATATTTCTGTTTATATAATTCAGCTCTCTTTTTTTTGTTCAAATTGCCTATAGGGCTATTTACTGAAACTGAATAGAACTGAGACACTCAGTCTCATACATCTCTTTTAAATAGTCAATTTTAATAGATTAGATAGCGCATAGCGCACACTAGTTCTAATACAGTTATATAAATAATATTTTATTTAATATTCTGTTTTTATTAGAGAGCTGATGTGTTTATAAATAACTTAAAAGTTAATGATCATAGAAGCTTTATAAGAAGGCAAGAATTTGTACTCACCTTCTCATCAGTCCGTAATGTTGCATCCAGAGACATCAATAAAACGTCTTCAATCTGCATCTGAAAATAAACTGTGTTTTTTGGAAAAAAAATATTAATGTATGTTAAGTATTATTTTCTAATTTCAGATCCATCATAAAAATTAGCTTCATGTCGACACAATATTTTATTCTTGAATAAATGCGTTATATGATTTATAATAGAAGATTAATTATAATAACGACTATCTCGTAGCGTTTTAACAGAGCTCCGATCATAGCGATTACATTTTTATCAGTGAAGATACATATACATTTTCGCAGCACGCGGGAGAAAGAGATTAGAAAGTGATGACTAAACAGCTTGAAAGTTAGGAGTGATACATTCTTGTTAGCTACCCGTACATTAATTGAAATCGTCTCTCTTGGCTAAAAAAAGTTTATTCGCATAAGAGTTCCTTTTTTATTTAATAGCGGAATATTAAAACACAAATTATTTGAGTTTTTCTTACACTTTTACGACAACCCTACTTGTTTTATATTTCGCTGTAATCTAGTAAGTTCAGATTCTTTCTAAGTTTAAGTAGACTTGTCTTTGGTAATGGTTTCGTCATGATGTCGACAGTCATGTTGCTGCTATCAACATATTGCAACTTTATTACCTTATTTTCATACAGTTCTTTTATATAATGGTATTTCAAGTCCACATGTTTTGTACGTGATTGGTATTTGTTGCTTTCGATTTGTTTGATGCATGCTTGATTGTCTTCGAAGATTACAATTGGCTTTTCTTGTTTCATGTCTAAGTCATTTAGCAGTTGCAACAGCCACACAGTTTCTTGAGCTGCATTGCTGGCAGAAACGTATTCTGCCTCTGCGGTAGATAATGTTATATTGCTTTGTTTTTTGGACACCCAGTATATTGGGTTCTCTCCAATGAAGAAAATATTACCTGTGACAGATTTTCTGTCACCTGGATCATTTGCATAGTCTGAGTCCGCATATACTGTTAAAACTGGTGCTGCGTTTTTATTATACGCTAATTTTAGGTTTATCGTAGATTTGAGATATTTCATGACCTTTTAAACGGCTTCCCAGTCGCATTTCCTGGGATTTTCGTTATGTCTGGACAGAAAGTTGACAGCCGCACTTATATCTGGTCTAGATGTTGTGGAAATGTACAATAATGCCCCTACTGCTTTTCTATAGTCTGTATTGTTTGGCAAAAAATTATCGTTATCATTATTTTTTAAATAATTTGTATCCATTGGGATATTAGTAGGTTTTGAATCTGTTAAGTTAAACTTGTCTATTAATTGTTTAATCTTATTGGTTTGATCTAATAACAATGTATTGTTATCCGGTCTAGTAATGTTTATGCCTAGATAATTAACTACATTCCCTAGGTTAGTAATTTTATATTCGCGGCTGAGTTTTTCAGTAATTTCTTTTATGTCGTTCTTAGTTCCAGCGATTAAAATATCATCTACGTACACTAGCACGTAGACTTTTCTACCGTTAATATTTCTTTTATATAGACATTTATCAGCTTGACTTTGTGTAAAATTTAGATTAATTAATGTCTCATTTATTTTCACGTTCCTGGCTCTAGCTGCCTGCTTGAGACCATAGATTGCCTTTTTTAATCTACAGACCTTTTTCTCATCCCCGGGATTTATAAATCCTTCTGGTTGTGACATGTAAATTGTTTCTTCCAATTCCCCATGCAAAAACGCGGTTTTTACATCTAAATGATTTAATTCTAGATTATTGTATAGAGCCATGACTAAAAATGATCTGATAGTTGTGTGAGACGCCACCGGGGCAAATGTCTCATCGTAATCCACTCCGTATTTTTGGCTAAATCCTTTAGCGACTAACCTCGCCTTATATTTTTGAATTTCTCCCATATGATTGTATTTGGCTTTGAACGCCCATTTGGAACCTACTATATGTCCGTTGGGTGGAGGGTCTACTAATGTCCATGTATTATTCTCTTTGAGTGAATTAATCTCATCTTTGGCTGCTTTTAGCCAATTTTCTTTTTCTACAGGGTTTTGCAATTCTAATATTTCACGAAAGGTCTTAGGTTCGACTACTTTCAAGGTATCTGTTAACAAAGCGAATCTATCAGGTGGAACGCCTTTGTTAGCTCTTTCTGATCTTCTGGGAATATTTTGGTCTGAAATTTCCTCATTCTGTAAATTTGGTTCCTCAATGTGATCTAATTCCTGATTCTGTTCAGTTAAAACTACCGGAATGGATGATTTACTATTTATTTCACCAGTACCGGCTTCATTTTCATTTTCATTCATTAGTAACTGATTATCGTCATTGCTATTACTTATTTCGCGCATTTGATCTGTTTCGATGAATTTGACCGTTCTACATATTTTTACGTTAACATCTATTTAAATTCTATATCCCTTGCTTCTGAGGTCATATCCCACAAATGTACCCAATTTAGCCTTGCTGTCTAGTTTCCTTCTATTTATTTTATGAGTATATGTGTATGCTTTACAACCAAAAGTTTTAATATTTGAAAGATCTGGTTTGTTTCCTGTCCATCTTTCATACGGTGTTACGTCGCAAGCTCTCGTGGGTAATCTGTTTTGCAGATAAGTTGCAGTCATGACTGCTTCGCCCCAAAATTTATTTGGTAATCCGCTCTGTTTTAGTAAACACCTAGTCATTTCACCTAAGGTTCTGTTTTTTCTTTCTGCAACGGCATTTTGAGGTGAACAGTGAGGTACAATAAGTTGATGTTCATGAAAAATGGCTGCTTTCTATACTTTTGTAAACCGTGCCCTTAATATTTGTTCAAATCCTATTTTATTGATATCTGAAATTAAATACCTGAAAGCCATCGCAATTGACAGAGGTTATGACCCTTCCATTATAGACAAAGCTATCCAAAAATTACAACTCCCTCGTATTTCGTCTACTAAATCAGTCACATCTAATATCAGTATTGTTTTACCCTATTTTTCTAAAACCAGTCAAACCATAGCTAAAATTCTCAAACAATATGATTTTAAAATAATATTTTCGCCTTCCAATAAACTCACCTTTTCTCAGTTAAAAGATCCTATTGATATGCATAATTCTTGGGGCATTTATAGTATTTCCTGTCAGTGTGGTTTATCATATATTGGCCAAACTAAACGCAGTCTTAAATTTCGTCTAAAAGAACATATGAATTACGTCCGCAAACAAGAAACCAATAAATCGGCTATTTCTAAACATTGCTGGGAGGAAAATCATAATTTTAAATTTAATTCAGCTAAAATAATTTGCAGACCTAAATCCATTCATGAACTCGATTTCTTTGAAGCTTTTCATATTTATAAAAATTTTAAAAACCTTGTTAATTGTGATTTCGCTGTTCCCTATTTATCTGATTGTTGGAAATTTTACATTCAGTCCACATTTCCTTAATTTTTCTACTGTTTACACAGCTACACATTCCTTAATTCCTATTGGCCACACTCCCCACCTCTTCCGTATTCCTATTGGTTGAACTAAATCCGGTCCCTCTCCTATATATACGAGCACTTCTCAAGATTCAGAATTCTTTTTGCACTGATGACGGTATGCTTTAGGCTACCGAAACAGCTGTATGCACCTCAATATTTTTCTTTGGCGTTTCTGAAGTAGTAGTTTATTCCTGTTTTGATGTTCTATTCCCTCATTGGTGAGAAATTCTTCGAATTCTTTACTTGTATATTCCCCACCATTGTCAGTGCGGAGTATTTTTATTTTCCTTCCAAACCTATTCGCAGTTAACGCATGATATTCTTTAAATTTTTCGAATGCTTCACTTTTATATTTCAATAGATAAGTAAACGTATATCGACTGAAATCATCAATCAACGTTAAGAAGTAATTTTTACCACCTACGGTCGACGTTTGAAAAGGTCCGCATATATCCGAATGGACTAGATCTAGGGGTCTGTTCGCTCGGTAATTAGCCTTTTTTTGATATGAGTCATCTTCTAGTTTCGAGATTATACATATTTCGCATTCCTCATTATGTTTACACTTATTTAAATTTATTCCTGTCGCCATGTTCTTCTCGGTGAGCTCCCTGATCTGTTGATAATTTTTGTGACCTAACCGCTGATGCCATATTCTAATACGATTTTTATCATTGCATGTTTCTGCAATGTTTATACTTTCCGATAAATTTTTATGTGTTTTTATCTCATATAAATTATCGGTTAAGTTAGCCTCAATGTATGTTTTGTTGTTGTATTTAATTTGACATTTTTTGTCTTTGAATATGGCAACGCAGCCATTCTCAGTTGCTTTCTTTATGGAGATCAAATTAGTAGCCATGTCAGGGATGTATAATACATCCTTTAATGTAATACTGTTCGTTTCTCTATCGGAGTTAACTACATCTATATTTATGTCCCCATGTCCCTGAGAAACTACGGTCTGTCCGTTTACTAACATCACATTTACTTTTTCGTCGCTTCTTAAACATGTAAATTTACGTAAATCGTTGCAGACATGCGCACTGCTTCCACTATCGACAACGAAACTATCATTTTCAGTTTTGTCTATAATAAAAGTTAAATTTTTCAGTTTGTTTTCTGTCTCTTTAATTAACTGTGTTTTTTGTTTACCTCTATATTTAGTACTGTTCCCACTACTGTTATTGAAATTGTTGTTACTGCGGTGTGGATTACCTCCTCTGGTTTTTAAGTGCCAACACTCATTACGGGTATGTGAGGATTTTTTGCAGTAAGTGCAATATTTGCCAGTCTGTGTTTTGTTTTTAACCTGCATTTTGTATGCGTTTTCTCCCTGAGTGTTTTTATTTTGTGATCTTTTAATGTATTCATCTGTTAATTTGTTTCGTATAAATTCGGCTGTCAATTCCTGTTCATTTCTGCTCTCAATAGCAGTTATGAATGTATCGTATGAGGGGGGGGGGGGAGAGAACATAACATGAGTGCCGCCAAATGTTGGTCATGTATCTCTTCTCCTATTGCTAACAATTTGTCTCTGATTTGATAAATGTTTGTGATGTGGTCAATGAGGTTCCCATTCTCAGCCAATTTAGCTGAGTATAATTTTCGTAACAAAAACAATTTGTTTGTTAGATTCGATCTCTGATGAATGTTCTGGAGATTCTCCCAGGTTGCTTTGGCGGTGGTCAAATGACGCACGTTTATTATCTGGCTGTCATCAATCGATAAATTTATTAAGGCTCTTGCCTTTTTATCTTTTGCCTACCATTCAGCAGTCAAAGGTTCTGGGGGTTGATCAGTTATAACATTATATAATTCCTCTTTTATAAGGAGCATTTCAATCTTAAAACTCCATAAATCATAATTGTTCGCATTTAGTTTTTCAACTAATGTTATGTCCTTCATCGACGACGTCATTTTTACTTTTATTTGTATTATTTTGCTTTTCACAACTGAAGTTTAATTTATTTATTTATATTCAAAAATATTTGTGTATATATTTAATCATTATGGATGACTGTTAAACAGATATGTATATTTATTTATTTATTTATTTGTTTTATTTCTATATATATATTTTATTTTATGATACCTTTATAATATTTTAATACACCAATTATATATATATTTATCATTACTACACACACTTTCTTTATTTTCATTTCTTCTTTTGTAATCATATATTTCTGTTTATATAATTCAGCTCTCTTTTTTTTGTTCAAATTGCCTATAGGGCTATTTACTGAAACTGAATAGAACTGAGACACTCAGTCTCATACATCTCTTTTAAATAGTCAATTTTAATAGATTAGATAGCGCATAGCGCACACTAGTTCTAATACAGTTATATAAATAATATTTTATTTAATATTCTGTTTTTATTAGAGAGCTGATGTGTTTATAAATAACTTAAAAGTTAATGATCATAGAAGCTTTATAAGAAGGCAAGAATTTGTACTCACCTTCTCATCAGTCCGTAATGTTGCATCCAGAGACATCAATAAAACGTCTTCAATCTGCATCTGAAAATAAACTGTGTTTTTTGGAAAAAAAATATTAATGTATGTTAAGTATTATTTTCTAATTTCAGATCCATCATAAAAATTAGCTTCATGTCGACACAATATTTTATTCTTGAATAAATGCGTTATATGATTTATAATAGAAGATTAATTATAATAACGACTATCTCGTAGCGTTTTAACAGAGCTCCGATCATAGCGATTACATTTTTATCAGTGAAGATACATATACATTTTCGCAGCACGCGGGAGAAAGAGATTAGAAAGTGATGACTAAACAGCTTGAAAGTTAGGAGTGATACATTCTTGTTAGCTACCCGTACATTAATTGAAATCGTCTCTCTTGGCTAAAAAAAGTTTATTCGCATAAGAGTTCCTTTTTTATTTAATAGCGGAATATTAAAACACAAATTATTTGAGTTTTTCTTACACTTTTACGACACCCCTACTTGTTTTATATTTCGCTGTAATCTAGTAAGTTCAGATTCTTTCTAAGTTTAAGTAGACTTGTCTTTGGTAATGGTTTCGTCATGATGTCGGCAGTCATGTTGCTGCTATCAACATATTGCAACTTTATTACCTTATTTTCATATAGTTCTTTTATATAATGGTATTTCAAGTCCACATGTTTTGTACGTGATTGGTATTTGTTGCTTTCGATTTGTTTGATGCATGCTTGATTGTCTTCGAAGATTACAATTGGCTTTTCTTGTTTCATGTCTAAGTCATTTAGCAGTTGCAACAGCCACACAGTTTCTTGAGCTGCATTGCTGGCAGAAACGTATTCTGCCTCTGCGGTAGATAATGTTATATTGCTTTGTTTTTTGGACACCCAGTATATTGGGTTCTCTCCAATGAAGAAAATATTACCTGTGACAGATTTTCTGTCACCTGGATCATTTGCATAGTCTGAGTCCGCATATACTGTTAAAACTGGTGCTGCGTTTTTATTATACGCTAATTTTAGGTTTATCGTAGATTTGAGATATTTCATGACCTTTTTAACGGCTTCCCAGTCGCATTTCCTGGGATTTTCGTTATGTCTGGACAGAAAGTTGACAGCCGCACTTATATCTGGTCTAGATGTTGTGGAAATGTACAATAATGCCCCTACTGCTTTTCTATAGTCTGTATTGTTTGGCAAAAAATTATCGTTATCATTATTTTTTAAATAATTTGTATCCATTGGGATATTAGTAGGTTTTGAATCTGTTAAGTTAAACTTGTCTATTAATTGTTTAATCTTATTGGTTTGATCTAATAACAATGTATTGTTATCCGGTCTAGTAATGTTTATGCCTAGATAATTAAATACATTCCCTAGGTTAGTAATTTTATATTCGCGGCTGAGTTTTTCAGTAATTTCTTTTATGTCGTTCTTAGTTCCAGCGATTAAAATATCATCTACGTACACTAGCACGTAGACTTTTCTACCGTTAATATTTCTTTTATATAGACATTTATCAGCTTGACTTTGTGTAAAATTTAGATTAATTAATGTCTCATTTATTTTCACGTTCCTGGCTCTAGCTGCCTGCTTGAGACCATAGATTGCCTTTTTTAATCTACAGACCTTTTTCTCATCCCCGGGATTTATAAATCCTTCTGGTTGTGACATGTAAATTGTTTCTTCCAATTCCCCATGCAAAAACGCGGTTTTTACATCTAAATGATTTAATTCTAGATTATTGTATAGAGCCATGACTAAAAATGATCTGATAGTTGTGTGAGACGCCACCGGGGCAAATGTCTCATCGTAATCCACTCCGTATTTTTGGCTAAATCCTTTAGCCACTAACCTCGCCTTATATTTTTGAATTTCTCCCATATGATTGTATTTGGCTTTGAACGCCCATTTGGAACCTACTATATGTCCGTTGGGTGGAGGGTCTACTAATGTCCATGTATTATTCTCTTTGAGTGAATTAATCTCATCTTTGGCTGCTTTTAGCCAATTTTCTTTTTCTACAGGGTTTTGCAATTCTAATATTTCACGAAAGGTCTTAGGTTCGACTACTTTCAAGGTATCTGTTAACAAAGCGAATCTATCAGGTGGAACGCCTTTGTTAGCTCTTTCTGATCTTCTGGGAATATTTTGGTCTGAAATTTCCTCATTCTGTAAATTTGGTTCCTCAATGTGATCTAATTCCTGATTCTGTTCAGTTAAAACTACCGGAATGGATGATTTACTATTTATTTCACCAGTACCGGCTTCATTTTCATTTTCATTCATTAGTAACTGATTATCGTCATTGCTATTACTTATTTCGCGCATTTGATCTGTTTCGATGAATTTGACCGTTCTACATATTTTTACGTTATCATCTATGTAAATTCTATATCCCTTGCTTCTGAGGTCATATCCCACAAATGTACCCAATTTAGCCTTGCTGTCTAGTTTCCTTCTATTTATTTTATGAGTATATGTGTATGCTTTACAACCAAAAGTTTTAATATTTGAAAGATCTGGTTTGTTTCCTGTCCATCTTTCATACGGTGTTACGTCGCAAGCTCTCGTGGGTAATCTGTTTTGCAGATAAGTTGCAGTCATGACTGCTTCGCCCCAAAATTTATTTGGTAATCCGCTCTGTTTTAGTAAACACCTAGTCATTTCACCTAAGGTTCTGTTTTTTCTTTCTGCAACGGCATTTTGAGGTGAACAGTGAGGTACAATAAGTTGATGTTCATGAAAAATGGCTGCTTTCTATACTTTTGTAAACCGTGCCCTTAATATTTGTTCAAATCCTATTTTATTGATATCTGAAATTAAATACCTGAAAGCCATCGCAATTGACAGAGGTTATGACCCTTCCATTATAGACAAAGCTATCCAAAAATTACAACTCCCTCGTATTTCGTCTACTAAATCAGTCACATCTAATATCAGTATTGTTTTACCCTATTTTTCTAATACCAGTCAAACCATAGCTAAAATTCTCAAACAATATGATTTTAAAATAATATTTTCGCCTTCCAATAAACTCACCTTTTCTCAGTTAAAAGATCCTATTGATATGCATAATTCTTGGGGCATTTATAGTATTTCCTGTCAGTGTGGTTTATCATATATTGGCCAAACTAAACGCAGTCTTAAATTTCGTCTAAAAGAACATATGAATTACGTCCGCAAACAAGAAACCAATAAATCGGCTATTTCTAAACATTGCTGGGAGGAAAATCATAATTTTAAATTTAATTCAGCTAAAATAATTTGCAGACCTAAATCCATTCATGAACTCGATTTCTTTGAAGCTTTTCATATTTATAAAAATTTTAAAAACCTTGTTAATTGTGATTTCGCTGTTCCCTATTTATCTGATTGTTGGAAATTTTACATTCAGTCCACATTTCCTTAATTTTTCTACTGTTTACACAGCTACACATTCCTTAATTCCTATTGGCCACACTCCCCACCTCTTCCGTATTCCTATTGGTTGAACTAAATCCGGTCCCTCTCCTATATATACGAGCACTTCTCAAGATTCAGAATTCTTTTTGCACTGATGACGGTATGCTTTAGGCTACCGAAACAGCTGTATGCACCTCAATATTTTTCTTTGGCGTTTCTGACGTAGTAGTTTATTCCTGTTTTGATGTTCTATTCCCTCATTGGTGAGAAATTCTTCGAATTCTTTACTTGTATATTCCCCACCATTGTCAGTGCGGAGTATTTTTATTTTCCTTCCAAACCTATTCGCAGTTAACGCATGATATTCTTTAAATTTTTCGAATGCTTCACTTTTATATTTCAATAGATAAGTAAACGTATATCGACTGAAATCATCAATCAACGTTAAGAAGTAATTTTTACCACCTACGGTCGACGTTTGAAAAGGTCCGCATATATCCGAATGGACTAGATCTAGGGGTCTGTTCGCTCGGTAATTAGCCTTTTTTTGATATGAGACATCTTCTAGTTTCGAGATTATACATATTTCGCATTCCTCATTATGTTTACACTTATTTAAATTTATTCCTGTCGCCATGTTCTTCTCGGTGAGCTCCCTGATCTGTTGATAATTTTTGTGACCTAACCGCTGATGCCATATTCTAATACAATTTTTATCATTGCATGTTTCTGCAATGTTTATACTTTCCGATAAATTTTTATGTGTTTTTATCTCATATAAATTATCGGTTAAGTTAGCCTCAATGTATGTTTTGTTGTTGTATTTAATTTGACATTTTTTGTCTTTGAATATGGCAACGCAGCCATTCTCAGTTGCTTTCTTTATGGAGATCAAATTAGTAGCCATGTCAGGGATGTATAATACATCCTTTAATGTAATACTGTTCGTTTCTCTATCGGAGTTAACTACATCTATATTTATGTCCCCATGTCCCTGAGAAACTACGGCCTGTCCGTTTACTAACATCACATTTACTTTTTCGTCGCTTCTTAAACATGTAAATTTACGTAAATCGTTGCAGACATGCGCACTGCTTCCACTATCGACAACGAAACTATCATTTTCAGTTTTGTCTATAATAAAA
Source organism: Salticus scenicus (assembly GCA_963930645.1). Classification (NCBI taxonomy): domain Eukaryota; kingdom Metazoa; phylum Arthropoda; class Arachnida; order Araneae; family Salticidae; genus Salticus; species Salticus scenicus. Next base: position 67,157,291 of record OZ005660.1, on the reverse strand, counting down.
GTTAAATTTTTCAGTTTGTTTTCTGTCTCTTTAATTAACTGTGTTTTTTGTTTACCTCTATATTTAGTACTGTTCCCACTACTGTTATTGAAATTGTTGTTACTGCGGTGTGGATTACCTCCTCTGGTTTTTAAGTGCCAACACTCATTACGGGTATGTGAGGATTTTTTGCAGTAAGTGCAATATTTGCCAGTCTGTGTTTTGTTTTTAACCTGCATTTTGTATGCGTTTTCTCCCTGAGTGTTTTTATTTTGTGATCTTTTAATGTATTCATCTGTTAATTTGTTTCGTATAAATTCGGCTGTCAATTCCTGTTCATTTCTGCTCTCAATAGCAGTTATGAATGTATCGTATGAGGGGGGGGGGGGAGAGAACATAACATGAGTGCCGCCAAATGTTGGTCATGTATCTCTTCTCCTATTGCTAACAATTTGTCTCTGATTTGATAAATGTTTGTGATGTGGTCAATGAGGTTCCCATTCTCAGCCAATTTAGCTGAGTATAATTTTCGTAACAAAAACAATTTGTTTGTTAGATTCGATCTCTGATGAATGTTCTGGAGATTCTCCCAGGTTGCTTTGGCGGTGGTCAAATGACGCACGTTTATTATCTGGCTGTCATCAATCGATAAATTTATTAAGGCTCTTGCCTTTTTATCTTTTGCCTACCATTCAGCAGTCAAAGGTTCTGGGGGTTGATCAGTTATAACATTATATAATTCCTCTTTTATAAGGAGCATTTCAATCTTAAAACTCCATAAATCATAATTGTTCGCATTTAGTTTTTCAACTAATGTTATGTCCTTCATCGACGACGTCATTTTTACTTTTATTTGTATTATTTTGCTTTTCACAACTGAAGTTTAATTTATTTATTTATATTCAAAAATATTTGTGTATATATTTAATCATTATGGATGACTGTTAAACAGATATGTATATTTATTTATTTATTTATTTGTTTTATTTCTATATATATATTTTATTTTATGATACCTTTATAATATTTTAATACACCAATTATATATATATTTATCATTACTACACACACTTTCTTTATTTTCATTTCTTCTTTTGTAATCATATATTTCTGTTTATATAATTCAGCTCTCTTTTTTTTGTTCAAATTGCCTATAGGGCTATTTACTGAAACTGAATAGAACTGAGACACTCAGTCTCATACATCTCTTTTAAATAGTCAATTTTAATAGATTAGATAGCGCATAGCGCACACTAGTTCTAATACAGTTATATAAATAATATTTTATTTAATATTCTGTTTTTATTAGAGAGCTGATGTGTTTATAAATAACTTAAAAGTTAATGATCATAGAAGCTTTATAAGAAGGCAAGAATTTGTACTCACCTTCTCATCAGTCCGTAATGTTGCATCCAGAGACATCAATAAAACGTCTTCAATCTGCATCTGAAAATAAACTGTGTTTTTTGGAAAAAAAATATTAATGTATGTTAAGTATTATTTTCTAATTTCAGATCCATCATAAAAATTAGCTTCATGTCGACACAATATTTTATTCTTGAATAAATGCGTTATATGATTTATAATAGAAGATTAATTATAATAACGACTATCTCGTAGCGTTTTAACAGAGCTCCGATCATAGCGATTACATTTTTATCAGTGAAGATACATATACATTTTCGCAGCACGCGGGAGAAAGAGATTAGAAAGTGATGACTAAACAGCTTGAAAGTTAGGAGTGATACATTCTTGTTAGCTACCCGTACATTAATTGAAATCGTCTCTCTTGGCTAAAAAAAGTTTATTCGCATAAGAGTTCCTTTTTTATTTAATAGCGGAATATTAAAACACAAATTATTTGAGTTTTTCTTACACTTTTACGACACCCCTACTTGTTTTATATTTCGCTGTAATCTAGTAAGTTCAGATTCTTTCTAAGTTTAAGTAGACTTGTCTTTGGTAATGGTTTCGTCATGATGTCGGCAGTCATGTTGCTGCTATCAACATATTGCAACTTTATTACCTTATTTTCATATAGTTCTTTTATATAATGGTATTTCAAGTCCACATGTTTTGTACGTGATTGGTATTTGTTGCTTTCGATTTGTTTGATGCATGCTTGATTGTCTTCGAAGATTACAATTGGCTTTTCTTGTTTCATGTCTAAGTCATTTAGCAGTTGCAACAGCCACACAGTTTCTTGAGCTGCATTGCTGGCAGAAACGTATTCTGCCTCTGCGGTAGATAATGTTATATTGCTTTGTTTTTTGGACACCCAGTATATTGGGTTCTCTCCAATGAAGAAAATATTACCTGTGACAGATTTTCTGTCACCTGGATCATTTGCATAGTCTGAGTCCGCATATACTGTTAAAACTGGTGCTGCGTTTTTATTATACGCTAATTTTAGGTTTATCGTAGATTTGAGATATTTCATGACCTTTTTAACGGCTTCCCAGTCGCATTTCCTGGGATTTTCGTTATGTCTGGACAGAAAGTTGACAGCCGCACTTATATCTGGTCTAGATGTTGTGGAAATGTACAATAATGCCCCTACTGCTTTTCTATAGTCTGTATTGTTTGGCAAAAAATTATCGTTATCATTATTTTTTAAATAATTTGTATCCATTGGGATATTAGTAGGTTTTGAATCTGTTAAGTTAAACTTGTCTATTAATTGTTTAATCTTATTGGTTTGATCTAATAACAATGTATTGTTATCCGGTCTAGTAATGTTTATGCCTAGATAATTAAATACATTCCCTAGGTTAGTAATTTTATATTCGCGGCTGAGTTTTTCAGTAATTTCTTTTATGTCGTTCTTAGTTCCAGCGATTAAAATATCATCTACGTACACTAGCACGTAGACTTTTCTACCGTTAATATTTCTTTTATATAGACATTTATCAGCTTGACTTTGTGTAAAATTTAGATTAATTAATGTCTCATTTATTTTCACGTTCCTGGCTCTAGCTGCCTGCTTGAGACCATAGATTGCCTTTTTTAATCTACAGACCTTTTTCTCATCCCCGGGATTTATAAATCCTTCTGGTTGTGACATGTAAATTGTTTCTTCCAATTCCCCATGCAAAAACGCGGTTTTTACATCTAAATGATTTAATTCTAGATTATTGTATAGAGCCATGACTAAAAATGATCTGATAGTTGTGTGAGACGCCACCGGGGCAAATGTCTCATCGTAATCCACTCCGTATTTTTGGCTAAATCCTTTAGCCACTAACCTCGCCTTATATTTTTGAATTTCTCCCATATGATTGTATTTGGCTTTGAACGCCCATTTGGAACCTACTATATGTCCGTTGGGTGGAGGGTCTACTAATGTCCATGTATTATTCTCTTTGAGTGAATTAATCTCATCTTTGGCTGCTTTTAGCCAATTTTCTTTTTCTACAGGGTTTTGCAATTCTAATATTTCACGAAAGGTCTTAGGTTCGACTACTTTCAAGGTATCTGTTAACAAAGCGAATCTATCAGGTGGAACGCCTTTGTTAGCTCTTTCTGATCTTCTGGGAATATTTTGGTCTGAAATTTCCTCATTCTGTAAATTTGGTTCCTCAATGTGATCTAATTCCTGATTGTGTTCAGTTAAAACTACCGGAATGGATGATTTACTATTTATTTCACCAGTACCGGCTTCATTTTCATTTTCATTCATTAGTAACTGATTATCGTCATTGCTATTACTTATTTCGCGCATTTGATCTGTTTCGATGAATTTGACCGTTCTACATATTTTTACGTTATCATCTATGTAAATTCTATATCCCTTGCTTCTGAGGTCATATCCCACAAATGTACCCAATTTAGCCTTGCTGTCTAGTTTCCTTCTATTTATTTTATGAGTATATGTGTATGCTTTACAACCAAAAGTTTTAATATTTGAAAGATCTGGTTTGTTTCCTGTCCATCTTTCATACGGTGTTACGTCGCAAGCTCTCGTGGGTAATCTGTTTTGCAGATAAGTTGCAGTCATGACTGCTTCGCCCCAAAATTTATTTGGTAATCCGCTCTGTTTTAGTAAACACCTAGTCATTTCACCTAAGGTTCTGTTTTTTCTTTCTGCAACGGCATTTTGAGGTGAACAGTGAGGTACAATAAGTTGATGTTCATGAAAAATGGCTGCTTTCTATACTTTTGTAAACCGTGCCCTTAATATTTGTTCAAATCCTATTTTATTGATATCTGAAATTAAATACCTGAAAGCCATCGCAATTGACAGAGGTTATGACCCTTCCATTATAGACAAAGCTATCCAAAAATTACAACTCCCTCGTATTTCGTCTACTAAATCAGTCACATCTAATATCAGTATTGTTTTACCCTATTTTTCTAATACCAGTCAAACCATAGCTAAAATTCTCAAACAATATGATTTTAAAATAATATTTTCGCCTTCCAATAAACTCACCTTTTCTCAGTTAAAAGATCCTATTGATATGCATAATTCTTGGGGCATTTATAGTATTTCCTGTCAGTGTGGTTTATCATATATTGGCCAAACTAAACGCAGTCTTAAATTTCGTCTAAAAGAACATATGAATTACGTCCGCAAACAAGAAACCAATAAATCGGCTATTTCTAAACATTGCTGGGAGGAAAATCATAATTTTAAATTTAATTCAGCTAAAATAATTTGCAGACCTAAATCCATTCATGAACTCGATTTCTTTGAAGCTTTTCATATTTATAAAAATTTTAAAAACCTTGTTAATTGTGATTTCGCTGTTCCCTATTTATCTGATTGTTGGAAATTTTACATTCAGTCCACATTTCCTTAATTTTTCTACTGTTTACACAGCTACACATTCCTTAATTCCTATTGGCCACACTCCCCACCTCTTCCGTATTCCTATTGGTTGAACTAAATCCGGTCCCTCTCCTATATATACGAGCACTTCTCAAGATTCAGAATTCTTTTTGCACTGATGACGGTATGCTTTAGGCTACCGAAACAGCTGTATGCACCTCAATATTTTTCTTTGGCGTTTCTGACGTAGTAGTTTATTCCTGTTTTGATGTTCTATTCCCTCATTGGTGAGAAATTCTTCGAATTCTTTACTTGTATATTCCCCACCATTGTCAGTGCGGAGTATTTTTATTTTCCTTCCAAACCTATTCGCAGTTAACGCATGATATTCTTTAAATTTTTCGAATGCTTCACTTTTATATTTCAATAGATAAGTAAACGTATATCGACTGAAATCATCAATCAACGTTAAGAAGTAATTTTTACCACCTACGGTCGACGTTTGAAAAGGTCCGCATATATCCGAATGGACTAGATCTAGGGGTCTGTTCGCTCGGTAATTAGCCTTTTTTTGATATGAGTCATCTTCTAGTTTCGAGATTATACATATTTCGCATTCCTCATTATGTTTACACTTATTTAAATTTATTCCTGTCGCCATGTTCTTCTCGGTGAGCTCCCTGATCTGTTGATAATTTTTGTGACCTAACCGCTGATGCCATATTCTAATACAATTTTTATCATTGCATGTTTCTGCAATGTTTATACTTTCCGATAAATTTTTATGTGTTTTTATCTCATATAAATTATCGGTTAAGTTAGCCTCAATGTATGTTTTGTTGTTGTATTTAATTTGACATTTTTTGTCTTTGAATATGGCAACGCAGCCATTCTCAGTTGCTTTCTTTATGGAGATCAAATTAGTAGCCATGTCAGGGATGTATAATACATCCTTTAATGTAATACTGTTCGTTTCTCTATCGGAGTTAACTACATCTATATTTATGTCCCCATGTCCCTGAGAAACTACGGCCTGTCCGTTTACTAACATCACATTTACTTTTTCGTCGCTTCTTAAACATGTAAATTTACGTAAATCGTTGCAGACATGCGCACTGCTTCCACTATCGACAACGAAACTATCATTTTCAGTTTTGTCTATAATAAAAGTTAAATTTTTCAGTTTGTTTTCTGTCTCTTTAATTAACTGTGTTTTTTGTTTACCTCTATATTTAGTACTGTTCCCACTACTGTTATTGAAATTGTTGTTACTGCGGTGTGGATTACCTCCTCTGGTTTTTAAGTGCCAACACTCATTACGGGTATGTGAGGATTTTTTGCAGTAAGTGCAATATTTGCCAGTCTGTGTTTTGTTTTTAACCTGCATTTTGTATGCGTTTTCTCCCTGAGTGTTTTTATTTTGTGATCTTTTAATGTATTCATCTGTTAATTTGTTTCGTATAAATTCGGCTGTCAATTCCTGTTCATTTCTGCTCTCAATAGCAGTTATGAATGTATCGTATGAGGGGGGGAGAGAACATAACATGAGTGCCGCCAAATGTTGGTCATGTATCTCTTCTCCTATTGCTAACAATTTGTCTCTGATTTGATAAATGTTTGTGATGTGGTCAATGAGGTTCCCATTCTCAGCCAATTTAGCTGAGTATAATTTTCGTAACAAAAACAATTTGTTTGTTAGATTCGATCTCTGATGAATGTTCTGGAGATTCTCCCAGGTTGCTTTGGCGGTGGTCAAATGACGCACGTTTATTATCTGGCTGTCATCAATCGATAAATTTATTAAGGCTCTTGCCTTTTTATCTTTTGCCTGCCATTCAGCAGTCAAAGGTTCTGGGGGTTGATCAGTTATAACATTATATAATTCCTCTTTTATAAGGAGCATTTCAATCTTAAAACTCCATAAATCATAATTGTTCGCATTTAGTTTTTCAACTAATGTTATGTCCTTCATCGACGACGTCATTTTTACTTTTATTTGTATTATTTTGCTTTTCACAACTGAAGTTTAATTTATTTATTTATATTCAAAAATATTTGTGTATATATTTAATCATTATTGATGACTGTTAAACAGATATGTATATTTATTTATTTATTTATTTGTTTTATTTCTATATATATATTTTATTTTATGATACCTTTATAATATTTTAATACACCAATTATATATATATTTATCATTACTACACACACTTTCTTTATTTTCATTTCTTCTTTTGTAATCATATATTTCTGTTTATATAATTCAGCTCTCTTTTTTTTGTTCAAATTGCCTATAGGGCTATTTACTGAAACTGAATAGAACTGAGACACTCAGTCTCATACATCTCTTTTAAATAGTCAATTTTAATAGATTAGATAGCGCATAGCGGACACTAGTTCTAATACAGTTATATAAATAATATTTTATTTAATATTCTGTTTTTATTAGAGAGCTGATGTGTTTATAAATAACTTAAAAGTTAATGATCATAGAAGCTTTATAAGAAGGCAAGAATTTGTACTCACCTTCTCATCAGTCCGTAATGTTGCATCCAGAGACATCAATAAAACGTCTTCAATCTGCATCTGAAAATAAACTGTGTTTTTTGGAAAAAAAATATTAATGTATGTTAAGTATTATTTTCTAATTTCAGATCCATCATAAAAATTAGCTTCATGTCGACACAATATTTTATTCTTGAATAAATGCGTTATATGATTTATAATAGAAGATTAATTATAATAACGACTATCTCGTAGCGTTTTAACAGAGCTCCGATCATAGCGATTACATTTTTATCAGTGAAGATACATATACATTTTCGCAGCACGCGGGAGAAAGAGATTAGAAAGTGATGACTAAACAGTTTGAAAGTTAGGAGTGATTCATTCTTGTTAGCTACCCGTACATTAATTGAAATCGTCTCTCTTGGCTAAAAAAAGTTTATTCGCATAAGAGTTCCTTTTTTATTTAATAGCGGAATATTAAAACACAAATTATTTGAGTTTTTCTTACACTTTTACGACAAACTATACCATTTTTGGGGCTGATTTGATCCAAATTATCGAAAAAGCTTGTCGAAATAGGGGTTTGCTTTTGAAAAAAATGAAATTGATGCTAGTTTTAATATGTAAACACCCCTTAAGAAAAATTTAGTGTTCTGAACTAGGCCTTTTTGTTCGATCGGCACCGGACGCATGTCTCTACACTAATTTACGGCGAAATTAGTCGGGAAATGAGGAGGGAGGGGGGTGGAGGGGGCTTTTTTATGACTGTACATACGGTGCGGCCCGAATGAATAAAATGGATTTCCAGTGCGGCCCACCAAGTGTTTTGGGTTGGACAGGCCTGCTCTAGACGTTCTAATTGGAAATTTTGCTCTATCTCTTTTCGTTTTCGATTTGCAATGGCTAACTTTCAAATTTTGCCTCTAGGGGCGCTGCTGTCGTTGGCATTAGGTCGGGCATAGTCACTTTACTATACCGTTACCTCACTTGCGTGGCTGTAGCACTCTCCGTTCGCAAATATTTTCAGGTTAAAGGGCCTTTCCTATGCACCCTGTATATATGGTATAGGTCACCGTCAAACGAACTTTATGAACTTTAAGGAATCTAGTACTTATGGTTCTTTTCACAAGGACATAACGCAATTTTTTTTTATCATTGTGGCACTTGGGCTCACACTTTAAAGTGCGATAGCGTCTAAATGCCTTATCCGATGGAGCTGAAAATTTATTATAAATATTATAAGTCATTGTTGCACTAAGTATAAGCTATTCTGGTGAATCTAGCATTTATAGGTTTTTACAGGGACACAACGAAAAGTTCTTTATCATTATGGTCTATGGGCTCAAAGTTCAACAGCGTTAAATTAAACATCGTGTACTATATGGAGAAAAACACTCAAACAACCTATTGTAATTGTCTCTCTTTTGTTCATTTAACAACTCCTCTTACTTTATTTTATCTACGAAACCATTAATTACTCAATGTTTTGGAAAGTCAAGTGGAGTCACTCCAGATTTTTGCAATGATGTTGTTTCATTTGTAGCAAAAAATTTTCAATTGAAATTTTTTTTTCTAAAAAGTATTATGCAGAAAAAAAAATCTAGAGTGACTCTACTCGATTTTCCGAACATTAAGTAATTAATGATTGCATAAGTAAATTAAAATAAGAGACGTTGTGAAATAAACAAAAGTGAAAATTATAATAGGTTGTTTGAGCATTCTTCTTCATTGTTTAATTTTACGCCATTGCACTTCAAATAATTTGAGCCAATAGATCATAATGATAAAAAAATTTTCATTGTGTTCCTGTAAAAATCTTAAGCTAGATTTACCCAAATCTATACAGTTCGTGCGTCGGTGACCTATAGTATGTCTATAAATTTTCAGCTCAATCAAATAAATTATTTGGACGCAAAAAAAAAAAAAAAAAAAAAAAAAAAGAAAAAACGTAAGTGCTAGATTCACCAATTCATGATACTGTAACTTATAATACGTGTATAAATTTTCAGTTCAATCGAATAGGCGATATCGAATGCGAATCGTTTAGACGCTATCGCACTTTAAAAAACTTGAGCCCGTAGGCTTTCAGCTCATTCGAGCAAAACATTTAGGTGTTATCGTGTTCGCTCACACATATACATACACACATACAAACACGCATACACATCATCGTAGAAATAGCAAAAATGTACACAGGGGACCTCAAAACGTATAGAAATATCAGAATCTCAATGTCGCATTTTTGACATGATTACAATACTTACCTTACAAATGTATGTTCGGAAAATAAAAATATTAATAAAGTAACTTATTGAAAATTAACTTCTCAATTCAAACCTTTTTTTTTTAATGTTTGTTAGCTCATAACTTCTGAACGGATGCTCCGATTCTGATACTTTTTGTTTTGTTGAAAAGTTCTTGGTCTAATATAGGTCCCATTGTAATATATTTACGATCTACAGAAAATACAGGGTGCCCAAAAAAAATCAGTCCCAACTCTTTTAACTGCTAAACGGCTGCAGCTATAGTGATAAAAATGGTATGTAAGTATAGCAAAGTGGCCATGCAGTACAAGGTTAAACCGCTTGCAGCGCCACCTGGTGGAAAATAGCGGAGTTAGTGTTTCTATCTCGAAAACGGTTCTACAGAAAAAGTGAATTACAAAGCTGAAGAGTATCACCGATTTAGTACAAAAAGATAGTTTAGACATTCATGCTAACGCTCCAATCTCGGAAACGGTTCTAGACAGGGGGAAAAAGTGAATTATAAAATTGCAGAGCATCATCGATTTAGTTCGAAAAGATAGTTTTGAAATTGATGCTAAAAATACAAGACTAAAAATGTGCATTTTTTTGTTCGCAATTTCTTACATTATACACACTTGAGCTACATTGCTCACGTTGCAGCGTAGCTGGTGAGACATACGCTATATAGTTCAAAATACGATTATTTGATACTTTTTGTTTTGTTGTAGAGATCTTGGTCTGAAGTAGGTCCCATTATAACATCTTTACAATCTTAAGAAAGTAAAGCGCCATCTGGTGAAAAACAGCGGAATTGGCTCTAATTCAAAAACGGTTCAAGATGGGAGAAAAGTTATTTACGAAGTTCTGGAGCATCTTCTATTTACTACGAAAAGACAGTTTTTAGACATTATTGCTAAAAATAGAACGCATAAAACGTGCAGTTGTTTGTTCGCAAATTCCTACACTGGGCACACTTGAACTACGTTGCACACTTTGCAGAGTAGCGGATGACACGTATACACTGTGGTTCAAAGTACTGTTACTGTAAGCGGTCACATCGATTAGCGCAAAGTCGTTTTCAACCAACTACAGAAAGGAGGGTGTTCTTAATTCGAGCTATGTGTTGTTGTTGGTGTTTGTAAGTTTATAACTTCGCAAGAGATGCTCTAATTAACCGACTTCAAAAAGGAGGAAATTCTTAATTGAAAGCGAATATTTTTTGTTTTTATTTTTGTTTGTTAGCTCATAACTTCTAAACGGATGATCCGATTTTGATAATTTGTTTTATTGTAAAGGTCTTGGTCTGAAATAGGTCCCATTGTAAGATCTTTACGATCAAAAGAAAATACAGGGTGCCCAAAAAAAAGTCAGTCCCGACTCTTTTAACTGCTGAACAGCTGCAGCTATAGTTATAAAAGTGGTATGTAGGGATAGTAAAGAGGACATGTGCTACGCGATTCAACCGCCTAAAGCGCCACCTGGTGGATAAGAGTGGCGTCTATGAGATCCTATCCCGGAAACTTTTCAAGACAGGGGAAAAAAGGGAATTATAAAATTGCAGAGCACCATCGATGTAATACGCAAAGATAGTTTAGACATTAATGCTAAAAACAGAACGCTTAAAACGTGCATTTGTTTATTCACAATTTTCTATTTTGTGCACACTTGAACGATATTGCATATGTTGTAGCGCAGCGAGTGACATTTATGCTATGTAAAATTCAAAGTATGGTTATTGTAAGCGGTCACATCGATTAACGCATAAACGTTTTAAACCGACTTCATAAAGGAAGAGGTTCTCAATACAAACCACGTTTCTCGTTGTTGTTGTTAAAATTTGTTAGCTTGTAACTTCGTAAGAGATGATTTAATTTTAAACTTTTTTTTGTTGTCGTAATGATCTTGGCCTGAAATAGGTTTCATTGTGATTCCATTAAGATATAAACGAATTACAGGATACTCACAAAAGACTGTTCTCACTCTAACTGCTGAATGCATGTAGCTACACTGGTAAAAGCAGAATGTAAGTATAGATGTTGAAACTTCTGTCCGTCAGCTGCAATGCATATTTTGCTCTTTGTTTGAACTTCACGCTACGCAATTTCCAGCACAGCGTGTGACACGTATCCACTGTAAAGTTCAATATATATGCCTAACAGAATTTTCGGTTACGAATACAGCGTATCCGTTCTTTACATTTCTAAAGACTTTTTAATTTAACATATATTCGTTCAATAGATAGTTTTTTGCTCATATCCGATAAAGGCAAGAAAAGTGACTCAACTTAAAAATGCAGCATTTGAGAAAAATCAACTTAAAAGTAGCTTGACTAGAATAAAACTGGCACAGCTGTCTCTCGAGTGGATAACTTTCTAGATGGAGATGTAACTTTTTGTTCACATTGGGTGCATTTCATGTATTTTTCAGTGACATAAACCATTTTTTGAGTAATGTCACTTTTCTTGGACGTTGTGATTTGTGAAACTTCCGTCGAACGTCTTCTGATGCTCTGCATTATAAATAAGTTTTCACTGAAAAGAGAAAAATAAAATATTTTTGTAAAAAATATAGAACCGACTCCAAAAAAGAACTACTATTCAAACAACTAAAAATGAAAGAAAACTGGCAGAAAACGTAACTTTAAATTGCGCCTAAATGTATAAAATAATTTCCTTCGCCAAACAACCTATAACACTACAAATAATCATAATTTTTGAAGTCAGCGCAAAATTAAATAAGAATTGATACCTTTATTCAATACAAAAATCAAATCCTATTCAAAATACACATCTCACATTGTTACCTGCAAAACGCAGTCGAAAACTGCTTTGATTTAAGAAAACAAATAAGATGTCTTAAGCAACAAAAGTTGGCGAAGATGCTGGTATCTGTCGTCCTTGGTGAAAGAAAAATCGTAAAATTATCTGGCAAACATATTTAATTTCTTTGTGATATCATGATTATTTTGATAAGGTATATCAAGAGAGTAATCAAGAATATGAAACAACACATCGTGCAATATATATTATGAAAATATACATCTTGCGTGTATATTCTTGCCTTACGTTTTGATCGCCAAATCCAAAAGCCATCAAGGATGATATTTATCAAAGTTATACCAAATTTGCAAAGGAAACTCTTACTTCGTAGAAACATAAATACCGCATTGTGAAGAATGTTCACTGTTCTATGTAGATGCTAGATACTACTAATGGACCAATTGTATACTGTGATAAAATAATAAAGGAAACATGAAAATGGATCATTCGAGACAACAGCATTTGTTGCTACCGATCAAAAGACAAACTTTTAAAAACTAATTAAATTTTATTTAATTTTGCGCCGACTTCAAAAGTTATGATTAATTGTAGTGTTATAGGTTGTTTGGCGAAGGAAATTATTTTACACTTTCTCGCGCAATTTACAATTCCATTTTCTGCCAATTTTCTTTCATTTTTAGTTGTTTGAATAGTGGTTCTTTTTTGGAGTCGGTTCTACTTTTTCTACGAAAAGATTTTATATAAATAATATTGAATTCTTTCCCACTTAAATTCGTTGGGTATGTGTTGGTGTTACGTTTTAGGCAGATTGACTGTCCAAGATACCTAGGCCTGGGTGGAGGGCCTTCCATAGGGGTATGTCTAAGAGGTCGTAATACATATTTACGTGAGTTTCTGAGAAAACCATGGAAAACTCTTAACAATTAGGTCGAGGAGTTTGACCTGGAATCGAATACCGCACATTCTGTCTGCCAGCTCCGTGAGCAGAACCTCTGAAATACTGGTGAGACAAAAAAATTTCTGGGATTATATTTTAATAACCTAGAACATTTGAAAAAAAATAAATAAATAAATGTTTTATTTTAAAATTAATAATTAAATTTTTCTATGTTACATGTTTTTAAACGCGTTATAAAATGTATGTATACGCACCCAACTGAAAACTTTTCTCTTAAGAAAATATCTAAAATTAGAATTTAATTTAGTAAAATATCATACAAAAGCAATTAAAAAAAAAGTAGAAGGTACATGTAGAACACTTTTTTGCCTAAGAGGCATTTTCTAGAAACTTATTTGTACAGTTTGAGATCCTGGTTATGAAACAGCTCACCATTTTTACTGCGTAGTTGGAATCGAATGTTTTCCAATATTCACCCCACTTGAAAGCATCGTTATTGATCTAGCCTCGTTCTTCAGCTATTCTTAGGCGTCTTTATGCAATATCGTGACACTTTCTGTGTGATCTATAACACCTTGATCAACATCTCGCTCGACATTTCATGACATTTCATGCGAGAATCCGAGGTTGTGTAAAACAAGCCACCTACTCGATTGGACAGCTGAATGAGGCTGAAAAACAATATGCTAATGTGACGCGTGTAGAGAAATTTGATGACGCGACGGATTTGCCCTGGGTGAGATTCGCCCATTTTGAAAAATGATTGGCTGCTGAAAAGATCTCGGTAATTTGACTTTGAGTAATATTGACAATTTCCAGCACTCTTCTTAAAATTTCTAATAGCCAATTTCTTTACGAGTGCTACATACATTCCATCAAAGCGAATTTATCTCATAGTTGCCAATTGTTTTTGATTAACGATATATCTATATATATCTATATCTATATCATTATATAAAGCGCAAAAAATTGTATGTTTGTGGAGGGTAATCTCCAAAATTACTGAACCGATTTAAAAACTTTTTTCACTGATCAAAAGCTACACAATCCCTGATTGTTATAGGCTACATTTAATTTCGATAAAATACATTTTAGTTTAAAATCTGAGCATTTTAATTAAAATCCCCATAAAAGCCATAATAGAAATGGAAATAATGAAATATTAAAAAAATTAGTTGCTGCCAACATAAAACAAACTTGTACATGTTCATTTTGTTTTTTAAATATCTTGATATGAAAAGAAAAGAAATATATTTGCACGTGAATTAAATTGAAATTCATATAAAGCTTTGCGAAATGTTAAATTTACACGTTAAATCTGATGTCATTATAGTTTATTATTATTTTTTTCTAATGATATAATTTATTTAATACTAAGCATTAATGTTTAAACAGATGTGTAAACAAAATTGGATTAAAAATAATAAATAACTTACATGATGCATTAAATGTTTTTTCAACATTAAATACTAAAAAGTATAATTTATAATAAAGTTTATACACCTTATTAAAATACGCAAGCGAAGTGATGACGTCACTGACCGTCAGTAGGGGCAAGAAAAAGATTTTCTACGTTAATCGTCCATTGAATTTTTTCTAAAAATTTATTAAAATTCGAGAAAAATTATTTCCCGATTATAATCCCCAAATTTAGGTACAGATATGTATTAGTTATTTTGGGCATGTGTTATATTAAATTTTCTTGCTGTTAAATTGACAAAATTTTAAATTTAAAAACTATAGAAAAAAAGGGCAAACTTCCATTTTCGAATGTAAACATAAGCATTTTATTTCAAAAGGTGATATTAGCACAATAAACATCCAAGTAATGCACTGATTAAAATGAAAATGATAAATATTCTATTTTAATTTGAAGTCAAATTTGTTTTCAAATGTCTAAATAAAGTATCTGATATAAGATACTAATATGTTGCAGCTGTCCCGTCAGGTTTTATAAATTTCATAAGAAAGAGGATAAAATATTTCTTACCCGACAGGTCTTGTTCTTTTTCGCCGGCTTATTCTAAGTAATCACAAAGTAGTTGAAATGAACACAGCTCAAGTTTCACGACACAAACGTTTAATTAGACGCACTATTTACATTTTATGTACATAATTGTTTCATTAATATCTGCAGCTATCACAATATTTAATATTAGCTGCCAAGCATTTAATATTAGCTGTCGAGCGTCAGAAGACCGCTCTTCCATATCCTTGCGGATTCACAATCCTTCTTTTTATACAACAGAAGACAAAACTTTTTATCATCAGAAAAAACATGTTGCCAATCAATAAAAATATAAAAATAGGCAGACGATCTCCAGTGGAAGAACAGCCCGCCTCCTGACGGCAAGAATGGGTCATCCTCCCACCTTTGATTCTGGCAATCTTGTACAAAATCAAACTAAAAAAGAGAAAAAAGACATATTAATAAACATTACATCAAGCAAAAATGAAAAGGAACAGAGAGAAAAGGGAAAAAAAAAAAAAAAAAAAAAAAAAAAAAAAAAAGGTAAATAAAGTTCTATCAGTCAATTATAAATTCAGTCTATCTGGAGCTCTAATGGATCTACCCCTCCTGGTAAATCGTGGTTTTTCGTCAGGTATCTCAACAGATTTCTTGACATTCTTTGAAACAGTTCTAGACAGTTCAGAGGGATCAGGGCATCTTTTCGGTGTAGAACGAGTAGGTATCAAAGTTCCATTTGCAGCATACTTTGCACGAAAATCACTAGATTCATCAGAAGAGATCTCTAACGGATAAAGTCTTTGAACTGGGCGTATCAAAAATCCATTTTCTGTCTTGATTTTTGCCACTCGAACTATTCCGTCTTTACCAGGATAAGTTTCCACAACTCTGGCTAATGGCCAGTTGATTCTTTTTTGATTATCATGACCGACGAGAACTATGTCTCCTACAGCAATTTTTTTGTCAGTCTTAGCGATACCCTTTGAATTTTTTAATTGTCCTAGATATTCAATTCTGAATCTTTTCCGTAAATCTTTCTTCAATTTTAACAAATATCGAAGTCTTCTTTTTAAATTCACATTTTCGAAGTTATCTAGGTCAGGAAGACCAGTTTCTTTAATTCCTTGCAAAAACATGCTCGGAGTCAATGGAATTAAATCATCGGGATCCTCAGAAATAGTAGTCAATGGTCTGGAATTCATCAAACATTCGATATCACATATAATTGTGTAAAGTTCTTCAAAATCTAGAGCTGCTCGTCCTAATACTCTTCTCAAAATTTGCTTTGTACAGCCTATTAAGCGTTCCCACCAGCCACCCCACCATGGTGAAGCTGGGGGGATAAACTTCCATATTATGTTCTCTACTAGGGCTTCCTTCCGTACTTTTGCAAGTATAGGATCAGTAAATAGCTTCAAAGCTCCTGAAAAATTTGTGCCTCGATCGCTGTATATTACAGAAGGTCGACCCCTTCTCGCAACAAATCTTCGCAGGGTTTGCAAAAATGCTTCAGAGGATAATGATGTTAATAATTCAAGATGTACCGCTCTGTAAACAGCGCAGGTGTACAGCACAATCCAACATTTTTTACCATTTTTCAAGTACAAAGGTCCGGCTAAATCAACCCCGGTAATTTCAAAGATAGCAGCATCTCTGATCCTGTCTTCCGGCAAGGCGGTGATTTCAGGCTGAACAGAATTTACAGTGAAGCGTTTGCATCTTATACAACGTAAGGTAACTTGCCGTATGGACTTTCTGCACCTGAGAATCCAATATTTTTCTCGGAGATGGTTCATTAATATTTGTACTCCTGCGTGGTTTAATTCGTTATGTTTCCATTCTATCAATTTCTGCACGATGTAATGATTTCCTGGTAAAATGATAGGCAAACGAAAGTCTGTATTATCTTTACTTCTAAGTATAAGAGACTTTACCCTTAGAAGGCCATCTTTGTCAACGGTGGGATGAAGTTTTCGTAAACGATCATCTATTCCTTTAGGAAAGTCTTCCCTTTGAACCATCTTTAACAGGATTAATTCAGCATGTTTAAGTTCTTTATTTGTAAGATCCCCAGAATTTCGTTTAGAATGATTTCGAAGATTCGAGATGAATCTGTATATCCATGCCGTAACTCTTAATAATTTCACGTAAGACGAGTATCTCTCATAAAACTTCTCAGTAGTTTCAGTACTTAGAGCAGAAATGATCGACCTTTTTTTTTCTGAATTGACAATCTGTATTTCGGGTGAGATTTCTTGTCTCGGCCATTGACTCATTGGTGTCTTCAAAAATTCCGGACCCTCCCACCAAAGGGATTTGAGTAAAGCATCAGCATTGCAACCTCTTGATGGAAGATCAGCTGGATTTAAGTTACCCGGGACGTATCTCCAGTCGTTGGGATGACTCAAAGATCTTATTTCTCTGGTACGATTCAGCACAAATACTCCCCATGGTTCTTGATTTTTTATCCAGAACAATGCGTTCATGGAGTCAGACCAATAGAAAGTTTGAACTTGGCTGTCACAGAAGTCTCCTTTTATAGAATTCATTAATCTAACACCCAAACAACATGCTAATAATTCTAGTCTCGGTATGGAGACTGATTTCAAGGGTGCTACTCGAGCACGAGCTTGAACCAATTGACATCTCACATGAAAATTATTTTCTTCTCTGATATATATACAAGTTGCATAAGCGTGGCTTGATGCATCACAAAACACATGGAATGACACATTTGTATTTAGAGCATGATTTTCTAATATCCTTCTAGGGATTCTAATGCCTTCCAAGCATTTTAATGCATTTTCCCATTTCAGAAATTTTTTCTCGATGTCATCTGGTAGCTTGGCATCCCAGGGCAGTTTCCTACGCCAACATTCTTGCATTATGATCTTTGCAATTAAAGTGACAGGACAGAGAAACCCAATGGGGTCAAAAATCTTACTTGCTAAGGACAGGATAAATCGCTTACTTAGATTTGCATTTTCGCACTCATCAAACTTTAAACTATAGTATAGAGTATCTTCCAGAATATTCCAATTTAAGCCCAAAACTGAGACAGTCTCTGGAAAATCTTCTTCAGGAATTCCGTACACACTTGGTGGTAGACCATTACCTATCCATCCTCTAAGATCAAAACATCCCGCTGACATGATTTCTTTAGATTGTGCCATAAAATTAACTACTTCTTCTTCGGAACTGCAACTTGTAACACAGTTGTCGACATACATAGAGTTTTTAAGTTTAGAAGCAGTCTCTTGCAAATAATCTGGAACATTACTTAGGTGGAAATTTAGAGTAGCTCCTAAAAGAAATGGGCTGCAGTTTACCCCAAATACTACTCGACGATGTCTGTAAATCTTCACTTTATTAGGATCACCGCCCTCCCACCACAGAAATCTTAGAAAATCACAATCTTCTTCATTTATTCTTATTTGTAGAAATGCTTTGCGAATGTCTGATACTACCCCATACTTGTTCAAACGAAATTTATTCAAAATGTTAGGAATCAACTCCAAGTAGTTTGGACCTTTAGCTAGGCAATCGTTCAAAGAGCAACTGTTCTTTTCTTTTGCAGAAGCATCGAAAACAGGACGAATTGTTGTCGTTGAATGCTCTTTTATAACTGCTCTATGAGGCAGATAATGGCAATCTATCTTCTCGAATTTATCAGTATTTACTTCTTCAATTATTTCTTCACCAAGCCACTGACAAAAAACTTCTTCATAATCTTCAATAAGACCCTTATTCTTCAGAGTCCTCACAGTTGATTTTAGCCTTCGTTCAGTAATTGTTTTGTTATCTGGGAGTTCTTGGTGTCCTTCTATCCATGGTAATTTTACAACATAGCGTCCGTCATCATCTCTACTTAGAGTTTTCTCAAAATGATTTTTGGATGCTTCTTCAAGTTCTTCCTTTGACTGTTTCTCTGCAGGATCCTTAATTCCTAGGACATCTAGTTCCCACAGATCAGAAATTTTTACTTCTCTAGCTAACATCGAAGTGACTACAAGGTTTTCAGTATCTTCAGTAAACTTCTTAGTGCGTCCCATAACAGTCCAACCTAGCCTTGTTTCAATAGCGGTCAGGCCGGATTTCAGATTCTTCAGCTTTCCTGTCATTAATTTGCCAGCTACATCTGCACCTATAAGGAGCTCTATGGGGTTAAGGCAATCTTCTAAATATATCCCCGTACCTGATAAATCATCTTCACACAGTTCTTGAGTGACCGGTGGCATAGTAAAACAAATTGTAGGCTGACTCAAAACTTCAAAATTGCAACGATAAGTTTCGCTGACATCAGAAAGGTAAGCTTTGTAAACATTGTGTGTCAAAGTATTCGTGTTCGAACCACCAAATAAGGAATGCTTCAGTTTTTCTTTTCTTATTGGCTTGTATCCAATCTTTTTTGCAGTGTTTTCTAAGATGTAAGACCTTTGGGAAGCGGAATCAATAATCGCCCGAATTTTTAAAATTCTGTTTTCACCTCTTAAATTAATCACGAGTGTCTGTAGCAAAACACTGGGAGTTGATGAAACATTTGATAATGTTGTATCTTGATCGGAAGTATTCTTGTCATTTTTAACCCTTTGTGCGTGCGCAGCTGATTTCGGATCATTCTTACAGAGAAGAGTATGGTGGGGTTTCCCACAAATCGCACAGTTACATCTACTTTTACACGAACTAGAAATGTGGTTCAATTTTAAACATTTAAAGCAGCCTCCCCGTTTCATAACATTTTGTTTTCTTTGATCATAAGTCAAGTTTGCTACTTTTCTACATTCCGCACTTAGATGTGGCTTATCACAGAACACGCACTCTTGCTCTCGGTTTTGTTTACCTTGGGACGAGGTTAAAAGTTCCATACCTGTTGGAATAATTTTATTGTGTGTTAGAAAATTTTTAGATTTCATTGTGTTAAATTTCTTGGGTTTGTTTTCAAAACCAAATCCACTTGTCGCTAAATTAATTTTTTCTTCACCTTGAATTTCATTACGTAAAAACTGCATTAAAGTTTCTAATTTATTAAAAGATTTATCTTCCGAACTAAGAGAAACAGAATTCAAGTGTCTTTCCCAAATACGCAAAAGATCTATTGGTAAACAAGATTCAACTAATGGGTATAACATTGAGGCATATTTATCGCTTGTTACACCAAGCATTTTTAAAGATCGTAACTGTGTTTCTAATTTATCATAAAGCTTCACAATTGGTAATTTATGTTCCTGATTTACAGTATTACTTAGCACAAGGCTTAATAATTCCCTAACATAAACTTCAATTAGTACATCTTCCCTGCCAAATCTTGTATGTAAACAATCAACCGCTTGTGAATAGTTCTCAGCTGTTACGGGAAAAGATTCTACGACTTCTCTGGCTCTAGACCCCTTTTGAGTAGATTGAAGTAGATACTGAAATTTATCTACCTCCGAAATATTTGGATCTTCATGAATTTTCTTAAATAATCCCCAAAATGATAACCAGTCCTTTAAATTACCATCAAACTTTTGTAATTCAATTTTTGGTAACTTAAAACTTCTTTTAGAATTACTTTCGTTTTCAAGTACACTTGAATTTAAATCCGAAGGTAAATTTATTCTACGTTCAAGTTTTGTTTTTAAATCAATATAAGTACTACTATAATTATCAGCACTTTTGATTTCGCTATCCAACATGGTCTGAGTACATTTTTCATCACTTTTTAAAATTTGAAGAATTTCTTTATCAAGCGTTTTAACTTTGGAATATTTTTCTTGTAACTGTGCTAAGAACCCAGCACAAGAATCGATGTCACAAGTTTCAGTTTCTAAAAGGTTTTTTACCTTTTCAGTAAATTTTGTAAAGGTACCTCGATAAGAACCGCGTAATTTAGTTGCGGCTTCCATAATTCAAATAAAGACTGATAAAATAATAAACAAACACTTCAAATCAAAGCTTCATGAAACGAGAACAAAAAAATATTCCGAAATCGAAAGTAATTCTGGGAAGAAAACATCAGAATTCTAAATAATGTTTTGAGAACAAAAACATTCAATTTTCGAAACACTTTGATTCAAAATAACAATTTTCATATAAAATAATAATCTTCTTTATTAAATCAAAATATGCAAAATCAATGTAAAATCAAAATATGCATTCATAGAATATGTATTAACATTTTCTTCAACATAAACAAATTCTTCATATTGTTCTAAATATCAAATGAGCAGTTCAAAAATAAACATACATTTTATGTTTTCAAAATTATTCTCAATAATACTTACAAAAAGTATTTCAAATTTTTAATGTTATCTTCTCATAAAAATGAGATCATATTTCAATTAGAATAAATTATATTCTATTTCTATACTTTATTCATTAGAACAAATTAGAATTTATTACTTAGAACAAATTTTTCTACCGGCGTCCCTGTGAACGGGCGCCATTAAATGTCCCGTCAGGTTTTATAAATTTCATAAGAAAGAGGATAAAATATTTCTTACCCGACAGGTCTTGTTCTTTTTCGCCGGCTTATTCTAAGTAATCACAAAGTAGTTGAAATGAACACAGCTCAAGTTTCACGACACAAACGTTTAATTAGACGCACTATTTACATTTTATGTACATAATTGTTTCATTAATATCTGCAGCTATCACAATATTTAATATTAGCTGCCAAGCATTTAATATTAGCTGTCGAGCGTCAGAAGAACGCTCTTCCATATCCTTGCGGATTCACAATCCTTCTTTTTATACAACAGAAAACAAAACTTTTTATCATCAGAAAAAAACATGTTGCCAATCAATAAAAATATAAAAATAGGCAGACGATCTCCAGTGGAAGAACAGCCCGCCTCCTGACGGCAAGAATGGGTCAGGAGCAGAACAGATTTTATATGTCAACCTTGGCCAGGAAAAAATGATCTCCAAATTATCTAGCGAATATATTTAATTATTTTCAAAAATCATGGTTATTTTAACAGCGTATATTAAGAGAGCAATCAATAATATGAAACGATATTTCATACCATACATATTACGAAAATATAAATATGGTACGTCCATTTGCGTATTATGTTTTTGATCGCCAAACATAAAACAAGTAACTCAGACGCCAAGGACGTCCGAGTTTTGAAATTTAAAATTAAAATTTTATCAATTTGACAGCAAAATAACTTAATCTAACACATGTACGCAATAACTAATACATATTTATAAGACGTAAATATGGGGATTAAACTCGGGAAAAAATTTCCTTGATTTTTAATATTTTTTTACAAAAATTCCAAAGGACGGTTAAAATAGGAAAACTTTTTCTTGGCCCCACAGATGGTTAGTGACGTCCCACTTCGCTTGCGTATAGCCATGATTTTTGAAGGGAAATTAATACTGCGCGAGATAAGTAAGCGATCCTTAGTTCTCCAAAGACGAGATATCAAATCTGTTCCGAAAACTTCATAATAGCCGTCAAGCAAGTGAGTATTGCTGGTGCAGTGAAAATCATTTCTTTAATATTTCCCTCTCGAGCATTTCTAAAAATTAATAATTCAAAAATAATTTTCCAGAAATGTAAGCAAATATGTTTCCTTTTTCTATTGATTATAATAATTTATTTAAAAGTATTTGTTGACATTTGCTGACGCTTAAACATAATTCTACTTTTTTCAGTTATACGACTGTCACGTAATTTAGCGCATTTGGCGATTTACACACATGGTTGAACCAGTTAATATTTGGTGGACCGCAATTAACATTAAACGTTTGAACCAGTGATTTCCACTGATGAACCAATGAATTAAAAATCCCTGATAGGCTAACTCTTTGAATCATGTTCCATTAAAGAATCAAGGAGACTTTACTTATTCAATTTAATTGCTTGCTTCTCCAGTCACTATATTTAAATGATTTTTTTTATTGAATAATTGAGAAGTTTAAATTTATTTGGCCACCATTTTCAGCAACAAACAGTTATGGCAAGTAGTGCAATATATACAGCACATACAGCCATTAGTGAAATGCAAATAACATTTAATTATTCAAGTTTCATTATGTTGATTAGAAACATGTTTAAGCTATCTACACTGTCCCTAAGTGCTACAGGCTATAATAAATATTGATAAAATAAATTATTAATTCAAATTTTCAATATTTTAATAAAAAAAAAATAGCTTTGATATCTATTGTCCTTGACGATTTTTGTATTTGGCGATCGAAAACGTAATATGAAAATCTGTATATTTTCGTTTGCTGTATATTTTCGTATAGAATATCAGATCTATGTTTTTGTAGTATATATTGTACTAACATTGTTTCTTATTATTGATTGCTCTCTTAATATACATTATTAAATAACCATCAATTTTGGAAGAAATTAAATATATATTCCTGAGATAACCTGGCAACCATTATTATTTTTTTTTCGCCATGGATGATAGATATCACAACCTTTTCCAAAACTTTTTAATAACCATCAAATAATTGAATACTTAAAAAAAAAAAAAAAAAAGTTGCCAAAATACGATAGTAAAATCATTCTTTTCAATATTTCGCACTCGCGTATTTCTGTAAATGAGTATTTCAAAATTAATTTCCCTGAAATGTACGAGCTCTATATTCTTTCTCTAATGATTATAATTTAGTTGAAATTTCACAATTACAATTTGTTCACCAGTTTAAGTATTAACGCTTAAACATATTATAAAATGTACTGTATAGTTAACATTGAACATTCAACAGAAAAAAAAATTAAAGCCAGAGTTGCCTTTTTTTTTTCACTATTTACTTTTAAATTCTGTCTTTTAAATTCTGTATATTTTTTTAAAGAAACTAATCGGAGCAGATTTGATAATGTACCTGCCGAAAAAAAAATAATAAAAAGGTCGCCATGTCAACTGGCAAACATATTTAATTCAAATCAAAATCATGGTTATTTTAATAACGTCCATTAAGACAGCAGTCGATAATATGAAAAAATATTTTGTACCATATGTATTACAAAAATATACATTTGGAATGTATATATTCTTGCATTACATTTCTAACCTCCAAATAAAATATCGCCAAGTACGACAGATATCTAATATAAGCCAAACAATCGCTGACATGTATATTATTTCTCGCCGTTTATTTTCAGTTATGTGACATTCATGTAATTTGGCGCATTTGACCATTCACACCAGTGAACATTTGGTGGCTGCGACCGCAATCAACACTGAATGTTTGAACCAGCGAGTTCTACTGATTAACCAGTGAATTAAAAATGGCTGACAAGCTGACACTTTGAAATACTGGTGTTCCATTGTAGAATCAACGAGACTTATTAAATTTTATTGCCGCTTCGCTCAGCTATTTCAATGATTTAACTGAATAATTGAAAGTTTAAATTTACTTAGCGAATATTATCAGCAATTAACAATTATGGCAAGTAGCGCAATATACAGCCGCTAAGGAAATGCAAATGACATTTGATTATTCGAATTTCATTATACTGATTAGAAACATGGGTGATTTAAAATAAATTAAATATGTATTTGCATTGGAAATCTGCTTTTGTATAGGACTTCCTTGGCGATATTTAAAATTTGGCACCGCGATAGCTAGGACGTATCACGCCAAGGTCTTTACGCTGTTACGACAACCTTCTAAATTCATCGCCAAAAAAATATATATATATTAATGATCGCTATGGAGAACCATTACTAAAACAGTAACCATATTGCTTTCCGGACGTTACATTTAAGAAAATAAAAAAACATATAAGCTATTTATTTAATAACAATTAATATCTTAAGAACAAATAAATAATAATAATAACAATAATTAAAGCTATTATGACGTCAGTTTTATATTTTAAAAAATAATAAAAAATAAATCATGTCATAGGTTTCATTTTTCAATACATTTTATTCGCATGAGTAAAGAAATGTTTCTTTTTATGTTAAAAATAAATGAATAAATAGATAAACAGTAAGTAAAAATTGTCAACATTTAATTTTATTATCATCAACGTGAAGATTTAATTTAAATAAATAATAGTTAAAAAAAATGAGAAAAATTGCATGAAACGTAATTTTTTGAAAGTTCTATTAGGAATATCGAAAATATATGTTGCAAATATGCACGTATTTCTTTTTATAGAAAAGAATTTCTAAACTTAACGTGTCATAGTTTATACTGTGCGTCAAACACAGGCAGGCAAATTATTTCTTCTATTAATATAGCTACCGTTTCGAAATTTGAAATTTAGTACTGAAATAGCTCAAACGTTCCTCGACAATGGCTTTACTTACGGAATAGAGATAGTCATCTTAGTACATCGCAAAAATGAAAAAAAAAAAAAAAAAAAAAAAAAAAGCTATAAGTAACAATAAAAAAAAAAACTTAAGAATTAATATGATGAGCTATTGATAAGTAAAATGTCGTCATGGAGGTCCTTTAGCAATGCTGTATCTTATCTATTTACCTACACATTAATTTTTAATTCATATAATTTAAAATTTTCTACCTTTCGAAATTCCTTCTCCTTAGGAACGTTTCTTTAGAATATGCCTAAAAAAAGTCACAATTTTATAAACAGTTGTTAATATTGCCTCACAAACACAAAAACTGATATATTTGTTGTTTTTTTCTATATCAATCCATTTTTAGCTAAAATTTGTTCATCCGTGTGAAGCCGGACGGGTCAGCTAGTATATATATATATATATATATATATATATATATATATATATATATAATGCTAAATAATTAAGGTTAAAATATCTATCATATATATATATATATATATATATATATATATTATTATTATTATTATTATTTTTTTAAAGTTTTTATAACAGTTTTCTACGATTCAATAAAGTGGTAATTTCTATGAAAAAATACCGGTATCCAAAAAGCAGAATATTTGGCAACTCTTCATCTGGTCTTCTACTAAAATGATTTCGCGTTTAGCATCACGTTTATATATGAAACAAAATACTTGAATAGGCATTTTTTTTGTACATATCTATTTATTTATTTATTTACACATGAATAACAAAACTGAAATAAAACTTTGACAAAAATTAAACTTGTATGTTCAAAAAAAAAAAAAAAAAAAAAAAAAACCTTCTAGTAAAACTACTGTCAGGATTTTTTAAAAATATATTTCTATGCTTAAATAGTATTTTAATAGTTTATGGTACAACCAGAGATTATTATTATTATTTTTTTTTTATATATAGTTTTATAAGGATATTATTCAATTATTAACAGAAATTATTAATTATGGTGATTTCACTATTTAAACAATTTCTTAACAGCGTGTAACAATTATTAAATGGAAACCTTCTTTAGGAACATTACGCACATAATTCTCCTTTTTGAGTAGGTTCATTTTATATTGTACGAAAATTATTTTACGAATTTAGCGTCACGGTTATTTATTCACCAAAGTTAGTTTTACCCTAATAAAATAAATTAATAAATTAGAATAAGATAAATATATAGAAGTGAACAGTGGATAGCTTATTAGGCGGGGATTTTATTCTGTCAGAGTGTTAAACAGAATCTCTCAGATCCAGAAAATAATAATAATAATCATAATAACCTATGTATTATTTCTCTTACATGGGCCAGTTACAATTAAATTTTGTCGAAACAAAATGAGTAAAATACGTGAGGATGAAAAATGATATTTATACATGGACAATATTTAAGCACAAGGACTCAGTTCGTTTGCCCTTTGATACTTTTATGGGATAATGCAATTTTAAAAGTTGTATTTTTACAATTTTTGCAAGCGTCGTTTAAACCTAGAAGCATAAGGAAAAAAAAAAAAAAAAAAAAAGAGTAAACGGAATATACCTTATTCCTATATATTGACTAAAAAACGCAGTAATAAAAAATGCAATCTAAATAAAGTTTTTTTTTTTTTTTTAAGAAAAAATTATGTAAATGCAGGGTGTTTATAAAGTCCCGGACCCATTTTGATGTTTAATAGCTCATAAAATAATGAAGATCAGGGTTGCCAACTCCCAAAATTTTAAGCCCCTAAATTCAAATACAAAAGTCCCTAAAAGCCCCTAAATCCTTTGTAAAAATCCCCTAAAAAAGTCCCCAAATATTTAGCTTGAAAACTGAAATACCTATGATTAAAAATACATAAAACAACATTTAATGAGTTTCTTCTCTTTAAAAAAATCATCTTTTATTTTTATTATTGTGCTTCCAGCGATGCATAAATGCAAGTTTTTATTTTTATTTTATTTTTAATAATCCATATTTTGACTGGATCAGTCAAGTTATGGGTAGAGTTCCAAAACATTGGTATTTTCACTTAAAAGGGCCAAAAAATTTACTAACCTTTTAATTCTGGATCAGTCTCCCACTTCTTAGTATACTTCTGCATGTATTTTTTATCTATTATTTTAGACATTTGTAAGTGAATATTAGACTAATATCAGCACCCGCGCTAAATGCCAGTATTAACATCCAGACCTGGGAAAAGAACAAACAACACTGGCTACTGGCTGATTTAATTTTTTATTTTTAATCTCTCTAATCAGAATCGAAGGGGGAGGGGGAAATAGGATTGTAATTCTGACCTGACAAACGATTTCATTTCCTCCTCCTCTTCTTCTTCTTCTTTTTTTTTTTTTTTTCACTTATTTTAACCAAAGCACAGTTCGTAAATTCATAGTGCATAAGTTTGAATGGAGAGAAAATAAATAAATAATAAGGGCTTTTTAATAAAAGATTTAGCCTGAGCGCTTTATTCTTATTATTTTATCAATTTTTTTTTTTTTTTTTTTTTTTAGCTATGTTAGTTTTCCAGTGATATTCTTTATATTTTATTTATACTAACAAAAACTTTTTTCAGCTGCTTTGCGGAGGTACAGACGCCCAGCGCCAAGAATATGAAAGAAAACATCTGTCTCTACTTTTCGAATATTTTATGATGAAATTGACACACGTGGACAGACTGAAACTATAAAATTTATCGATTTTTTTGTATTTGTGTTCATTTAGAATAAATGTTTTAATTTCGAAAAACTATTTAAACAACCCCTCCTTTTAAAAAAAGAAAAAAGAAAGAAAAAGAAAACTTTTGCTTGTTTATCTGGACGAAAAAAAAAGTAAAAATGAGTACATTTCCATTGCACATTTTTTCGAACATACACATATATAAGAAAATCAAACCGAATTTGAGATTTTTGTGTATATATACGTTTGCAGGACCCCCGAGTTCATTTTTGCCATATTTACGACTAGCAGGCTACGCCCGCTTCGCTGATCACTACATTTAAATGAATTAAAAAAAAAAAAAAACTGGATCAGTATTTATTCTTTATATCATACTATAAATTAAATAATAATAATAATAATAAACAGTAAAATTGCTCTAGACCTCGCTTCGGGTACCAACTGCCTACGGCAGCCCTCTTTTCCGCCTGTACAGGTCCAGGCTTCCACTGTCTGCAGAAAGGTCTTTCCCGGACACTTCAATCTGGATATTTATCGACGACATGTGGATCTTCTGTTATTTAAGAACTCCGATTTTGAAGATGACTGTATCTCAGCATCTATTATACATTTTAGTTTTTAAACCGTGTGTTTTATAACCCCCATTATTTACACTATATTACGATTTGATTCCGACCAGTATAGTAAAATAAAATAAAAAGTAGATTTTCTTTTGAAAGGAATTAAATACATGAAAAACAAATAAATTTTAATCAGTTTAATCCTTTCATCTCTATACTACCATTTCCCCCCCCCCCCCCCCGATAAATATCATTAAAAAAAAAGAAAAAGAAAAAAAAAAAGGGATTTTTATTTTAAAGGAATTAATTAAAAAAGAAAAAGAAAAAGTTGTTACACTATAAAAATTGTACATAAACATAACAATTTATTTCTATTGCATTACCATTTGATTTTCAATAAATATAATAAATTTAATTAAAAAAAAAAAAAAAGATTTCTCCTTCGAATGAATGTATTGAATAAAAATTAAATTGCGTAATAGCCGTTGCTAAGATACGCAGACGATTACAAAGGAAGAATAAATTCATGAAAAATGAAACATAAAAGCCAATATTTTAAATCGAAAAAACATTAATTTAAAAAATTCAAATTCGAAATTCGAAAAAATCTCGATGAGGTGCACACATGCAGGCCCTGTGGCAGAAATTTATTATGCTTTCTGCGACAAGCTTTATAAACACCAAAATCTTTCTGCAGGAATAGTTTGTGAAGTTAACATTTACGACTTCAAAATTAATTATTTTTAAATAGTAAATAATATTCAGTATAACCAATGTTTTTAAATTTTAACTAGGCATAATTGCATATATCTGCACTATTGCAAGAATATATATTGATATATATATATATGGGGGGTTATATTTCTCAGTTATTACCATTACTTCCATTGTGTGACGTCACTGCTATGTAGTTATGACGATATTACTACGTCGCTGTTTTGTATCATCCTTTCATTGTATGCGCACGCACCTTACGCGCGCCAGTTCAGTATAATTATTGAGTTGACGTGGAGCGGTTCTGTAAAACACAGACGGTGTTTACCGCTCGTAAAATGCATCAATTTAAGTGTTTATGTAATGTCCCCTTTTTGTTTTAAATAAATGTTGTTATGTTACGATGGTCTGTAGCCGTTTCCCTATATTTTGGGGGCTCGACCTATCCGGAAATACCCCTAGCATCACGAAAAGTCGCTACTTTGGTTTTCAAAAAACAGTAGCGTGAAGACGAATGTTTCATTTATTTTTTCTTAATAAAATGACTGACGAAGTATCCTATAGTTGATAAGACGTTTGAATAATATTTCATAGACTTCTCAAGTGTTCTTCATTTTATCTTGAAATGTTCTTCGTTTCATCTAATGGACGTTGTTCCATAACGGACGAAATTGTCCGTTTTTTTTTTAATGAAATACCAGAGTTGCAAGTAATATTATTTTATATGCCAACATCATGCCGATGACTTGGAGTTTTTCAGTATTAGTGCTCCCTTCTTCATGATCGACGTATTCTTGTTCTTAAAGTGCTTCATTTCCGAAGTGATTCTATTTCAAGTTGTGTTCCTGCCGATGATTTGAAATTCCTCAGTGTGCTATTTTCTTCATGCCCGACGTTCTTAAAGTGACACGGATTCATCATCTATCTGATCCTGCTCAATAAAATAATTCCATCTACGCTGTATATAGGACTGCCCTTAATGTCAGGTACGAGCATGCATTTTTTTTCTCTCCTCTCTGCATGATAGTATATAAAGAAATTTTTTTTTTTTTCATTTGTAATTAAAATTTGAAATTCATTCATTGCCGTTTTACGCCCTTTAAAATTATTTGTTTGTTCATTTTTATATAAATAAAGAGTTTTCTTCCCCCATATTTAATTGCTTTCCATGAATAAAGAAATATTCTGTTCCCCAATATTTATTTATTATTCCTAAAAATATATATGTTCTGGTTTTAATCCATTTTTTTTCCCCAATATTTACTTAAAAAAAAAAAAAAAAAAGAAAGAAAAAAAGAACAATTTTTTTTATTTACTTCGGTTTTCTTATTTTATGTTTCTTGCATCCTAAAAATGGCCCTTAAATTAGGCGACCTTCCGCTAGTTGCAAATTCCTTGAAATATTCTAAAACAAATATCATAAAATTGCTAAACACGCTATTAGGATACCCAACATTTGATCATCAATCGCGTAAACGTATGCGAAATTTTAGCGGTTTTACTGCCGATTTCGACATTAATAAACATCAAGAACAAATTTTAAAATCATTTTCTTTGTCCGATTTTATATCAATCGCTAATTCGCTACATTTAGAACCAGTCGGTAGTAAGGAAAATTTATGCAAAGAAATTTTTAAAGCACTTACTAATTTATCTGAGTTTCAGAAAACATTAGATACTAGTTTTTTGTCAGACGAAGACGATCTGAGTGTAAATAATCATTCTGTTCAAACCCCCTCTTCGAATGTTCCCACTATTACTTCTGTTTTTGAATCTCAAACCCAAACAGAAACCGAAACTTTCCCTTCGAGTGTTCAAAATATTTCTCCGAATGACGCTGCAGACACAATGTCTGATTTGAGTAATCATTTCTGGTTCCTCCTTCGAGATTTAGCTAGTACATGTAGAACTTTTTCTGGAAATGATTCATATTCTATTCGTAATTTCTTTAATGACATTGAGGAACAATTCTGTTTATTTCCTAGTCTTACCGATCAACAAAAACTTATCTTTGCTAAACGTTTAATTAATGGTTCTGCTAAAACGTTTTTATTTTCGCAACGAAATCTTAATACTTACGAGTCATTTAAAGCCGCGTTAATTTCTGAATTTTTGGATACCATACCATCCATCGAAATACATAAACAGTTAGAAAACAGAAAAATGCGTCCTAATGAAACTGCTACGCAATATTTTTTAGCGATGCGCGAAATTGCTAACCGCGGTAATGCTATTATTGACGATTCTTCGGTAATTCAATACACCATTCAAGGTATACAGGGTAACCCCTCTGAGAAAATTCTTCTCTGTGGAGCAAAATCTTTTTCAGAATTTAAAGAAAAATTGCGTATTTATGAAACTGCTCTTAATACAATAAACTTAAATCAACGAAATTCAGTTAATTATAAACAAACATATGACAGTCGAAAACGCAGTACTGGTCACACACAACCAGCTTTCACTCGCGAATCCAAATTTAATATTGGTCCGGCATCTCAAAATAAATTACGTTGTTTCAATTGTAACGATATCGGTCACTTATCTAAATTTTGTCCTAACCGTTCTCGTGGCCCTAGGTGCCTTGCATGTGGTCTTTTTGGACACAAGTCTACCGATTGCCGCCGAACCGCTGCAAATGACGGACCTCCTTCCAGAGATAGAGTTAACACTGTACATGAATCGCATGCTTCTCATATGTGTAAACAAGTTAAAATTAGTGGTAATGAATTAACTGGTTTGGTTGATACTGGTAGTCAGTTAACCCTTTTGAAACATTCTGTATGGTTAAAAATAGGTTCCCCACCGTTGTCAAAAATTAATAAATCCTTAACTGGTTTTGGCTTTGCGCGTATACATGTCATCGGTACTTTTAATTCTTTTATTACTATAGACGATCAAGAGTTTTCAGCAACTATTTCAGTTGTACCCGACGTGTCCACATTTTATGACCTTATAATTGGATGTGACGTCATCCAACAAGCGAACATTAGCATTTCACCCACCGGTGTTACTTTTTCTAGTTTTTCACAACAAAATGAGTGTACCGCAGATCCAAATTTTATCATGACGATCACTGACGATAATCCCAAATTTGATATTGGTCCTAATGTTTCACGACATATTCGTAACGACATTAACAAACTGTTGTCGACATATAAACCTAATAAAATCAAAACTGCGAACATTGAGCTTAACATCACTTTAACTGACGATACACCTATTTTTCACTCACCCCGACGTCTACCCTTTACCGAACGAGACATTGTAGACGCACAAGTCTCTGAATGGCTTAAAAATGGTATTATCGAACCAGTGTCCTCTCCATATGCCAGCCAAGTTGTAGTTGTTCGAAAAAAAGATGGTAAACACAGAGTTTGCATCGATTACAGGAAGCTCAATCGTAAGTTAGTTAAAGATCACTACCCCCTCCCCCTAATTGATGATATTTTAGATCGACTTCAACATGCCAAAATTTTTAGTACGATAGACCTACGTAATGGATTTTTTCATGTACCCGTAAACAAACAGAGCCGCCCTTTCACTAGTTTTGTAACCCATAACGGTCAATTCCAATTCCGCTACATGCCTTTCGGACTTAGTTCCTGCCCTTCAGTGTTCATGAGATATATAAATGCCGTTTTTAGAGACCTTATTGCTGCCGGCATAGTACTCCCTTATATGGATGATCTTGTAATTCCCGCGAGTAACGAACATGAGGCCGTAGAACGTCTAAAAACTGTTCTTCAAACAGCTAGCGAGTACGGACTCGACATAAATTTTAACAAATGCCAATTTTTACATACCAAAATAGATTTCCTCGGTCACATAATAGAAAATGGTAAACTTTTGCCATCCCCTTCCAAAACTAAAGCTGTTTTGAATTACCCAGATCTGAAAAATGTTAAAGACGTACGTAGATTCCTTGGCCTTACAGGATATTTTAGGAAATTTATCCCTCACTTTTCTACCATTGCAAAACCCTTAAGTGATCTTCTGCGCAAGGACACCCCTTTTCAATTTCAAAATGAACAAAGATCCGCATTTCAAAAGTTAAAATATTTACTTTCCCAAGAACCAGTTCTCAATATTTTTAATCAAAATTCCCCTATTGAGGTACATACAGACGCGTCTATAGATGGCTTGGGGGCAGTCCTGTTGCAGAAAAATATGAACGATAATCAATTCCATCCAGTCTTCTATTTTTCGAAGAAAACATCTGATAACGAAAGAAAATACACTAGCTTTGAACTTGAAGTTCTGGCTGTGGTAGAAGCCCTCAAAAAGTTTAGAATCTACCTCCTCGGAACAAATTTCAAAATTATCACAGACTGTTCGTCAAGGCACTTAATAAAAAAGAAATAAATTCCCGCATTGCACGATGGGCTCTGTACCTTCAAGAATTCCATTACAACATTGAGCATCGAACAGGTTCCCGCATGGCGCATGTGGACGCTCTAAGTCGAGCTCCACAATGTTTCATCATCCAAGATAGCCTTCATATAAAGCTTTTAAAAGCTCAGCAATCTGATGAAGAAGTTCAAGCATTGAAAATGCTCCTGCAGTCCACACCTCATGATAATTACACTATAAAAAATAATCTTCTATATAAAACAGTGAACGGTGTTGATTTACTCGTCGTCCCTAACGACTTGCAGAATAGCATAATTAAAGAAGCGCACGAGCGTGGACATTTTGCAGCACTCCGTACCCAAGAGCTAATAAACAACGATTTTTATATTCCTCACCTCAAAGACAAAATCGAAAGTTGCATTAAAAATTGCATAAAGTGTATACTCTATAATAGAAAACGAGGTAAACAAGATGGTTTCCTCCACCCAATTGATAAAGACGATGCACCCCTGCACACATACCATGTTGATCACCTTGGTCCCCTAGCTACTACATCAAAAAAATACAAGCATATATAGGTCGTTGTTGATGCGTTCTCCAAGTTTACCTGGCTGTACCCTACAAAATCTACAGACGCCGCAGAAGTTATTAGCCGACTAGAAAGCCAACGATCCATCTTCGGTAACCCCGCCAGAATCATAACAGATCGAGGTCCAGCATTTACTTCCACTGCATTTGAAAACTATTGCCATGAGCAAAATATAACCCATATACCAATTACCGCAGGTTTACTACGATCGAATGGTCAAGTTGAAAATAAAAATTCTACTATCATCGCTGTACTATCTAAACTTTCATCCGACAACCCCGAAAAGTGGTTTTCCCATGTGCCTGCTCTCCAACAAATCCTCAATTCGACATTTCAAAGAAGCATAAAGACGATACCATTTCAATTACTATTCGGTACCAAGATGAAAAATAAAGATGACATCAAGATCCTGGAGCTTCTCAACGACGAATCTACAAACACATTCCAGAGGCAACGTGAGGAGCAACGTATCGACGCGAAAAAACAGATTCGAATAGTGCAAGAAGAGAATCGCAGGCAGTATAACCTTCGAAGACGACCAGCTGCTAAATTCCAAATCAACGATTTAGTCGCAGTTAAACGCACCCAGTTCGGGCCAGGCCTAAAACTGAAACAGAAATTTTTAGGCCCATACAAGATAACAAAACTGAAACCAAACGACACATATGACGTCGTCAAGTGTGACTTCGTGGAAGGCCCATTCAAGACCAGCACCTGCGCTGAATTCCTGAAACCTTGGACCGACACGTTTAAGACGCTTACTTAGAGTATTTCTCCAAAACTTTCTTTTTATTATTTTTTTAAGAACTCTTACTTGGACATTTTTTGTGCAAAATTACTTTTTTTTTAAACATCACACGTTGATCTTGAACTTGCTAAAATAAGAACTGCTGTCATTTTTATGAACTATTTATTTTTTCATGAACAGTCCAGCCATGAAAAATACCTGCCATATTTTTTTTTTCTCTTTTGATGAAAATTATCTACCTATTTTTTTTTCTACTTATATGTTATTAACATCTTATCTTATTTTATTTTAGTATTTTGATGATTCAGATTTTACCTGTATTAATTGACAATTTTCCATTTGGTAATGTATACAATTTTTTTTTATTTAGTTAATGCAGCTATATTATTACTGTATTTATAACTCTATTATGTAGTATTGTATATTGTATATTGTTTATTTTTTTTTTTATTTCTTTTGTTTTTGTATAATTTAATTTTTTTTCTTGTTGTTTAATAACCTTCAGGCGAGGCCGCCTGCTTGGTCATGATGGCCGATATGGGGGGTTATATTTCTCAGTTATTACCATTACTTCCATTGTGTGACGTCACTGCTATGTAGTTATGACGATATTACTACGTCGCTGTTTTGTATCATCCTTTCATTGTATGCGCACGCACCTTACGCGCGCCAGTTCAGTATAATTATTGAGTTGACGTGGAGCGGTTCTGTAAAACACAGACGGTGTTTACCGCTCGTAAAATGCATCAATTTAAGTGTTTATGTAATGTTCCCTTTTTGTTTTAAATAAATGTTGTTATGTTACGATGGTCTGTAGCCGTTTCCCTATATATATATATATATATTTGTTAAAGAAAGGTGATAATAAATGTATTGGTCTTAATTGCTTCAGATTTTTTGTTCACATTAATATACAATATTGTTTATAAAATATTCAATGAATTCAAACCATAAAATGCAGTAACACATAAAAAATAATCTGCAAATTTGTTTCCATTTAAATCATGAAATGTCTAAATTAAACAAATGTTACAAATACTTTTAAAATTTAATTATTTTTTCTTATATTAAATATATCTATTTAAATACACAAATGCACTTACTTCATAAGGCGCAAACCAAATAACAGAAAGTATAATACAGAAATCAAAATTAAAATACAACAAATTAAAAGTAAAACGTAATATATAATACTGAATATCATATTGAAATATAAATAATTTACATTATTTATAGTTTTTGAGATTATTAGAAAGATGCACGATAACATTCTAATACACAAGATTCATTTTTTGTATTATATACAAATAGCATCAAGATGTGTATTTGAAATTTAAAAAAAGTGATTTGACATTAAAGAATTCAGAATGTATAATTATACCGTCATTTAAATACATAAAGTAAAACAGAATACAAGATCTAAGTAACACAATTATAGACAAAGCATAGTCGAAATAGTTTCATAAAGATTGAGGCAAGTGAAATATTTAATTTTTAAGGAGATGTTGAAATCTGAAATGTAACAGATTTCATGGATAAAATCTATGATAGAAAATAATGAATACAGTTGAATGAAATGAATAGAAATCAATTAAAAGTAATATTTGATATTGATATTTATACAAATAAGTAAATAAAAATAAATAAATAAAAGCATTTGCTGTTTAATTAGTATTTATTCAAAACAACTACTATTAGATAAAATTTATTTTGCTTACAATATATATATATATATATTCAACAAAACGTTTGGTTTGATTTTTATTCAAAATAACTATTTAATTTGCAATATTTCAATTAAAAAAATAAACATTTTTTAAAAATTCAAATGTTTAAAAACTGAAATGAACAAGCTGTAGAAACTAATGATAAGAGTATTTTTGTAAAGTAAATTAATAAATTTTTTAACGCTTTAATGCTTAAATAACAAAATTTAAAGCTAAGAATTTTAATCGCAATTAAAATAATTAATGATTAGTAAAAAAAAAAAAATTAGAAAAGTTACCAATTTCATAACTTAAGATACCCATTAATATTTATTGCTAAGATCTTTTACTACATATAAAACGTTAAATATCAATTAAGTATTTTTAAGATTAATTTCTTAATTTTCTACTTTTGGAAGCAAGATTTGAAGCTTCATTTTTTATTTTGCGTATAACTCCAGACGTTACAAATTTCCCCATAGTCTATTTGTGTTAAAAAAAAAAGAGAGAGAGAGAGAAATGACTCAAATTTGTTCTGAGGAACAGTTTATAAACCATTCTTTGAGTTTCTTTCTCTTTCTCTCTTTCTCTTTCTCTCTTTCTCTTTCTCTCTCTCTCTCTCTCTTTTATTTCTCTCTTTTTTTTTTTTTTTCTGTATATATTTGTGAAATGTATTGCATAGTTGGAACCAAACATTAAATTTAATGCATCTTTAAAAAATTACGTGTATTTACTACCACGCACGTATGCACGCTACGCATACATTAAAGAAAAAAAAAATCACTAGATGCAACTAATTTGTCGTGCGAAAATCAGAAAATGTATGAAAATTGGTACAGCACTTATTGGTACAGCACTTATACAGCAATCATGCACTTAAAAAAAAAAAAATCACTGGTTGCAGCTATTTTGTTATGCTTGAATCTGAAAATGCATGAAATATGAAATTCGAAAAAGGGTCGCAAAGCCACATTCTTCCGGAAAAACATCTTTTTGCAATACAATAAATACGAAACGAGCGGCAGGCGCAAAGTTTGTGAAGAGGTTCCCTTGTGAAGAGGTTACAAGTGAAAAGTGTCGATACACCGAATCATATCACCGCATCACGAATCGCTAATGCATGCCGTATCAAAGCTAACCCAAGTGAATTACATCCGCTTTATCTCCTCTCCTTATTCAGGATTGTTTCGATCGCATCTGCATAAACGAAAATTTTTTCTGCAGAACAGTTTATAAACCATTCTTGGAGTTTCTTTCTCTCTCTCTCCCTCTTTTTTTTTTTTTTTTTTTTAACACAATGGCAAAACTTTCTGCAAGAACATTTCTGTTTCTGCGACATTGTCGCCGTGTCGCCGTGTTTCTGCCACGGGGCATGCAGGGTCTCAGATACCTACCTATATGCCAAATTTGGAAGCTCTGTGATCGGTAGTGTGATCACCAGAGCGCAGACAGTTACACACACACACACAAACACTTAGATGATGTATGCATGTGTTTAAGTCAACATGATAGCATAAGAAACGCTTTGTTCGAATGAGCTGAAAGTTGGTACGTATGTTAAATATCATCCTAGCACAAACTCTGTTGATTATGGTGAATCTAGCACTTTTTTTTTTTTTTTTTTTTTTTTAACAGAGGCACAAAGAAAAATTCTTTATCATTATGGTCTATAAGGCCAAAATTTTCAAATTGTGACAACGTCTAAATGCTGTGTTCATGTGAACTAAAAATGTAAATATGTGCAATGCTATAGGTAGAGTCCTGCGCGGGTCGAGTTTTACCCGACCCGAACCCAACAAAAAAAATTTTCATCAACCCGAACCCGACAAAAAAATTTTCAACAACCCGAAAACCGACCCGAACCCGCAGTAGAGAAACTTTTACGACCCGAAACCGACCCGAAAACTAAATAAAAATTACTTATTCATCTAAATATCATACAAAACTTTTTTAAATTATAAAGTAAGGTAAGTTTTCCTTGTCATATAGTTGGTAAATTATTTTAAAAAGAATTTGAAATGTAATTACTAATTGTTTAATTTAAAAATTAAAAAAACTGA
Source organism: Salticus scenicus (assembly GCA_963930645.1). Taxonomy (NCBI): domain Eukaryota; kingdom Metazoa; phylum Arthropoda; class Arachnida; order Araneae; family Salticidae; genus Salticus; species Salticus scenicus. Next base: position 67,118,468 of record OZ005660.1, on the reverse strand, counting down.
AAAAAAGATCAATAATAATTTTTAACCATTTATGTGAGAGTTGTGAACTTCAAGAGTAAACTAGTATGTTGTGGCCACCACAAGACTTTCTTCTATACTTTCCTATATTTTACTAAGTGCAAATCATTTATTAAAAATATTATTTTTTAAGATTATCTAACAGGATGAATGCAAACGATTTTCATCTTAGAGACAACTAACACTAAATATCCAAAGTAAGACAGTTTTATTGCCTATAAATAGCATCTTAAAAAGTACGTTTTTATAATGGTTATCTCACATATGAGATTTCGTAGAGTTATATGCCATAGAAGTTGAGATATAGAGCCTTTCCATTATCGAGGGATATTGCAGTGTAGCAGCTCCACCTATTGGGGGATTAGCATCCATATTGATTCAATATAATGTCTCATTATGGCTTTCTCACATATCAAGTTTTGTTTGGTTATACAATATAGAACCTGAGATATAGCCACCCATTAAATTGCAAATATCGCTGTATAGCAGCGCCACCTATTGAGTGGTAGAAGAAAGCAAAAAATGTTTTTCAATTTAAATGTTCGTAATTTATTATTTATTACTTATAGTCTGGAAAAAAAATAAAGATGTATTATTCTTCATTGCTTTTGTCCGATGTGGATGTTTACTTTACTATAATAATTTGTGTAGCATGTATGTGATTCACAGTTCAACATCTGCTTCACTGATCACTTTAAAATCGCATAATCAGCAACTTAACTTTTCCTCGTTTCAGTTTTACTTGGTGCATTATTTATTTCTTCTAGAGAAGACGATAAAGAATATAATCTGCTTTGATGGTATTCGTTTCCTTTATGTGTTTATTTTACTTTACTTTTTTAATTAAATCCCGACAAGTATTCCCTGTATATTTGCTGTATATACAAATGTAAATGGAAGAAAATTCAAAATTTCGTTAACATAAAAACGAGGATTAAAATTCATTGAAAATAAAGATATCTTTAAAAAAAAAAAAAAAAATGTAAATTGAGAAATAACTTAAATTTTCAAAACGTAAAAGCGAGGTTATGTTGTATTTCTTTTATATATATACTATATATATTAACAATAGTCAATAAAAATTTATACAGTACTTTAAAATTTTCATACAATTTCTACATATGATCAGTTTTAGATTTGTTGAAGAAAACGTATACGGATATTTTTTTCTCATGCTTAATACGGATTTTCTTTTTTTTTTTTTTCCCACCAGGTGGATATCTGCGTATAGAGCTCCGACACATGCCTAAAATCAGTTAAAGAGCTATAATTATGTCTACAAATTTATGCTTTCAATTGTAAAAATTTTTTTTGAAAGGTGTTCTCAAGTCGACCCGACTCGTAAAAAGCTAAACCCGACCCGGAAGAAAAAAAAATCAGTCAACCCGACCCGAACCCGACCCGCAAGATAAAAAGACCATTGAACCCGACCCGCAAGAGGAAAAAAAAAATTGTCAACCCGGGTAAAATCGGGTTACCCGACCCGATGCAGGACTAGCTAGGTCACCGTCGCACGAATAGTATAGATTTTTATTCATCTGGAACTTATAGTTAAAAAAAAAAAAACATTTAACATAATGACCTATGGGCTTAACAACGTATACAAGCACCAAACGTATACAAACACCAAAACGTATACAAAAACCAAAATCTCCAAAGTCTGATTTTTGGCATGATTACAATACTTTCCTTACATATGTATGTTCGGAAAGTAAAAAATATGATTTCGGTTATTGAAATGATTTTGTCCTTTCATTACCAATATTTCATGAATATAAAAATATGGGGGGTAGTTGTTTAGGTGACGAATGTCGTCCATGTGTGTCGTATAAGAGACCCGACATTTACCGCTTTGTTTCTATGCTGGGGTGAACCTTTATTATTACCTAAATCAGAACAGTTGGCCGAGAAGCAAATATTTTGAACAGACACATACGTCATAAAATAAATTAATAATATAAAACTGTATTTGACAGATATTATCAAATTTAGTGCTAGAAGTCTATCGTTTTTTATCAGCAATTTGCCGATCTGGATGCATTTCATTGAAATGGTAAAAGCAGTTTGTTTTCTGTAATTATTTTACCCATTTGAAAAGTGAACTATTAAATAACTAATTTAAATTTTAACCCTGAGCCCACTTTTGACTTGAACGGACTTCGTATAGTTTTAAAATATTTGGACAGTATAGTCAAGCTGAGAACGGAAACGTGAGGTGCGAAAGGAAAGTAAAACACAAAAACTCTGAAGTAAAAAATATATACAATGAGTCAAAGTAAAAGCTTAACAGGTGATATTTAAAAATACATTTGGTCAGGGCAATCAAATACTTCTGCAGATTAAATTTTTATACCTAAAAATTAAACCCACTGATGTAAATTTCAAAATAGTTTTATTTATATTTTAAAGCAATGGGCAAACGAATAAACAAAGAAAGAAAAAAATAAAACACCAAATAAAAAAAGTTCAAAATGAAATCCTTAAAATGGGACTTCTCTAAGGCGTCTCGAATTAAGGATGTGTTGAGGTTTATTTGTTTATAGCAGACGAAATTGGAACGCACTGTCCACGCTTTGTGCAGAGGGTTGAGTTGGGATGTGGAGATTAAGGCCGATTGACTAGAGAAAAACCACCGCTTCGTCTAGAAAAAAAAAAAAAAAAAAAAAAAAAGAAAAGAAAAAGAAAAGAAAAGAAAAAAAACAAACAGTAAAATTTTGAAAAGTCTCTAAAAGTCCCCAAAAAAGCCCCTAAAAATGTTTAGCCCCCAAAAAAGTCCCCAAATTTAGGGGCTAAGTCCCCAAGTTGGCAACCCTGATGAAGATATAAACAAACTTATGGCATTTATTGATGGAATATCTCATATATTTTCTTTTCAGGTTTGAATATCTTTACTTTTGTAAATATCGTCTGCGCGTGTGGTTAATTTCAGATAATTTCATTTTCCAGTCTAAATATCTGTACTTTTCTAAATATCGTCTGCTTATTAATTGCATTTTTCTCTCTTTTGTTTTTGGCAACTATTGCAATGTTATGTCTACTTTTGATGTGTTTGTTCTATGTAGTACTTTTGTATGTGATGTTTTATTAGAGCGGCAGTCGAATAATTACCTAAAAGTCAGAATTACAATCGCAATAGCCACTGTGGATGCCGATATGCTTGCCGCTACCTGGCGTGAAATTGACTATTGACTTGATATTCTCCGTGAGACGAAGGGGGCACACGTGGAAATTCATTGACAAGGGTCATGAAACTTTTTGAGTCAATCGAACCATTTATGTTATTAATTTTAATCTATCTTTATTATTTTATGAGTTATTAAACATCAAAATGGGTCCGGGACTTTATAAACACCCTGTATATTACTTAATAAAAATCTATCGCCAACATGGGGACAAACATTTAAAAGTCACTATGGGATGGGGGGGGGGGGGGGTCCTGTACTAAAGCTTTACTGCCTGGCGAACTAGGAAACATTGTCGCCAAATATGAATTTTATTTTGAAACTATTCTTAGAATAATTTTGGTTTAACTGTCATTAGCGATTCACATTATTATTTTGGTTCTAGTAAAAATTTAGCTTCTGTTGAATGAAAATTTAAATTGGGAAGGACGTAGGAGAGATATATGAGTTTTAAATTTTGAAGGTAAATAAGAAAAGAAATAAAGTCCGGAAACTTCCGGAAGTCCGGAATAGTAATTTGTTTGCAATTTGGTCACACAAAAGAATTCAGATACATTTTTAGCTGTTCGTGGAAAAAGCACGAAAGAGCATTTTTATTCGGCTATATTAGTTCCCCATCATACTATAGGTATGGGGAATTTAGGTAATCGTGAAAATTTTCAACCTCGTTTTTTTGACTTTTTTATACGTTTTCAGGTGTGAGGATTCCGAAAGTGACAAAATTTGTATGGTGTCCGTCTGTAGGGGTGTCTGTTAGTTTGTTAGTTCGTATGTACGTTAGTTAGTTTGTTTGTCTGTGTACACGATATCTCAAGAACAAATTGCCGCAGAGAAGTCAGATCAGTTTTAAAATATTACTTTAGACGCTGGTTAAGAAACCTATTCATCTGCAACATCCGAATTAAAAAAACTTCGTAAGTTATTAGAAATTTACGAATTTCTTAACATGGGAGAATAGGACAAAATTTCACTTAAACGTGCATTAAATGGAATATTTTTACTGTAAAAATGTCAGACCAGTTTTAAAATATCAGTTTTGCTGCCGGAATAAACATCAGTAACTATAAACATGCTACTTTGAAAATTTTGCTGCCGGAATAAACATCAGTAACTATAAACTTTAAAAATTTCGCAAGTTATTGGAAATTTATGAATTTCTTAACATCGCAGAATAGGACAAAATTTTACATAAACGTCAATTTTGAGGAATATTTTCATCGTAAAGATGTCAGACCACTTTTGAAATATTATTTCGGATACTGGCATGAACTCATTGACTATGAATTTTCCAATATAAAAACTTCGTAAGTTATTAGACATTTACGAATTTCTTAACATGGCAGAATAAGGCAAAATTTCATACAAACGTCAATCTTGAGGGATATTTTCGTCGTAAAGATGTCAGATCATTTTTGAAATATTATTCAGAATACTGGCATGAATGCCATAGAGTATGAATTTTCCAATTAAAGAAATTCGTAGGTTATTTCGAATTTACGATTTAGTTAAAATTGCAGAACAGGGCAAAATTGAGCATAAACGTCTATTTTGAGGATCATAAATATATTAGACAACTTCAGAATAACATTTATGATACTTATATGAACGTGATTGACTACAAATATTCTAGAAGGAAAATTTCGTAAATTATTCGTAATTTAAAATTTTATCAACATAACAAAACTGAAAAATTTCCATATAAATATGCATTTTGAGAATTGTTACATTGGAAATAGTTGCATGCAAACTAAACTTTGAAATTGACCCTAATAAAATAAATTAATAAATTAGAATATGATAAATATATAGAAGTGAACAGTGGATAGCCTATTAGGCGGGGATTTTATTCTGTCACTGTGTCAAGTGTTTGGTCAAATTCATTTTTCTTAACATGATAAACATGTAAAAAGAATGTCATGCACTAGAAATTTATGAGAACATAAATATGACGGGGAACAGTGCAGAGTCCACCTATGCCAACTAGTTTTTTTCTTTTAATTTATGAATCTTTAGTGCATTTTACGGCACATCTACAATGTATAGCAAAAATAGTTACTTAAAAATAACCGAATACATTACTTTCTATGTGATGTAACTGACTGTATAGCTTTTTACTTTCTTCTATATTCAATAGAAGAAAGTATTGGATTCGTAAAAATTTTCGACCTCGGGTTTTTGATGGATTTACACGTTTTGAGAGCTGTAGAACACGATTTGACCATTTTTAGAAAATGTCTGTCTGTCTGTCTGTCAGTCTCTGTGTGTGTGTGTGACAAAATTTTCTGGCAACTGTATCTTAGGAACTACTGCACAGAATTTCATACAAATTGGTATGTAGTTGCACCTTGACATAAATTAGTGCCTATTAACTTTTGGTAAAAATTGTCTTACAGGTTGCGTTGCCATTCCGCTTTTTCTAAATTTTTAACATGGTGATATAGGGCAAAATTTTGTATAAATGTGCATAAAGAGAATTATTTTTTAGTAATCATTATGAAATTTACAAGAATCATTTCTAATAGAGGTAGTCAACTGGGAAAAATTTTTTGTATGTGTAGGAGCCTCGCCACTCCCCCTGTGGGAGGGAAGTCCCCCCTCGAGGGGAGTAAATTTTTAAGATGGGTATCTTTCGAAAGGTCTCGTCAATACACTTAAAATGAATGGTTGAACTATAAGTATGTGATAATTTGAAACAAAGTTATCGATTTTTTTTTTACTTTTAACAAAACAAAAAAAAAAAAAAATCTTTGAAAAAATATCGCTTTTTTTTTTTTTTTTTTTTTTTTTTAAATATCGTTACTGAGTGAATTTGTATAGGAAAATATAGAAGAAAGTCTTGTGGTGGCCACAACATACTAGTTTAAATTGTACTATCCATACCAGTTGAAGCCCTTTGGTCCTAAGCACATTAGACCAGTTTCAATTACTTTAATACGATTTTTATTTTTCTAACATTTTCCAACAAGGTTGAAAAGTGTTAATGACTTCAGTTTGTCTGTCTGTCTGTCCGCACTGTAATTCCCGTAAATATTCATGGAATTTCTTCAAACTGATATATGTTATTCATGTTTACTATCAGATATTCAGTTACACTGAGGACTTTTATTGGAAATTTGCTGGAATCGAATTTTCGGTTTAGGGATAGGATCTCATAGACGCCACTCTTATCCACCAGGTGGCGCTTTAGGCGGTTGAATCGCGTAGCGCATGTCCTCTTTACTATCCCTACATACCACTTTTATAACTATAGCTGCAGCTGTTCAGCAGTTAAAGGAGTCGGGACTGACTTTTTTTGGGCACCCTGTATTTTCTTTTGATCGTAAAGATCTTACAATGGGACCTATTTCAGACCAAGACCTTTACAATAAAACAAATTATCAAAATCGGATCATCCGTTCAGAAGTTACGAGCTAACAAACAAAAATAAAAACAAAAAATATTCGCTTTCAATTGAGAATTTCCTCCTTTTTTAAGTCGGTTAATTAGAGCATCTCTTACGAAGTTATAAGCTTACAAACACCAAACAACAACAACAACAATGAGAAACATGGTTTGTATTGAGAACCTCTTCATTTATGAGTCGGTTTAAAACGTCTATGCGTTAATCGATGTGACCGCTTACAATAACCGTACTTTGAATTTTACATAGAATAAATGTCACCCGCTATGCTACAACATATGCAATGTCGTTCAAGTGTGCACAAAATAGAAAATTGTGAACAAACAAATGCACGTTTTAAGCGTTCTGTTTTTAGCATTAATATCTAAACTATCTTTTTGTACTAAATCGATGAGGCTCTGCAATTTTAATATTCACTGTTTTTCCCTGTCTTGGACCGTTTCCGTGATAGGATCGCTAACTTCATCGTTTTCCACCAGGTGGCGCTGTAGGCGGTTGAATCGCGTTGCACATATCCACTTTACTATACGTACATACCATTTTTATGACTATAGCTGCAGCTGTTTAGCAGTTAAAAGAGTTGGGACTGACTTTTTTTGAGCACCCTGTATTTTCTTTTGATCGCAAAGATATTACAATGGGATCTATTTCAGACCAAGACCTTTACAATGAAACAAAATGTATCAAAATGGGATCATCCGTTCAGAAGTTATGAGCTAACAAACAAAAACAACAACAAAAAAACATACGTTTTGTATTGAGAACCTCCTCCTTTTCGAAGTCGGTTAATTAGAGCATCTCTTACGAAGTTATAAGCTTATAAACACCAACAACAACACATAGCTCGAATTAAGAACACCCTCCTTTCTGAAGTTCGTTGAAAACGACTTTGCGCTAATCGATGTGACCGCTTACTGTAACAGTACTTTGAACCACAGACGTGTCATCCGCTACGCTGCAAAGTGTGCAACGTAGTTCAAATGTGCACAGTGTAGGAAATTGCGAACAATCAACTGCACATTTAAGCGTTCTATCTTTAGCAATAATGTCTAAAACTGTCTTTTCGTAGTAAATCGATGATGCTCTATACCTTCGTAATTAACTTTTCTCCCGTCTTGAAACGTTTTTGAGATAGGAGCGCTAATTCCACTGCTTTTCACCAGATGGCGCTTTATTTTCTTTAGATTGTAAAGATATTACAATGGGGCCTACTTCAGACCAAGACCTTTACAACAAAACAAAAAGTATCAAATAACCGTATTTTGAACTATATAGCGTATGTCTCACCAGTTACGCTACAACGTGTGCAATACAGCTCAAGTGTGCATAGTGTAAGAAATTGCGAACAAACAAATGCACGTTTTTAGAATTGTATTTTCAGCATCAATGTCTAAACTATCTTTTTGTACTAAATCGATGATACTCTGTAATTTTATAATTAACTTTTTCCCCCTGTCTTGAACCGTTTCCGAGATAGGAACGCTAGCATGAATGTCTAAACAATCTTTTTGTACTAAATCGATGATACTCTTCAACTTTGTAATTCCCTTTTTTCTCTAGAACCATTTTCGAGATAGGAACACTAACGTCTCTATTTTCCACCAGGTGGCGCTGCAAGCGGTTTAACCTTGTACTGCATGGCCACTTTGCTGTACTTACATACCATTTTTATCACTATAGCTTCAGCCGTTTAGCAGTTAAAAGAGTTGGGACTGATTATTTTTGGGCACCCTGTATTTTCTGTAGATCGTAAAGATATTACAATGGGAGTTATTTCAGACCAAGACTTTTTCAACAAAACAAAAAGTATCAAAATCGGAGCATCCGTTCAGAAGTTATGAGCAAACAAAACAAACAAACAACAACAAAAAAAAAAAAAAAAAAAAAAAAAAAAAAAACACGGTTTGATTTGAGAACCTTTCTACTTTTTTGAAGTCGGTTAAAAATCCTAAAGAAACTGACATTTATTGTTAATACGGTAAAATATTGTTTTTCATAGAATATGATATTGTTAACCTTCAGATTTACAGGGCTACACTAAAATATTCAGATACATTAAGGGCTGCAATTAGAATATAAGAGCTCAGTTTTCTTTTGTGTTAAGCATTTTTAACACTTTTAACAATGTTTGTGAATGATTATGAATTCAGTTAGTCTACCTGTATGCCTTTTAAATATATTGTCTGTCTGTTATGTGATAACGTAGGTAAAGGACATTAAAAGTTAAAAATTCAACTTTTAAGAACAACTAAAATTTAAAACTTCTAAAAGTTTAAAATTCGTATTGAATTCACGTGTTAACGTACTAATAAATATATATTAAAAAACTTTAAAACGCGTATTAAAATTTATTATTAATAAATTTCAATTTTTAATAAATTTTAATACGTGTTTTAAATATATATTTATTATTAAGTACTGTTGAAAAGTGTTAATAATCAATGCATACCGCATGATTTTTCATTCTTGTTAATTTCATCATGAAGTATAGGACGGCCATATACGTTCTGCACTGATTAAAAGGTTTTCTCGAGAATGAATAAGTGGCCATTTTCTAAACTCCTTCACTAGAAATATAGATTTCCGAGTTATGCGCATAAGGCACGCCAATAAACTGAATAGGCGAAATGATCGAAAATTTCTAGTCTACACATTTCTAGATGGTGAAACAGTATTCTGATTACGCTAAATATTCTGAACCATTTGTATTGAGAGAAATTCTTGCTTGATTTTATATTAATAAAAATCAGACTCTTGTCTGTAAATTTGTCAGAATCAAAAAATCTTTGCGACCTTTCACACACCATGAAAGACAAAAATGACTTTAGGAAATTTTGTCTGTCTGTACGTGTATGTGTGCGCGTGTGTCGTCGTGTATGTATGTCTGGAACGCTATTTTTGTCCGGGTATCACGAGAGAATGGCCAAACAGAGTTCAACAGCGCTCCGTAGGAATACGAAGTTTTACCCAACTTAAAACCCTAGTTTTACTGTTAAGTTTTACCCAACTTAAAATTATATCTAACAACATTTTCGAAATCTTCCTCCTTCCCCCTCCGTTTCCCTCCTGAGGGTGCAAAATTAAAAAAAAAAAAAAAACGTTTGCAAGCATAACTCGTCTCGAAAGTACTTCACAGCAAAGAAATTGCACACGGGGTGACTAAACGTAAGTAAAAATAAAACGTTATCTGCGATTTAGGAATTTTCGATTTTTAAAAGGAGAAAGGGGGAAAATCGATTTTTGGCTTGAAATTTCGAAAATTCTGGATTTTTTTCAGTAGAACTTTACCAAAAATCGAACAAAAATGTAGAAAAAAAAAAAAAAAAAAAAAAAAAAAGGTATGCGACTTCGTTAGGATATTTCCAAAAACACACTTTTGGTTCTTTGTGATTTGCGATATTTTTTGTGTGGTTACTAAGGGGCAAAACAGAGACACACCTTTTAGCGCCAAATTTGTCCTGGGAAATTTATGGTACTAGGCGAGTCGTATTAATCCTGGTCGTTATATTTAACGTACCAGCCCGCCCGTTCCCGCTGTTCAATGTCTTTTTCTAGTCAATTTTGTCCTTTTATTACTTCCGGTGTGAGCCTGTTTTTTTTTTTTTTTTTTTACACACTTGACATTGTGAGTTTTTTTGGTTTTCGTCCCTTGCTATTTCTATGGGGTTTTTAGCTTTTCCCTCCTTCTTTTTCTACATTCTAAAGTGGCGGCGGGGACTTGTCCCATATTACGTATTATGGTTAATACGCGATTAATAACGTTACTTATACTGTAAGTATTTACCGTTAGTGGGTTAATTGTATACGTATTATGGGTAATAACGTATTAACCCAGGGTTAAGGACCCATGTCCCAGCCCGCCCGTTTCCGTTGTTCCGTGTCTTTTTTAGTCAATTTTCTCCTTTTATTACTTCCGGTGTGAGCCTGTTTTTTTTTTTTTTTTTTTTTTTTTTAACACACTTGACATTGTGAGTTTTTTTGGTTTTCTTCCCATGCTATTTCTATGGGGGTTTTGGCTTTTTTACCCTCTTTTTCTACATTCTAAAGTGGCGGTGGTGACCACAGCCGCTTTAGAATTTTAGAATGTAGAAAAAGAAGGGGAAAAAAGGCTAAAAACGCTATAGAAATAGCATGGGAAGAAAAGCCAAAAAAAAAAAAAAAAAAAAAAAACAGGCGCGCACCGGAAGTAATAAAAGGGCAAAATTAACTAGTAAAAGACATTCAACAGCGGGAACGGGACGGCTGGGGCATGGGTCCTATCGTCCAGGATTAATACGTCTCGCTTATATGTGTAGCGAGTTAATACGTTTAATGGGTGCGAGACGTATTAACCCTGGACGATAGGACCCATGCCCCAGCCCACCCGTTCCCGCTGTTGAATGTCTTTTTCTAGTTAATTTAGGCTCTAGTTACTTATACTTATACTAACCGTATGGTTAATACCCGTTATTCCCGCCCGATTACCCTTAATTCGTACGTCACGAATTACGGTGCATGGATAGTTTATGTGTATCCAACATCTAAAGTAACGGGATTTATAAAAATTACCCGTGTTCCCCCCCTTGGGGGGACAGAAGGCAAAAACATCTTTGTAAGCATAACTCTGCTCCAAATTACTTCACAATGAAGAAATTGCACCTGGAGAGACTGCACATGAGTATAAATAAAACATTATCTGCGATTTAGGAAGTTTTGATTTTTAAGGAAAGAGAGGGGGGAACCAATTTTTGGCGAGAAATTTTGCAAATTCCGGATTTTTGAGTAGAACTCTACCAAAAATGGAACAAAGATGTTGAAAACAACAGCCACGTGTCTTCTTTAAGATATTTCCAAAATACGTTTTTAATTTTTTTTTTTTTTTTTTTTTTTGGTGATCCGCCTTTTTTTTTTTTTTTTTTTTTTTTTTTTGGCGGGGGGAGGAGAGTATGTGCTACGAAGGGCAAATTCGAGACAGATTTAGTACTAAAAGGGGTGGGGGGTCTCGAAATTGCTACTTTTAAACACTAAATTTGTCCTGGGAAATGTATGAGAGCTGCGGTCACGAAGTATGGTGCTTGAATCTATACTAATATTATAAATGCGAAAGTTTGGATGGATATTTGTTACTCAATCACGCCACAACGGCTAAACGGATTTGGATGAAATTTGGTACAGAGATAGATAATAGTCTGCAATAAGACATACGCTACTATTTATACCGGAAAAATATAAATTATTAATTAATCTTCTATATAATATAGATATTTCTTCTATAATAAACTTTAAAATAATTTATTTTAATTTTTAATTGTTGTCAAAAAGTTACAAGTTAATTTATTTTTCGACATCTAATAAAATATATTTTCACGCGAATAAAAATATTAAAATTTTTAATTAATCTTCTACCAGCTGGAACCCGTCGAATTCGACGGTGACTTTATTGACCGTAATGTTTCAAAAATCGTCGCATCATTATTTAAATGTATTTCAAGTTAAAACATCTAATATAATTTACGACATTTCACTTAAAATAAAAGAAATTCGGAAAAATGCTTATAAATAGAAATACTATATAAGATATCACTTACTACAAAGAACTGTCAGTGTGACATCAAACTGACTCCAAATAAACAGTTGCTATCTTTTATTTTCTATTTCGTTTGATACTAAGACTACATGCTAGCTGACCCGTCCGGCGTTGCCCGGGCCCATGGTAATAACCTTAAATGAACCTTAAATTTGCATGGTTTTACATCTTTAACTCGATTTTGTTTGAATTTCTGTTTTTAAATGAAAGCATCACGAAAAAAATAATCATCTGTAACAAAACAATTACCTCGAACCGAACGAAACTCTGCCTTATGACCCCGGTGCCTGCGGCATCGCATACGCCGGCCGCTCATAACATAAAAAGAATTCCAAAAAATTAACCTGGAACAGAACTAACCCGTCTGGTATTGCCTGGGCTCATGATAACATAACCTTAAATTTGTATGATTTTATATCTTTAACTCGATTTTGTTTGAATTTCTATTTTTAAATGGAAGCATCACGAAAAAAATAATCTGTAACAAAAAAACTTGCCTCCAACCGAAGGAAACTCTGCCTTGTGACCCCGGTGCCTGTGGCAGCGCATACACGAACCGCTAATAACATGAAAAAATTCCCAAAAATTAACCTGGAACCGAACGAACCCGATCGGTGTTGCCCGTGCCCCTGATAATAACCTTAAATGAACCTTAAATTTGTGTGATTTTATATCTTTAACTCTATTTCGTTTAAATTTTTATTCTTAAACGCAAAAAAAAAAAAAAAAAAAAAAAAAAAACTTAGTGAAAAAAATAATAATCTTCAACAAAAAATTTACCTCAAACTGAACCCGTCGAATTCGACGGTCACTTTATTGACCGAAATGTTTCAAAAATCGTCGCATCATTATTTAAATGTATTTCAAGTTAAAACATCTAATATAATTTACGACACTTCACTTAAAAAAAAAGAAATTCGGAAAAATGCTTATAAATAGAAATGAACCTTAAATTTGTATGATTTTATACCTTTTACTCGATTTTGTTTGAATTCCTATTTTTAATTTAAGCATAGCGAAAAAATAATCAGCTGTAACAAAAAAATTACCTCGAACCGAACGAAACTCTGCATTGTGACACCGGTGTCTGCGGCAGCGCATACGCCGGCCGCTCATAACAAAAACAAAATTCCCAAAAATTAACCTGGAACCGAACGAACCCACCCAGCGTTGCCCGGGCCCATGTTAAAAACCTTAAATGAACTTTAAATTTGTATTATTTTAAATTTTTAATCCGATTTTGTTTGAATTTTAATTTTTAAATAAAAGCATCACGAAAAAAATAATCAGATGTAATAAAAAAATTACCTCGAGCCGAACGAAACTCTGCCTTGTGACCCCGGTGCCTGCGGCAGCGCATACGCGGGCCGCTAATAACATAAGAAAATTCCCCAAATTAACCTGGAACTGAACGAACCCGCCCGGTGTTGCCCGGGAATAACATTAAATTAACCTTAAATGTCTATGATTTTACATCTTTAACTCCATTTTGTTTGAATTTCTATTTTTAAATGAAAGAATTGCGAAAACAATAATCATCTGTAACAAAAAAATTACCTACAACCGAACGGAGTTTGGACTCGTGACCCCGCTGCCTGCGGCAGCGTATATGCGGGCCGCTAATAACATGAAAAAATTCTCAAAAATTAACTGTGAACCGAACGAACGTCTGACTCGTGTTTCCGCTGCCTGTGGCTTCGGCATCGTATAGCAGGCATGCTATGCACGTGCTGCAAAATCCACTTTCCTTCACCAGACGGCGCAGTATGTTGTATGCGATCATCACCAATCGCCTTGAATTTCCAAGACCTTTCAAATAAGGTGTCACGTGGTGGTGTCAATTGCAAAATTCTTTATTTGCACTTTCCACCGCCAGGGGGCACAGTGTGTTCTGTACGAACATCACCAATGGTCAGGAAATACCAAGACCTTTAAAATAAGGTGTAACATGATAGGCTCTACAACAAAATCATCTAGTTCCATTTTTCACCACGAAGGGGCGCACTATATTGTATACAAGCATCCCCAATCGACATGAAGTTTCAAGGCCTTTAAAATGAGGTGCTACATGTGCTGGTCTAGAACGGATTTCCCTCTCAAACTAATTTCCCCCTTTCCCCTTTCCCAAATCTATTTTATCCCTTTAAAATCAAATATTCCAAATTCTCAGAAAGTGATTTTTTAGTATTCGAGTCTAGTCCCCCCATGTAAAATTTCTTCACCGTGAAGTAATTTGGTGCTGAGTTAAGCTCGCAAACGTGTTTTTTTTTAATCCCTGCTCCCCCAGCGGGGGAACCGTTCGACTTTTTTTTTTTGTTGTTTTTCTCTTATCGTAACACATCTACAGACCAAGACCTTTTTTTAGACACCTCAACCAAATTTTTACACCTAGCCGTTCTCTCAATTTAATGGAGACAGACAAAACTCGTTTCAAATTAATATATAGTAGATATTTCTTCTATAATGTAACTTTAAAATAATTTATTGAAATGAAAATTTCTTTAGGCGCGTTGAGCACTTTTGGGTGAACAAAAATCCTGAAACTCGCGTCATCGTCAGCGAAGGCTTTCCATGAAAAGAAACATATTTTTTACCAATTGACATCACGTGGTTTTTCTACTAGGAATAAAAATTGCTAATTTCAAAATGCTTCAATTTTCTTCTAAATTCTTTCAAACTTTCTGTAAGCCATTAACAGCACAGGGGATCGTTCCAGTTCAAATTTCATTGATTTTGGAAAAAATTTACATTTTAATTGGAAATTAAAATTTATTCTAATACGCGTATTTCAAATTCTAATTCTAATTAAATTATTTTTAATACATCATTCGAAAGATATTTTAAAGTACTTTTATATTATCGAAAGTGAAATTCGAGATTTTACCTGATTTACACGTTTTGAGGTGTCCTGAATGGGTTTTCTTTTGTATCTCAGCTATTAATTAAAATAATTTCATAAGTAATACATCATTTGAAAGCTTTGTTGAGTTGGAATCGAACAGTAACTTACAGAAATTTCTACCGCCAGATGGCGCTGTAATATTTTAAAATTTCAATTTCTAATTATGATTAAATTTTTTTTTAATACATCATTCGAAATATATTTTAAAGTCCTTTTATATTATCGAAAGTAGAATTCCGGATTTTACCTGATTTACACGTTTTGGGGTGTCCTGAATTGGTTTTCTTTTATATCTCAGCTACTAATTAAAATAATTTCATAAGTAATCAATATTTTTACCTAATATAAGGCTTAGTTCATTAATTTGCGTAGCTACAAATATTGTGCCGAATCATATAATACAGATCATAAACACTTCTTTACAAACCAAAAATAATTCGAAAATAATAATTTGATAGCTCGACGAAACAATTCACAAGTTATTTAGTTTTCACTTCTATCGGCAGTCCCCTTTTTAAATTTTTAATTGTTGCCAAAAAAGTTTACGAGTAAATTTATTTTTCGACATGTAATAAAATATATTTTCACTCGAATAATAATAAAAAATATTAAATATTAAATTTGCTTAGGCACATGACAACATGATTTCATTATCAAAATTAAATAATAAGAAAATGAAAGCTAATTCAGATCTGTATTAAAGCGCTTTATTTGTTGATAATCCGGGGTATATTTTTAATTTTAATACTGAAGTAGATAGGACATTTTTAGCCAAGGACTCTATTTTTGTGACAGCCACCTTAAGCCAAGTAGTCCATTAAAAATATAAACAAATCTGTACATAAGAGTAAACTCACTGAGTCACTGACTCAACACTGCCATGACGATTCTGTGGGAAAGAGAGTCACAAATTTTAGTGACCAGGTTGGTTTTCGGAGACTGACCCCCCCACTAAGACGTGATTTTCCAAAATACCCCCCCCCCCCTGTCTTCCTTGGGGGGCAGAAGGCACAAACACCTTTATAAGCATAACTTTTTATATGTATTCGAGTGTCGAAAGTAATATTTTAAAACTGATCTGACTTCTCTGCGACAATTTGTTCTTGAGATATCATGTACACACACTAACATACTAACGGACTAACAGACTAACACACTAACGGACTAACGGACTAACAAACTAACAGACACCCTACAGACGGACACCATACAAATTTTGTCATTTTCGGATCCCTCCCACCTGAAAACCCGTAAAAGAGGAAAAAATCCGAGTTCGAAAATTTTCACGATTACCTTAATTCCCCATACCTATAGTATGATCGGGAACTAATAATAACAATAATAGATCAATAAGATATAATAAACGTAATTTATAATTTCAGTGGCAAATACTCCCCCTAAATTTCTCACTTGCTACAAAGTTTAATTTACTTGAAATAAATTTATAGGCAATTTTTTGCTGGTACTTTCTTCGTTATTATGTATCTTCTACACGTCTGTCCTAACTTTCCGACTCTCTGCAATGTAAATTAATTAGACATTTTAGTTCCCCATCATACTATAGGTATGGGGAACATAGTAGGTAATAGTGAAAATTTTCGACATTGGTTTTTTGACTTTTTTACACGTTTTGAGGTGTGAGGAATCCGAAAATGACAAAATTTGTATGGTGTCCATCTGTAGGGTGTTTGTTAGTTTGTTAATCAGTTAGTCCGTCAGTGAGTTTGTTAGACTGTGTGCACGATATCTCAAGAACAAATAGTTGCAGAGAAGTCAGATCAGTTTTAAAATATTACTTTCGACACTGGAAAGAACCCTATTCATTTGCAACGCTCTAATTAGAAATCTTCGTAAGTTATTAGAAATTTACAATTTTTTTAACAGGGGTAGAATAGGGCAAAATTTTACTTAAACGTTCATTTAGTAGAAAACTTTTACTGTAAAGATGTCAGGACAGTTTTAAAAGATCAGTTTTGAATTCGGAATGAACATCATTAACTATAAACATGCTACTTTGAAAGTTTCGCAAGTTATTTGGAATTTACGAATTTCTTAACATGGCAGAATAGGGCAAAATTTCACATAAGCGTCAATTTTGAAGGATATTTTGATCGTAAAGATGTCAGACCACTTTTGAAATATTATTTAGGACACTGTCATGAATATTATTGACTATGATTTTTCCAATATCAAAATTTCGTAAGTTATTAGAATTTTACGAATTTCTTATCGTAATAGAATAGGGCAAAATTTTACACAAACGTCAATCTTGAGGGATATTTTCATCATAAAGATGTCTGTCAGACAACTTTTGAAATATTATTTAGGATACTGACATGAGTAACATAGAGGACGAATTTTCCAATTTAAAAAATTCGTACGTTATTTGGAATTTACGATTTACTTAAAATGGCAGAATAAGGCAAAATCGAGCATAAACGTCCATTTTGAGGATCATAAATATATCTAGCAATTTGAAAATAACATTTATGATACTTGTATGAGCATGTTTGACTATAAATATTCTAATAGGAAAATTTCGTAAGTTATTCGAAATTTAAGATTTTATCAACATTGCAAAATGGGGCTATATTTCATATAAATATGCATTTTTGGGGTTGTTGCATTGGAAATAGTAGCGTAAAAATAAACTACGAAATTGATCCCAATAAAATAAATTAATAGGTTAGAATAAGATGAATAAATCGAACTGAACGGTGGGTTGCCTATTGGACGGGGATTTCATTCTGTCACTGTGTCAAGCGTTTGGTCAAATTCATTTCTCTTAACATGAATGTAATATGTCCTGTACAAGAAATTCATGAGAACATACATATGATGGGGAACTGAGCAAAGTCCACCTATGCCAACTAGTTTTAAATGCCTTGGAATTGATATATTCAAATTTACTGTGGCTTGTTCTTTATAGAAAATAGTATAAATAGAAAAACTAGAGGATTTATTTTATCAGTTCAAAAAGAATTCAAAGAGATTATTCATTTTATTAGTATGATCTATGTGGTCCGCATAATTCAAAACTATTTATGAAGATATAGTCTGGAAATTTTTATATATAGTTATTTTCAAAACTATTCATAAATATAGAGTATTTCCTGTCTTCAAACGTAAAATTAGCAGAAGAAATAATTGCATAAAATAAACTAAAACAAATAAAAATAAAAATAAATAAGTAAATAAAATAAATAAATAAATAAAAATATCGATAGCACCATGTTCATCATTACTATCAAGATTTACTGGCCAACATTTCCTATAATACCCATTGAAACAACTGCATCACGAAAAGCTCATAAACGCTGTGTAGTTTGTTTATCGTAAAAATAGAAAAGATTCATTTTATGACTGCGATAAATGCTGTGTAATCACATGTGTTGAGCTTTTGAAGTACTGTCGTACGATACAAAACCATTAAACAGACTTTCTTAAATTATTTCAATGCATAGTCGATTCTCCGTTGTTTTCAACGGGAACTTCTTAGCGGAAAGTTTTTAAAGGTGTTTTCAGTTTAGTTTGTTTGTTTGTTTGTTTTATGAGTAGGGGAAGGGTGGGCAAAATGGGGTGGTAGGGAAAAACGGGGTTTTTGATAACCCCGCTTATACAATGCTGTCATATGTACAGTCGGCTGCAAAATTATTCGAGCACTAGCCAATAATTCCTATATTTAAAAAGTACACTTAAGACTGTTTTGCTAAGTAAATCCTTGTCGAATCATGTTCTTAGACTGATTTAGAACATGACTCGACAAGGATTTATTTAACAAAGCTGTATTAAGTGTACTTTTTTTTGGTAAGGGTTATTGCTAGTGCTCGAATAATTTTGCAGCCGACTGTATGTCATTGCTATAGGTTGTGCGTGCCGTATTTGATATTCATTTCCAAGTGAGATACTGCTTGCAGAGTCACAGACAGAAACGCTCCCAAGATTTATATACTATTTTATTACCCTGATATAAGGTAAGTGTGATGTTTGGATATTTTAATTGTTAGGTGAGCTTGTAGATGCGAATGTGACAGTTTGTATTAGCTAAAAGGGATGTTTTTTAAGTGAATTGCATGGAAGAGTAGAACTACATTCACTGTGATTTATTATGTAAGTCTAGTTGTTTTGCATGGCTGCTTGTAGGGCAAACCGAGGTATCTCGAGAGGAGGGAGGTCAAAAGTAATGGTCAATGGTCAAAACGTCAAATGGCAAAAAAGTCGGGTGTCGCACAGTTCACAAGACAAGAGAAGTCGCGTTCCTACCCTACCAACAGACGACATATCGTCAGACAGTGATCCAGACAATGTAGATGTTAAATGCTTCTACTGTCACGAAATATACGCAAGATCAGCACAAGGAGAAGGATGGATCAAGTAAAGTGAATGTAACAAATGGGCTCACGACTTGTGCGCCGGTGTTGATGAGGACGATGATAGTTTCGTCTAAGAACTGTGTCAGTAAAATTTGTTAAGTTGAGAGGTACTCCATTTTGCCCTATCTCGTAGGGCAAAATGGGGAAGTTTGCAGCTTTGAATATATTTATATGTAGATAATAAAATATGCGGTGTATTTCAAATTCCAATACTACAGAATAACCTCTAAGACTGTAAAATTGAAATAAATATTACTTATTGCATTTCTTTCTATTTGTCACAGAGTTATTAGCCAGAATAACCTTAAGTACCCCATTTTGCCCACCCTTTCCCTACATAAGATTTATTGCTTGCCTCTAGGGCCGCTTATATCTCGAAAAATCTACACCACAAGGGTTTACAAGTTTTTTATTACAAGAACAAATACATGAACACATAAACAAGGACAATACACCCATGCCTTCTCCGGAATTCGAACCCAGGCCCAACCGTGTAGAAGTCAGGGACGCTAACCACTACACCGTCTAGGCGGCTTCAGTTTAGTTAGTTTTATTTATTCGTCGAAAGTAGGAGAAAGTGGAGATGAATGGGACATTTTTCATGTTTCTATTAATAACGTTCACCATGTGTAATTGAGAATTTTGTAACATGGCTCATAAGTACACTTGAGGAATCAGTTACATATAAACATACTAACTTTAATAAAAAGTTATCCTTTTTATTATTATTATTATTATTACATGCATGTGCATTATCCCATTCATCCCCACCTATGGGGATGAATGGAACATGATTGGAGATGAATGGGACAGGACTGCAGTTAACAAAGAAAAGAAAAAACAAGTTGGAAATTAAATAAATTTTTAAAGTTAAATTGGTTTATGTGATCTTATTACACACTATGAATTTACTGAAATTAACATAAACTGATGTATTGATTCAAATTAACATTAAAAGGCAAAAGTCCTTTTGTTTGCACAGTTTATAATGCTCTAGGCTTTGGTAATTTACTCTAATAAGATTTAATCTAAAAATAAATAAATAAATAAGACCCTAGAAAGATTCCTTATAATAGAGTACAAATTATCCAGATAAATTTTTGTTTCCGACTGATCGGGAAAAATCAGCATTCTATTCTGTATTACATTAATAATTATCAGGATTTATTTAATTAACTTGATTGGAATTGTGATTTTAATCCAATTATTATTAGTCTATTTATTTTTTTTAATTATTGATTTAAGTTGCATTGAATATTCTAACTTAAAATTTTTTTAATCATAATTATTATAAACAAAAATCAGAACAATTAATTTCAATCTGTTTTTCTCTAAATCCATGCTACTTTTACGGCCTTATTCACCAAATCAGTGTTAACTCATGGTTCACGTAACACTTGTGTTAGAGTTAACACTCCCTTAACCCTGGGTTAGAAAGTTTTCGTATTCACCATCCGTGGATCAGTTGACCCCAGAGTTATCTGTAAAAGTCTCGCTGATTGGTCAATAAAAACGCAATGCATTAAAAAAGTAAACAAAAGTGTTTTCCCTGTAACTGTAACATGCCCATTTAGCACCAGAGTTAACCCACCAATTTAGGAGGATTAAAAAAAGAGGGTTATTTTGCGTGGTGAATACCGATTTTGAGATAACCTAGCGTATTCCCGGGTTAACATCAGTGTTAAAATTTGGTGAATAAGGCTGTTATATTTCCATGTTATAACTACTGAACTACAAGTTATAAAAATAATGAAAATCTATTTAAAATTTGTTTTAATATAATTCTTGCGTACAATTTTTAATTAGCGCATAGTGGGGAATGTCCCATTCATCCCAACCACCACATGATCATATAAAACAGGAAATAGGCTTAATGAACAATTGTTAATATTCTTCTTGAATATCATAAACTCAATAAAAAAATTATGCCTTTTCCCCATATAAGAGTTATATAACTTTAAGCAAATAGTTAATGTCTTAACTACTACCTAATTGAATCAGTAAAAAATTTCTTTGGCAGCTGAAAAATACACTTTGATTTTTTTCTGCCCTTCTATGGATAGCGCAATTCTGAAACTACACTTGATGAATGACCTCAGTACTGCCATATATCAGAAAAAATGTCAAATTTCCAGTGCTTACAAAACATAAAAATCTAGCTATTGTCACATTCATCCTGCATCCCATTCAACTCCACTCTCCCCTATTCTTTTTTCTTTCTGTGTATGTACGATTTAAAAATTGTGTATACGATTTAAAAATTAGAAATGTTGGCAGTTAAGACAATGTACAACTTTACTTAAGTGAATCAAATTGTAAGTTCTTTGTTTATGCCATTTTGGCATTTGTTAATTTATTATCTTATCTATAGGGTCGAGAAAGTATTGTTTTAGGGTTAAATTTTCGAACGTGAGTTTTTGTTATATTTACATGTTCTGAGGTCCCCTGAATGCGAAAATCATGTTTTTAGCGAATGGTCTGTGCGTCTCTCTGTCTGTTATCAGCATATCTCAAGAACAAATAGTAGCAGAAATTCCAAACTCGGTATTCTAAATGTGTATCATATAGGGGTGCTACAGTAAGCTTTTCGTTGAGATGAAGCAAATTGTTCGTGTACAGGGACACTCAAAAGTATTCAAATACATTACGTCTATGGGGGAAATTGCAAGTAAATAGAGTTTAACATCTATAGACTGCACTAAACCAAATGAAACGAATATATATTTTTTGTAATAGAGATAGTCAACTGGGGGAAAAATTGTGTAAGTAGGAGCCTCGCCTCTCCCCCTAGCGGGGGGGGGAAGTCCCCCCTCGAGGGGAGTAAATTTTCATGATGGGTACCTTTCAAAAGAGCTCGCTAATACCTTTAAAACGAATGGTTGAACCATCGATCTGCGATAATTTAAAATAAAGTTATCAATTTTTTTTTTTCATTTTTAACCTTTTTTTTTTTTTTTTTTTTTTTTTTTTTAAATGCAATATTGAGAATAAATTCAACTTTTTTTTTTAAATATATGTTTAGTGTTATACTACTTCTCTAATATGGAAATCGTCTGCATTATCATAAAAGAAAGTTTTTTAAAATAATAATTTTAATAAATTATTTTTAAAAACAGAATTATTTTTTAATAACGGAATTAAATTCTATATAAATGTAGGTGCATTAATGAAACGGGGGGTTTAGGGAGGGGAGCGGTAGCCCCCCTCACACAGAACTAATTTTCATATAAAACTCTTCCGAAGCTTAATTTGAATTGTTTAACACAGGTTTACATAACAGTACTCGTTATCTTACCTCTTAATCTGCAACCTGTATTTACAGTATTAAATTTCAGGGTAAGAGAAAGTCGTGTGAGTGGCACACTAGATTATTTTTATTATTATGAGATATTTATATTATTAAAAAGTTTTGGTGATACATGACCATATTCCAACTTTTTCGAATAATGTAAATGGGTTACACAATACATAAGATTACAATAATTTAACCTATTATATTGTTTTCCTTTAACGGTAGAGCTATGAATGTTTTTTAGATTGCTTTTCACCACTGTAAAAGATAAAATATATTGCCGAATTGATGACCGTTTGTGAAGGGGCACCCAATGGGCGGTGATCGTTGCCCCTAATAGAAACAACACATCCATGCTTTTTCCAGGACTCGAATCCATAGTCCAAGCGGCGGCTGCAAAAAATTGACTTGAGAAGGTATGAAGATAATTTTTTTTTTTTCTATTGATAGAATTCATTGTTACAATGAAAATCTGATAGGGTTGCCTGGTCAAAACCGTCAAGTTTAAGAAAAACAACCTCACTTCCGGTCACAATTTAAACGATTTTCGAACCCCAAAATGTATGAAGATGAAACAACGCTATTAGGATGTTATTATTTTCATATTTTAATTAATTATAAGAAAACTAATGAAAAATTCGAAAATCCATCTTCGAAGTATTGTGTTGTCACCGGGTTCTGAGCAAGCCTGAAAGTTTCAAATCTCTAGCTAGCAGGGAAGTTAGTTAAAATCGATTGCAAGATTTGTACAAGAGGGAGAGTGTGAACTAATAGTAGGAATTGAATGAATGTAAATATGCAGATATAATTGAATAAAAATAATACCTTCTTCGAAAGAAAGTAATAAAAATCATTAAAACCTAACTGCATATTACGTTTAATTCCCAAAGACAATACATGCGCTGAACAATCAAATCTAGTACATTATTAAATGCGCATGTATGAATAAATATGATTAAATGATTTTACTTTTGTTTTATGTATATGGTTATTAACCTTTTTCCTACAATGAATTATTCAAAATTATATGAATTATTCAAATTATGTGATAAAGACAGGAAACGCTTTTTGAGTAAACACATATTAAAAAGCAATAAATGCTTTTTTGTGTAAACACATACTAAAAAGCAATAAAGAAGTTGCACCTGGCATGCATAAAATATAACGTTAGCATATTTTTATTTTCTTCTATATATTCAATAAACGAAAGTATTAGATTCTAGAAAAAATTTTGACCACCAGTTTTCGGCAGATTTATTCGTTTTGAGAAGTCTAAAACACGATTTGATTATTTTTATAAAATGTCTGTCTGTGTGTGTTTAACAAAAGTTTTGTGGCACCTTTAGCTCAAGAACTGATGCACACAAGTTCATATAAAATTATAAGTAGCATTCACGTGTATTTAATGTATGCCAGCTTGGCATACATTAGTGCCTGTCAATTTTTGGTGAATGAAGTTGTCATATTTTACCTTAATTAGGGCGTAAGAGATAACATATTCCTAAATTTCAAGCTTCTACACTAAACCACGCGTGTTTTTCTCCGTGCGAAGAACGGATAGAAATGCACCTTTTTTCCCCTCTTTAAATACTAAATTTCGGAATATTATCATATTTTACATCAATCAAGGCGTAAGAAGAGGCATTTTGCTAAATTTAAAATTTTTATTGTAAACTGCTGCGATTTTCTACTTGCGAATAAGTGGTAGAATTGTTAAACGTCCCCTATCACCTCCTTAAATTCTAAATTTCGGAAGATTATCATTTTTTATCCTAATTAGCGCTTCTCCCCTTTCAACTCCTTAAGGGTTAAACTTTTTAAAAATCCGTTTATATGAAACGCCTTCGTAATGAAAAAAAAAAAAAAAGAACTTACTGTTCAAACGGCATGCTTTTAGCTTCAACGATTTGAATTCGCGGTTGGTAGAATCTATATTAATAAAACCAGAGTTTTGTCTGTAAATTTGTCAGAATCAAAACGTTTTGCGATATCTTCACGTTTCACATACCATGAAAGCCGAAAATGACTTCAGAAAATTTTGCCTGTGTGTGTGTGTGCGTGTGTATGCGTGCGTGTGTGTGTCATCGTGTCTGTATGTCGCTTTTTTTTTGTCCGAGCATCACTTGAGAACGGCTGGATGGAATTTAACGGCGCTTGGCAGAAACTTAGATCTTTACCTAACTTAAAATTATATCTATCAATTTTTCAGAAATTCCCCCATGTTCCCCCTGGGGGGCAAAAGACAAAAACACGTTTGTCCGGCTATCACTTGAGAACGGCAGGACTGCATTCAACAGCGCTTGGCAGAAACTTAGATCTTTATCCAACTTAAAATTATATCTATCAACTTTTCAGACGTTCCCCCACGTCCCCTCTGGGGGATAAAATACAAAAACACGTTTGTCCGGGTATCACTTGAGAACGGCTGGACAGAATTCAACGACGCTTTGCAGGAATTTAGGTCTTTACCCAACTTAAAATTATATTTATCTAATTTTCCGAAATTACTCCCCTTTACCCCCTGGGAGAGGCAAAAGACAAAAACACGTTTGTAAGCATAACTCGGCTCCTAATTACTTCACAGTAAAGAAATTGCGCATGGGGAGACTAGACATGAGTTCAAATAATACATTATCTGCATTTAGGAATTTTCGATTTTTAAGGGAAGAGAGGGGGGAAATATTGAAAATTCCTGATTTTTGAGTAGACCTCTACCAAAAAGGGAACAAATATATTGAAAAAAGGCTATGCGACTTCCTTAGGATATTTCCAAACACACATTTTTGGTTTTTTTTGGGGGGTTTGCGTACTTTTTTTTTTTTTTTTGGGGGGGGGGGGTGCGGGAGGTTACGACGGGGCAAACTCGAGACACACCTTTTAGCGCTAAATTTGTCCTGAGAAATCTATGGGATCTGCGGTCACGAAATTTGGTGCGTAAATTGTTTATATGTATCCGACCCTTATTGTAACGGGATTTTACGAAATTCCCTCCTTACCCCCTTGATGTCGAGAGGGCTATAAACACGTGTAAGAACACGTTTTCCCGTTTGAATTCGCCTTAAATTATCTTAGATTGGCGAACTTTGGTGTGCAGATGTTGATTAGGTGTACGCATTATGTACTTTGTCGAGATTTTTCAAAACTTCGAACTTAGCCACTGGGGAAGGGGGAGTAAGAATAGGGTAAGTTGCTGCCGAAAGCAGTGGGAACACGGACTCCTCACGTTGCGAACGAAAAAAATCTCTACCAAGCACAGCGGGAAATTTAACTCAGGTTAATTAATAATGATATGGGTTTTTGACAACTCATTTCAGTATTGTGTCCAGCGAAGCGGGCAAAGCCTGTTAGTATAAGAATAAGTGAATTAGGTGGTATTTCATATCTATCTATATTAATAAAATCAGACATTTGTCTGTAAATTTGTCAGAAAAAATTTTGTGATATCTTCACGTTTCACACACCATGATAGCCAAAAATGACTTCAGAAAGTTTTGCCTGCGTGTGCGTGTGTGTGTGTGTCATCGTGTCTGTATGTCGCTTTTTTTTGTCCGGGCATCATTTGAGAATGGCTGGACTGAATTTAACGGCGCTCGGTAGAAACTTAGATCTTTACCCAACTTAAAATTATATCTATCAACTTTTCCGAAATCTCCCCCTGTTCTCTCCTGCGGGGGCAAAATACAAAAACACGTTTATAAGCATAACTCGGCTCCTAATTACTTCACAATAAATAAATTCCACATGGGGAGACTAGACATGAGTACAAATAAAAAATTATCTGAGATTTAGGAATTTTTGATTTTTAAGGGAAGGAAGAAGAACAATCGATTTTTGGCGGGAAATTAAAAAAATTCCTGATTTGAGTAGAATTCTACCAAAAATGGAACAAAGATGTTGAAAAAAGGCTATGCGACTTTCTTAGGATATTTTCTAAAACACATTTTTGAT
Organism: Salticus scenicus; assembly: GCA_963930645.1. Taxonomy (NCBI): domain Eukaryota; kingdom Metazoa; phylum Arthropoda; class Arachnida; order Araneae; family Salticidae; genus Salticus; species Salticus scenicus. The sequence goes on along the minus strand of OZ005660.1, from coordinate 67,091,787 downwards.
TTTTTTGTGATCTGCCATTTTTTTTTCTTTGGGGCGAGGGAGGAGGGGTATGTGTTACAAAGGGCAAATTCGAAGCACCCTTTTTAGCGGTAAATTTGTCCTGGGAAATTTCTGAGAGCTGCGGACACGAAGTTTGGTGCTTGGATTGTTTATATGCATCCGGCACCTAAAGAAACGGGATTTATCGAAATACCCCCTTCCCCCAAGGGGGACAGGAAGCAAAAAAGCGTTTGTAAGCAGAACTCGGCCCGTAAATTACTTCACAGTGAAGAAATTGCACATGATGAGACTAGACTTAAGTATAAATAAAACATTATGTACGATATTAGAATTCTTGATTCTTAAAGAAGAGAGGGGGAAAATCGTTTTTCGAGGGGAAATTTCAGAAATTCCGGATTTTTTAGTAAAGCCCTACTAAAGATGTTACAAAGGTATTGAAAATAGCCATGTATCTTCTTTAGAATATTTTCAAAAACACAATTTAGTTTATTTTATTATTATTATTATTTTTTTTTTATTTTCGATTTATTTTCTTTTTTTTGAGGGGGAGGGGGAGTTGCAAATTCAATACCCCCCCCCTCTTTTAGCGCTAAATTTGTCTTGGGAAATCTATGGGATCTGCGGTCACGAAATTTGGTGCTCAAATTGTTTATATGTATCCGACACTTATTGTAACGACATTTTACGAAATTCGCCCACTTACCCCCTTGGGGTTGGAGGTGGGGGGGGGGGGGCAATAAACACGCGTTAAAACACGTTATTCTGTTTGAATTCGCTTTGCATTATCTTAGAATGATGAGTTTTGGTGTGTGGATGATGATTAGGTGTACGCATTATGTACTTTCGTGAGATTTCGCAAAACTTCTAACTTAGCCGCTAGGGAAGGGTAAGTAAGAAGCGGGTAAGTTGCTGCCGAAGGCAGGTGGACCCAGAATCTTCATGTTGCGAGTGGGAAAAACCTCTACGGAATACAGAGGAAACTTTAACTTAGATTATTAATAATTATATGGAATTTTGACAACTCATTTATGTATAGTGCGCAGCGAAGCGGCCAGAGCCTGCTAGTTTATATTTATACAGATATGAAAATGCATTTCTACATTACAGATAAATATTTTATTCGTCTGTATAACAACAAAATTTTTTCTTTTTTAAGTGTTGCCATTCAAAGATTATGGCTTACAAATGAATTATTTCAAAAATAATTCATATGTATTAAAACAAGAATGAAAAATTATGTGGTACACATTGATTATTAACACTTTCCAACTGTGCGTACTTGTTGTATCATACAACTTTCAATGTTCTTTGCTTACGTTATCACACAACGGTCAGACAGAAGGATTAAAAGGCATACAGATATTGACTTTATAATCACTCTTAAATTTGTTGGAAAATGTTAAAAAAGTTTATCTCAAAAGAAAATTCAGCCCTTAATGTATCTGAATAGTATAGCTATGTAAATCTAAAGATTAACCATATCATATTCTACACAAAAAATTATTTTAGCATATTAACAATAAATTTCACTTTCGCTATGATTTTTGCAGTAGAATGTTATTTAAATGTGATATACAGTGTGTCCTAAAAGTTCCTTTACTCCAACTTAAAGAACTCATTATGTCCATGATATTTTTTAAATATTAAATTTTATCGTCTGCTTATTATTGTATCAATTCTTTAATTTTTATCATTTGTTTCTTTTCTAGCTCAAGTTGTGTGAGAATAAAGTTTTATGCTATTTTGTTCTTCATAGTGAAATGAGTTTATCACGCATTCAGAGAATTACGCTGTTTGAAGCTTATTTTGAATGTAAATCGATTGAAAGATGCAAAGATGTTTGGAGATATAGATATCCAGATGGTGCAATACAGAGTAAAAATATGCTATATCAGCTCGTTCGACGATTTCGTAATACAGGTTCTATGCAGGTGTGTACAGGTTTCTCTACACGAAGTCACTCCCAGCATGTTAAAACGCATTTCTAAACACATGCGCAAACGAGTTCACCTTTGCCTCCTAGATAAGGGAAAAGAACTTGAAAAGAAGAAAAAGATTTTGAACGTTTATTATAAATGTAAGTTCTGTATTTTTTCCTCCGTTATTTAAAATGTGCCTTTTATCATTAGCATAAAAATAATCGTTTTAAGGTTTGTTGTTTTGTAAATAAAAAATACATCAGCGTCAGTACTGGAAATTTTAGGACACTCTGTATAAAAATGGCTGTCCTTAAACGGAATGCATTGGCAATTGTTTTAAGTGTCCTTGTACACAAACTAATTGTACAGGATCTATTAATACCATTTTAAAGAGGAAACATCCTACAGTGAATTTAAATAACTTATATGTATATTTTTAAGGAATTATGAATCTATTTACGGACACTGGAAAAGGGTAGACGGACAGATACACAGATGAACAGTCAGACAGACAAATACACTAATTAAAATCAAATTCACACTTAAATATTGTTAGATACTGTTAAAAAAGCTTAATGTAAGCGAAAATGCAATTCCAGCAAATTTCCAGTAATAGCCGTTAACGTAAGTGAATATTTTTGTGTGGCCCTGTAAAGCTTAATGTTGATCATGCTATAATCTATTAAAAAAAAAAAAAAAAAACTAGTATGTTGTGGCCACCACAAGACTTTCTTCTATATTTTCCTATACAAATTCACTCAGTAACAACATTAAAAAAAAAAAAAAAAAAAAATTCCCAGTTTTTTTTTTGTTAAAAGTAAAAATTTAAATTATCACATATTTATAGTTCAACCATTCGTTTTAAAGGTATTGACCAGACCTTTCGAAAGATACCCATCTTGTAAATTTACCCCAACCCGGGACGTAATTCCCCCTAGGGGGGGGGGGGGGGGAAGCGCCCACATGCACAAAATTTTTTTCCTAATTAACTACTACTATTAGCAATAAATCATATTAATTTTACAATCACAGGTTAAGAATAACTCTCATTATGTACATTTATGCGAAATTTTGTCCTATACTACCATGTTAAAAATTTAGAAGAAATACGATCACAGCGCCTCCTGTTGTGCGATTGATCCCCAAATCTAATCAGCACCAGTTTATGTCAGGAGCCAAGTAAATACCAATTTTGGTTAAATTTCGTAAAAAAAAAAAAAAAAAAAAAAAGATTTTTTTTCTAAGTTTTTTTTCGTAAAAAGTAAAAAAATCGATAACTTTGTTTTAAATTATCACAGATTTATAGTTCAACCATTCATTTTAAAGGTATTGACGAGACCTTTTGAAAGATACCCATCTTGAAAATTTACTCCCTTCGAGGGGGGACTTCCCCCCCAGGGAGGTTCACGAGGCTCCTACCCATGCAAAAATTTTTTCCCAGTTGACTATCTCTATTATAAATAATTCTTGTAAATTTCATAATGATTACTAAAAAATAATTCTCTTTATGCACATTTATACAAAATTTTGCCCTATATCACCATGTTAAAAATTTAGAAAAAGCGGGATGGCAACGCAACCTGTAAGACGATTTTTACCAAAAGTTGATAGGCACTAATTTATGTCAAGGTGCAACTACATACCAATTTGTATGAAATTCTGTGCAGTAGTTCCTGAGATACAGTTGCCACAAAATTTTGTCACACACACACACACACACACACACACACACACACACACACACACAGACAGACAGACAGACAGACAGACAGACAGACATTTTCTAAAAATGGTCAAATCGTGTTCTACAGCTCTCAAAACATGTAAATCCATCAAAAACCCGAGGTCGAAAATTTTTACGAATCCAATACTTTCTCTATATTACATATAGAAGAAAGTAAAAATCTTTTGCGCATATGAATAATATATTTCAGTTTCATTAAAATTTGTGCAAAGTAAAGTAACTAAAGTTTAATTTATAGAAATACCTCTCATAGAACGCAATGGTGTGGAATACTTTCGAGAGTCCCTGTACACAAACCAGTTATGGTATTTACTCCATTAAAAAAAAAAAAAAAAAAATCCAATAGTGAACTTAAATAACATATTTCGATTTCATTAATATTTGTGTATAGTAAAGATATTAAAATATGATTTAAAGAAATGCCTCCCATAAAACACAATGCTTTGGAATACATTCGCGTGTCCCGCTACACAAACCAGTAAAGGTATTCACTCCATTTTCAATAGAGAGCATCCGATAGGGTACTTCAAAAACATATAACAGTTAAAAGTTAACAGTTAGTGAATATTTACAGTTAACAGTTAGTGAATATTTATGGGAGTTAGAGCGCGGACAGACAGACCGTAGTCATTAACGCTTTTCAACCTTGTTTAAAATCTAGTTGGCATAGGTGAACTCTGCTCTGTTCCCCATGTTTTCATAGGTTTCATGTACATAACATATTGATATTCATGTTAAGAGAAATAAATTTTACCAATCGCTCGAGAGAGTGACAGATTTAAGTGGCTCACCTATTAGGCTACCCACCATTCAGTTCTACCACATTTACCTTATTAATCTATTAATTTATTTCATTGGAATCAGTTGATAAGTTGATCAGTTGATTGAAATCAGTTGATTATGATAAGAAAATTGTAAATTTCAAATAACTTACGAAGAATTTCAAATTAGAATGTTGAAAATCAATTGGATTCTTGAGATTGTCATAGGTGATATTTTAAAACTGGCCCGACCTGTCCGCGATCATTTGTGCTTGAGATATCGTGTACACAGACATACAAACAAAACAACAACGAATAAAAAGTCGAGATTTTTGTCAAATATACACTAAACGACAAAAAAAAAAAAAAAAAAAAAAAAAAGCTGCACTGCAGAAAAAAGGACTTATCTTATTTGTAATAACTTTAAAATTAATGTTTGAAACAAATAAAACTGTCTTTTTTACATAATACCAAAGAGATGAAATGATACCTATGCACATTTTCGATTTAATAATTCACTTTATTGCACTCTACGAAGTACTTTTTAATAATCTGCATAAAACTTTCTTTTTGAACATAATGCAATAACCATACACTTTGTATTCTATTATGATTTATTATATGAATTGAACAAATTATATTTTAATATATGAAATAAAACCATTTATTTGTTAGATCTAAGTTATTTTTTATTAAAAATATGTATTCTGCATTGGGTTAATTCCATATTTATATGGAATAACTGTTTTAATGCGCATTGGCATAGTTATATACAGTGTTTTAATATAAATCTCAGAAATTTCAATGTGCCAAATGTCACAAATAATTTTTCTAGTTCTGGCAGAGTTATAGGCTGCAAATTCTTCCCCGCCTTTTTATTTTCGAGCGGATTGCGATTAGGATTATTTCCATGTCTGGTAAAGAAGAAATTCTACTAAATCCTTTGTGGGATTTAACTTAAAGTGAAAAAAGTTATGATTATTTGCAGAATTATAGGTTTTCATGTGAATGGATAGGAAATTTTGACAATTTAAAGTGAATAAACTTACCACAGATCCACAGATGCCGTGTAGTAAGGTGCATTTATCATCTTGAAATGCTGTTTGCGAAATGTCCAAGATATCTCCAGAATAGTCGGTCAGGCACCACTTTTATGAAGATTGTGTTTTATTTCGAGTTAATTGATCCCTTGAGCATAAAAATTTGCCCCATTGTTTGAAAAGTTATGCATCTCCGTACCATAATATACGGAGAATGTGTCACTGTTTTAAAAGTGCGATTTTCATTAAGTCGGTCATATTTTCGTTGACAGATCTGCTTATTTTCTTTAGCTCGAAATGAGTTAAACTTGACTCATCAAGGAGGACCAGTTCAGCCCAATAATTAACTAATCATTTTTAAAATTTTTTAGCCTACTGAGGTCTTGCTTTCTTATTTCTCTGCACTAAGAATGGATTTTTTTTAAAAATTTTCTGTCATTTAAACCTGCTTTGTTTAATAGTTGCTGCACTGTAGTTGAAGAAATTATGCTGCTAAACACTTTTATGAATCTCTTTTATGTTCTAAATGTAATATAAACCGATTTTATAAGCAATGGCTTTTTAACTTACGGTCATCTCACTTGGATGAACAACATGGCCGCCTAAAATCAAATTTCCAGTTTAAACGGCCAAAAAATTTTATAGCTTGCTAAAAACCCTTTTACCAATATTTCGTTAACATTTAATTATTTTCCCATCTCATGTATTAAAATATTTTTTTGATTTTCATTCAAAAATTTATACTTTTTGCGGCATCGTTAACTTCCTTATTCTCACCATTTTTGAAATAATTTCTAAAATTACAATTTTACTGACATCTGCATTTTGTTTTTAACACTGGACTCAAAGCTAAAGTGTATGTGGAGAACATTATAATAAAATCTGTTCGAAAATTTGCTTTTTAAACGACAAAATTGGCGGTTGTAGAAGCCGAAAAGAAAAATATCCAAGTGCGGCTTTTTTTTTTTTGTCGCTTAGTGTAGTTATTTTAACATATCTAAATTCCTAAATATAATTTTTGGTTACAGAAGCGTTTTTTTTTTTTCCGTTTGCTAATATATCCGTTAAAATTTTGACAGGTTCTATAGATGTAGTTTTAAGTTGTGTACAGACCTAAACCTGAACAAAGTGTCAATGAATTTTGTCCAGTCAATTTCAGGTGATGCCTGATCGAATAAAACAAATATTCTATATACCTCCACCCCTCCCATATACATAGAAAAAATATTCTGAAATTCTTTTGAGGTTCCCTGACGTATAAAATGTAAAGATAATGCAATTTTTTACCATTCAATTTGTTTTACTGACAAAAACCTTATTGCGCATGCGCAGGCGTTTTTCACCCATACCTTTAAATCAAATAAAAACTTTTAATTTTCGAATTTTATAATTTTAAGTTCAGTACATACCTAAATTCCTGCCCAGTATCAACCAGTTCCGCGAAGTCGTTCTCGCATGATACTTGGATAAAAATAGCGTTACAGACATACACAATGACACACACACACACATAGAAAATTTTTGAAGTCATTTTTGTCTTTCGTTATGTGTGAAACATGAAAATATCGCAAAATATTTTGATTCTGATAAATTTACAGACAAAAGTATGATTTTATTAATATACTAGATGTGAAAATGCGTTTTCGTGTTACAAATAAATATGTTACTCGTCTGTATAACAAATAGAAGATATTTTCTTATAATTAACAATTTTTGTTTTTCAAGAATGTTTCCAATCGAGAGCTGTGTTTTGCAACTGAATTACTTGAAAAATAATCTGGTGTGTCACTCACACGACTTTCTCTTACCCTGAAATTTAATACTATAAATACCATTTGCAGAATAATAGGTAAGATAACGAGTACGGTCATGTAAACCTATGTTAAACAATTCATATTAGGCTTCTGAAGAGTTTTATATGATAATTAGTTCTGTGTGAAGGGGGAATATCGCCCCCTCAACCCCCTGTTTCATTAATGCACCTACATTTATACAGAATTTAATTCGGTTATTAAAAAATAATTCTCTTTTTAAAAAATAATTTATTAAAATTATTATTAAAAAAATTATCTTTTATGATAAGGGAGACGATTTCCATATTAGAATAGTAGTATAACACCAAATGTCCAAAAAAAGTCCATTTTATTCTCAATATTTAAAATAAGAATGAAAAGAAAAAGTACGATTTTTTTCTAAGTTTTTTTTTCGTTAAAAGTAAAAAAAATCGATAACTTTGCTTTAAATTATCGCAGATCGATGGTTCAACCATTCGTTTTAAAGGTATTGGCCAGCTCTTTTAAAAGATACCCATCATGAAAATTTACTCCCCTCGAGGAGGGACTTCCCCCCAGGGGGGGGAGGCGAGGCTCCTACTTACACAAATTTTTTTTTCCCAGTTAACTATCTCTATTACAAAAAATATATATTCGTTTCATTTGGTTTAGTGCAGTCTATAGACGTTAAACTCTACTTACCTGCAATTTCCCCCATAGACGTAATGTATTAGAATTCTCTTGATTGTCCCTGTACACGAACCATTTGCTTGATCTTAACGAAAAGATTACTGTAGCGTCCCTATATGATACACATTTAGAATACCAAGTTTGAACTTTCTGCCAAAATTTGTTCTTGAGATATGTTGATAACAGACAGACACACACACAGATATACAGACATACAGACCATTTGCTAAAAACATGATTTTCGTATTCAGGGGACCTCAAAACGTGTAAATATAACAAAATCTCGCGTTCGAAAATTTGACCCAAAAACAATACTTTCTCTACCTTATGGGTAAGAGAAAGTAATAATTCATTTGTAAAAGAGACTTTTTATTATTATAAAAACGATTCATTGCGAAACGAACAAAGCCAGCTAATAAATAATAAATGTGATAAATAATTTGAACGACGTGAATTCGTACAGGAAAATATAGAATCATTATAAAATTAAAAATATTTTTTAACTGTTAATAGTCAACTAGAAAATAACTTTTTACGTGTAGAAGCATTTCTCCCCCCCCCCCCCCCGCCGAAATTGTGCTATGATGAATTGTTGCCCCATAGATCTGTGATAATTAAAAATAAAGTTAACGCTAGCAGGAACCCGTCGAATTCGACGGTGACTTTATTGACCGTAATGTTTCAAAAATCGTCGCTCTTCGATTATTCCTGTCCGTTTTTTAAATCCGCATATTTAAATGTCATCAAGGTCTTGGAGAAAACGGACAGGAACAATCAAAGAGCAACGCGACGTGAGATGGCTTGTGACAGAAAGTAAATAAAAAATTTCGCGTCAATTCAGCTTACTTTAATAACTCTAAGCTGGATGGCGGTGAAATGATTGAAATCTTTAAAATTTGTTTTTAATTATCTTTATTGAGTAAAAAAAAAAAAAAAAAAAAAAAAAAAAGAAGAGTATAAATGGAATAACGAATGAGCACGAATACAGTTACAAATTCTAATCGAGTATTTCATTGAAGACGATATTTTGGATCCAGCCATCGGCCACGGGACGTCCAGGTGAGACCTCGACAGTGATCTTGACTGCCACGGCACCCAAAGCTGGAACCCGTCGAATTCGACTGTCACTTTATTTATCGTAATGTTTCAAAAATCGTCGCTCTTCGATTGTTCCTGTCCGTTTTTTTAAATCCGCATATTTAAATGTCACCAAGGTCTTGGAGAAAACGAACAGGAACAATCGAAGAGCGACGCGGACGTGAGATGACTTGTGACAGAAGGTAAACAAAAAATTTCGCGACAATTCAACTTACTTTAGCAGCTCTACGCTAGATGGTGGTGAAAAGATTGAAATCTTTAAAATTTGTTTTTCAGTATCTTTATTTTACGGTAATAAAAATCCTTTAGTTGCACTTTCCACTGCCAGGGGGCAAAGAGTGTTCTTGTACGAACATCACCAACGGTTAGGAAATACCAAGACCTTTAAAAGAAGGTGTAACATGATAGAGTCATAGCTCATGTAACCCGGGTAATAATGGTATGTAAAGGTAAGTTTATTATCTTTATTATACGTTCCAAGACCTTTCAAATAAGGTATCACATGGTGGTGTCAACTGCAAAATTCTTTAGTTGCACTTTCCACCGCAGGGGCGCAGTGTGTTCTGTACGACCATCACCAACGGTCAGGAAATACCAAGACCTTTAAAAGAAGGTGTAATATGATAGGGTATGCTCATGTAACCCGGGTAATAATGGTATGTAAACGTAAGTTCTTTATCTTTATTATACATTCCAAGACCTTTCAAATAAGGTGTCACATGGTGGTGTCAACTGCAAAATCCTTTAGTTACACTTTCCAACACCAGGAGGCACAATGTGTTTTGTACGAACATCACCAACGGTCAGGAAATACCAAGACATTTAAAATAAGGTGTAACATGATAGGGCCTACTACAAAATCACCTAGTTCCATTTTTCACCACCAGGGGGTGCCCTATATTGTATACAAGCATCCCCAATCAACATGAAATTTCAAGACCTTTAAAATGAGGTGCTGCATGTGTGGGTCTAGAACGGACTTTCCTCTCAGACTAATCCCCCCCCCCTCTTCAAATATACTCCCCCCCTTTAATATCGAAAATTCCAAAATCAGAGATATTGATTTTTTAGTATTCGAGTCTAGTCCCCCCATGTACAATTTCTTCACCGTAAAGTAATTTGGAGCTGAGTTATGCTCGCCAACGTGTGTTTAACCCCTGCCCCCTTGGTGGGTGGAACTGTTCAACTTTTTTCATTTTTCTCTTTTCATAACATATCTACAGACCAAGACCTTTTATTAGACACCTCAACGAAATTTTTACACCTAGCCGTTCTCTCAATTTAGTGGAGACAGACAAAAACACGTTTCAAATTAATATATAGATTTTTTTTTTTTTCTTTTAACAAACAAACAAACAAAGAAAAAAGAGAGATGGGGAGGGAAGGGAAAGAGTTACTTTTTTAGGTGTCGTCTTTAAGGCATAAAATTGACTATCTTTAGATATTTAATGTCATAATATCTAAGACGAAAATCGTCTGCATTCATCTTAGAAATCATTTAATTACTAAATGTAATAAATAATTTGCACGGCGTGGATTTGTGTAAGAAAATATCGAAGAAAGTTTTGTGATGACCGCAACATACTACTGCTAGAAATGCATTTGCAAAATTTGAAAGTTTCGTTGCGAAACAAATTAATGCCGTTTCTTACTGTGTATATGTTTTCCAGAATTTACCACACCTGGCATGCATCATTGTTGATACAGCCTTGTTTCTCCGCTCTTCTTGCAAATCCTTGCGTAAATTCGTGACAACTTCTGTGTGATCTTTAACACCTTTATCAACATCTTGGTCGAAACGTTTCAAAATTTCATACAATAATGCGAGATTGTTGCGACAAACAAACAGTCTCTTTGATTGAATAGCTGCATCTCGCTTAAAAATAACATTCTAATGTGACGCATGTAGAGAAATCCCGTGTGGCGATCCATTTGTCCTGGGTGATATGCACTCATTTTGAGAAAAGATCTGAGGCAGTAAAGAGCTCGGTTGCTTTGTTTTTTCCCCCTATAATTTTAACAATTTCTAATTCTATTGTTAATCATTTACTTTTTAATACGACTCTACCATTTTAGAGTGTATTGACTTTGAGTTGTACAAAAGTTTTAGCATTTCTTTGTTATTAAGCATATGTCTCTTATTTCTATTTTTTAAATTTCTGTTTAACATTCTATATTTCTACTTAATACTTAATACATTGTTTTTTTTTTTTTTTTTCACATTTAAAAATTTTTTATTTATTATTTTTAGTACTACAGCTCGTACTATTATTTATTTATTTATTTATTTACATTTATTAATCAGGATAAAATCTATCTAACGACTTTTTTTTTAGCTCAATCGGATAATTGGTTCATAAGGCATTAAATGAAAATCCCATTTTAACTTTAAAATTATTTAAATAATAATAATAAAAAAGACAAAAATAAGTAAATAATAGAGTAAATATATTTCTTTTTACGTCGAAAAAAAAATTAAATACAGAAACATTTTTTTTTTTTTTTTTTTTTTTTTTTTTTTTTTAATAATTAAAATAAAATTAAGAAAGATCGCACTAAAGAAATGGAAGAGATTCAGTATAGAACGATACATATTATGTATTATAATTTAACAACAAAATTGTACAACATGAATTTCCGCCAAGGGGCTCCTATGCCAAAGCTATATCAAAGAAATCTTAAGAAATGAATATAGAAACCGATGCTTAGGAAATGAAATTGTTAATGAAAAGTTACCCCATGCCTTTATATGGAATAATTGATTAAAATAAGCCTTGTGGTACTAAATTAAATTCTACTTTGTGCAGAATTTTATATCCATTACTTAAACAAAAATAGTTTTTATTATTATTATTATTATTATTATTATTATTATTATTATTATTATTATTAAATATTTCAGGCAATTTCTGCAATTTGTGTATTTCTCAAATTCTCCTGTTTTTTAGTCCAATTCAATTAGTAAAAAATATGCTCATATTTATAATGTTACTTATTTTTTATATTTTAACTAATATAATTTAAATAATTGATATTCGAAATTGTGTAATTAAATTATATGTTGAAAATTATGAAAATAAATAACATATATTTCAAATAATGCATTTAAAATATATAAATATATATACTTTCAATTATATTCCAAATTATTAAAAATCTTCAATACTCCAAAATCTTCTTTTTCTTCTTATTTATTTATTTTAATATTTTTGTTAAAAATTTAACTTTCATTGGTTTTGCAGGGAAATCAAACATTTAACATATTTTATGGAAGAATTTTTCAAAATTTTCACTCTAGTTTTAAAGGATTGTTAAATTTACTAGTTAGAAGGCAAAAGTATCCCGAAATTTAATAAACAAAAAATGCGCAAAAATAACTTTAAAATTCTTAGAAAGAGCGAATGCACACTAGAGCGTGCTTTAATGATGCAATACAAATATCACTCTATATATAAATGGCTAAGACATTTTTGAGTCTGTCTGTGTGCTGACGCAAGTTGCCACCAGTTTTTCATACTTTAGTTAATTTTAAAGAATGTAATTGTCCGATCGATAAGTTAATAAAACCGATGGATTTAGAAAAAATGCCCCTTTCATTTGGTACCTTATTTGTAACGAAATTTTGATTAGATTTTTTAAAATTAATTAAAATGTGAAAATAATAACCCGGTAAAAGCTTTAAAAATGGACATTTAAATTTTTAATTGTTGCCAAAAAAAAAAAAAAAAAAAACTTTTTTTTTTTTTTTTTTTTTTTTTTTAAACATAAAATGAAGTATGCTTTCACGCGAAAAATAAAAATAAATATTAAATATTAAATTTGCTCCTGCACATGAAAAAAGGAAAATATGAAAATGGAGTAAACATATATATATATATATATATATATATAATATACCTTAATTTTAGATCCCCCCCTTTTGTTTAAATAGTATGTTTTTGGCACGGATGAATCGCGCTTGGTATGAAAGCTAATTCAGCATTACATTAAGGCGACATTATCACCTGAAAACGAAACTATTCGTCCCCATGTTATTCTATAGGGAATAAATTTCACCTTCTAGCAAGTACAATTATTTATATTTTGGCTTCGTTTTTTTTGCATTGTAGGGGTAAACTCAAGGCTCAGATGTTTCTTTTATTAAAATTTTTATAGAGTTAATTGTAATTTTTTAATTATTAATCAATGGTCGAAAAAAGCCTATCTGATAACATATGCCATTTTAATCGTATAGTAAATATTGTTTAAATTATCATAGAGAAATTTTTAGAACATGGATCTTTTCTCTAATGTATGTAGTTTTGATTAAAATAAACAGTAATTTTTTTTAATGAAAATTAAATTGATTATCGGTACAAATTAAAATTGTATCAAAACTGGCAAAGAAATATTCACAGCAAAAGGAAGCTCCTAATCTGACAGTTTGATAAATCACTTCACACTATGAGAGGAGTGAGATAATGGTTTCCCTTCACGCTGCGGAAGTCGTTTGGTAGGGGACTATGGTCAAATTAGTAATTTGAAAACATACAGATGTCGCAGAGAAAAAGAGGAATATTTTTTGTGTTCAACTAAAATATTTTTGAAAATAACACTCTGAAGGTATTGTAGTAAAACATGTTTGTGTATAGATCTGTTTAATATATTTGATTTGCTTTAAATTTCAACTATTTAGATATTAAAAATTAATTTTTATTTTATATAAATATTATTTTATATTTTACACCAGAGAAACATATTTTATAGTAGCAGATTTATAACTACATAATTTTGCTTTTTTTTTTTTTTTGGCCTTGCAGCTCTATAAAATAAAATAAAAATAAAATAGTAATTTGTTAACATATTTACTTATAATAAAATATTTTTAAAAAATGGTGATAAAACAATAGAAAAAACAAGAAAGAAAAAGCATGCAGTACGCATTGATTAATAAATTTCATTCTGTACGTATCGAATAACTTTTAATATTCTTTGCCTAGGTTATCACACAGCAGACAGAAGCACTGAAAATATACAGATAGAGTGATTGATTTTAAAATTATTCTTAGGCATTTTGGAAAGTGTTAAAAAAAGGCTTAATGCAAAAGAAAATGCAGCCGTTAGGTAATAATTACAGCTTTTAAACAATGTAATCTTGTTTAGGGAACATTCCATAGTGAACTTGATTGTATCATGATTTAAACATTCCCAAAATATTTACGGACGCTAGAAGCCGGAGACAGACAGATAGAAAGGTAGACAATCGGACAGACCGATACACAAATTGAAATCATATTCCCACTAAAATTATAAGAAAGTGTTAAAATTAATGTAAATGAAAGTGCAATTTCACTAAATTTTTATTAATAGCTCTTAATATAACTTAATATTTTTCTGTCACCCTGTAAATCTAATGCTAATCATGCTATATTCTATGCGAAGCATTCTTTTGTGCATATGAATAACATGTTTCAATTCCCTAAAATTTCGTGGGAAATAAAGCTATTAAAATTTGATTTATAGAAATATGTCTCATAGAGCACAATGCTTTGGAATACTTTTGAGTGTTCCTGTACATAAACCAATGGTGGTATTTACTCCATTTTAAACAGGAAACATCCAATAGTGAACTTGAATAACATATTTCAATTTCATTAAAACATATATACAGTAAAAGTATGGAAATATGGTTTATAGAAATACCTCTAATAGAACACAATGCTTTGAAATACTTTCGGTTGTCTCTGTACACAAACCAGTAGATGTATAAACTCCATTTTCAATAGGAAACATCCGATAGTGAACTTGAATAACATATATCAGTTTCAAAAAATTCCATAAATATTTACGGGAGTTAGAGCGCGGACAGACAGACTGACAGACAGAATTGTTGGAAAGTGTTAAAAAAAGGTAAAAAAAAGTCACAATAAACTAAAACTTCAAAATATGTAAAATTTTCGAAAATCAATAAACTAAAATTTGCTAAACCAATTAAAAGAAAAGATGAAGTAAGAAATTATAAGTTTCAAAATTACAATTAATTTATTTATTAAGTTAAAAGACTGTTTTTATTTAAAAACTTGCAGTCGTACCTATTTTACGCATGGCTATGACAATAGAAGTTAAAGGGGGGACTCTGATTAAAATCAGTTCACACAGATAAGTAGTATAAATTAAAACCAATATATATATATATGTATACATACACACGCACAAACACATATAAGTAATAATTAATAAGGAGTAATCATACATTTTAATAATTAGCCGTTTGTATTTAACAGCATAGTAAGCTGTAAACATTAAAGAATAAATATTTCTAATATAGTTTGAATTGAAGGTCATTTGCACTTTCTTTTAACAAATAGATATCTAAAAATTAAAATTTAAACTTTGAATCAACTGCAAAACAAAAAAATCGATATGTTTAATTATACCGTTAACGATAGGTAAGAAAAATCTGGAAATGAATTAAGGATAACGCATAAACCAAACATTCTTTTATGCGTATAAAAATTAATACCTTAGTTTCATTTTATTTATTGCAGCCTTTAGATGTTAAACTGCACCTACCAAAAATTTCCACTATAAATGTAATGTATTTGAATTCTTTTTCATGTCCTTGTACACGAACCATTTCCTTGATCTCAGCGAAAATTTTAGTGTAGAATCCCTATATGACATAGATTTAGAATATCGAGATTGCACTACCTGCTACTATTTGTTTTAGAGATTTGCTGGCAATAGAGAAAGTATCTGTGTGTCTATCTGCGCTCTGATTCTTAGATTATTAACGCAGAGCTACAAAACTTGACAGAGAAGTAGTTGGGAACCTGTAGATGCGCATTTCATCAAAATATTTTCGAATTTCAAATTTCATTCTTTATGTTATTTTATTTTATTTTCGAATACTTTTATGTTTCATTTTTCTAAAATTTATTCTTTCATTTCAATCATCTGCGTATCTTAGAAACGGGTAATACGCTATTTATTTTTTGCTTCCATCACCTGACGAATTACGGTACTCGGCCTAAAAATTCTATGTCGAGTTTTCACCTGATTTACATGTTTTAAGGTTTCCTGAGGCAAAAAAGTAGCTTTTGGCAATTGGTCAACGTGTGTGTGCGAGGGAGGGGGGGGGGAATCTTCTGACTGCCATATCTCTGAAACTAAGAAAGATACAGCTATTAAACTTCAGAATTAAGACAGAACAGATGATTTCTTTAAATTTTGGTGAAAATTGGAAAACCAGAATTGGAACAATGGATACCGGAAATGGGACCGTAAGTGCATATCTCAAAAACGGCTCTAACAATTTTCTTCAAATTTGCCACATAAACACTCTATTCGACGTCTTTTCTAATGATATAGCAGGTTAGTTTAGGAAAACTGATAGGCGCTCTGTATAAATAACTCAATTTCAGGTCTTGGAAGTGCAATTTTTTTAAAACGGCCGTACGGATTTTTTTCAAATTCCCCATATTAACTCTCTTTTAAATATCCTTTTGTGTGTAATTATTGTTTTCCAGTCAATAATTGAGTATGTCAACATGCCAAGTTTTGGTAAAAGTTGGTATCTCAAAAACGGCTCTAACGACTTTAAAAATTTAGAATTTAGGAGCAGTTTTATTTGAGATGTAATTCTGTAGAGAGTTACCCTGTCCTCAACCCCTGTAATTGTAAAAATTTTTATTCGTCACTCTACTGTAAACCAATGGTGATTGATTTTCATACCATATTCTACACCAAATATGCTTTATGCGTATAAAAATTGATACCTTAGTTTCATTTTATTTATTGCAGCCTTTAGATGTTAAACCGCACCTAACAAAAATTTCGACTATAGACGTAATGTATTTGAATTCTTTTTCATGTCCTTGTACATGAACCATTTCCTTGATCACAACGAAAATTTTAGTGTAGAATACCGAGATTGCACTTCCTGCTACTATTTGTTCTAGAGATATGCTGACAATAGACATACTGACACTAGAGAAAGTATCTGAGTGTCTGTCTGCGCTCTGATTCTCAGATTATTAATCACAGAGCTACAAAACTTGGCAGAGAAGTAGTTCGGAGCCTGCAGATGCGCACTTCATCAAAATATTTTCGAATTTCGAATTTGATTTTTTTTTATTTTTTTTATTTAATTTTATTTTGTTTTCAATTTTAAACATTACCTTTTATGTTTCATTTTTCTACAATTTATTCTTTTATTTCAATTATCTGCTGATCTTAGAAACGGGTAATACGCTATTTATTTTTTACTTCCATTACCTGACTACAGTAGGTAAAGGAAGTACTGTACTCGGTCCAAAACCTTGAAGTCGAGTTTTTACCTGATTTGCAAGTTTTAAGGTCTTCTGAGTCCAAAAAAGCAGTTTTCGGCAATTGGTTAGTGTGTGTGTGTGTGTGTATGGGGAATCTTCTGACTATCATTTCTCCGAAACTAATAAAGATAGAACTATGAAACTTCAGAATTAAGACAGAACTGGTGTACAGATAAATTTTCCAAATTTCAGAGAAAACTGGAAAAGCGGAAGTGGAACAATGGAAGCCGGAAGTGGGACCGTAAGTCCGTATCTCAAAAACGGCTGTAACGATTTTCTTCAAATTTTTTTCATAAACATTCTATTAGATGTCTTTTCGAATGATATATTTGGTTATCTTACGAAAATTGATAGGCGCTTTATATAAATAGCTCAATTTCTGGTCTTGCAAGTGCGTTTTATTAAAAACGGCTGTACGGATTTTTTTTTCCAATTCACCACATTAACTCTCTTTTAAATATCCTTTTGTATGTAATTATTTTTTTTCTGTCAATAATTATTTTTTTTCTGTCAATAACTTGATACATGTATAAAGACAAATAAAGAAATGAGAAAGGGTATCTAAAATGGATTAATGAAACAAATTTCAAGAAAATCGTTAGAGCCGTTTTTGAGATACCAACTTTTACTAAAACTTAGTATACTTAATTATTGACCTCAAGACAAAAGGATATCTAAAAGGGAGTTAATATGGCGAATTTGAAAAAAAGTTTTAAAGGAACACACTTGCGAGACCTGAAATTGAGCTATTTATACAGGACGCCTATCAATTTTCCAGAACTAACCAACTATATCATTCGGAAGGGCATCTAATAGAGTGCATATTTACGCAGCAACTTTGAAGAAAATCGTTAGAGCCGTTTTTGAGATACGGA
Organism: Salticus scenicus; assembly: GCA_963930645.1. Classification (NCBI taxonomy): domain Eukaryota; kingdom Metazoa; phylum Arthropoda; class Arachnida; order Araneae; family Salticidae; genus Salticus; species Salticus scenicus. Next base: position 67,073,579 of record OZ005660.1, on the reverse strand, counting down.
CTTACGGTCCCATTTCAGGTTTCCAGTGACCCACTTCCGCTTTTCCTATTTTCACCAAAATTTGGAAAATTCATTTGTACACCAGACCTGTATGAGGTGGGAAGTTTCGTAGTTCTATTTTTATTAGTTTCGGAGATATGATAGTCAAAAGATTCCATACATACACACTGGCCAATTGCTGAAAACTACTTTTTTGGATTCAGGAGGCTTTAAAACGTGTAAATCAGGTGAAAACACGACATCGAATTTTTGGACCGAATATAATACTTCCATTACCTACGGTAGTTGAATAATGGAAGTAAAAAATGCATATAATATGTGAAATAGTAGGTAATGAAAGTCGAGTGGTTGCTTCACACCAGATTTTTATTTACTTAATTCATTCATTTTAAAGGAAAATTTCTTCGTATTATTATTATTATATATTTATTTATTTTAGTTGAAAATAAAATGGTAATGCAGTAGGAGAAATTAAGTATATTAAATTGACCTGAGTCAATTTTTAGTATTTTTACGGTGATGCATGTGCGTGTGTATGCATGTGAGTAGTAACTAGTATGTTAAGCCCATCACAAGACTTTCTTTTATATTTCTTTACAAATTCCCTAAATGCAAATAACACTGCTCTGTAAAAAAAAAAAAAAAAAAAAAAAAAAAAAATCGCGACCTGACACTATTCTTGCTGATTCTCGTGTAAAATGACCTGCTGAATCCAAATAGGACTCCCATTTTGCCCAATCACCTACCGTTTTCTAGATACACCACCCTCTCCCTCAATTTCTTTCCCTGTTCGACAATTTTATGACCATGAATTTGATTTGAAGAAATGGAAAATAATTAATTCAACACCCCAAAATAAAAAATATATAAAGTTTAAAAAATAACATTAATAACAGATTAAAAATGTATAAGATATGTAATGCATAATTTCAGTGGCAAATCCCCCCCCCCCCCCCCCAAAAAAAAAAAAAAAAAAAAAAAATCCCTTGCCGCAAATGTCCATGCTTTAGAATTTTCTAACTCTGTAGTCCCTCAGAGGATTTTTAAATAATCCTCCCTAAAAATAAAATTTATATCCGTAAAATCACCGAAAAATGATAAAAATAGGAGCCATTCTTAAAAAACGGTGAGTAGTAGGGCAAAATGGGCGTCCTATTCGGATTCAGGAGGTAATTTTACACAAGAATATGTTTAAGTGGTGTCAGAGGCAATTTTCATGCCGAGCAGTGTAATTAATTACAACTATTATTTATTAAAATTATCTACCATGATGAATGCAGACGATTTTCATCTTAGATAAAACTAACACTAAATATACAAAAAAAAAAAAAAAAAAAAGACAGTTTTATTCTCTATGAATAGCATCTTAAAAAATGTGTTTTTATAACGGTTACCTCATATGTCAAGTTTCGCATAATTATATATCATAGAAGTTAAGATAGAGCCTTTCCGTTCTCCGAGAAAATTGTAATGTAGCAGAGCCACCTACTGGTCGAAATGAATAAAATTGAATCATGATAATGGCCTTTTCATATATCAAGTTTTATTTGATTATACGCTATAAAATCTGAGTCATAGCCTTCCCTTAAATTGCAGAAATCGCTGTATATCAGAACTACCTGTTTAGATATTCATACCAAAAGTTAATAGGCACTAGTGTATATCAAAGTTCATCTACATATAAATTTATATGCAATTCAGTGCTGCACTTCTTGAGACACAGTCGTCACATTTTTTTTTTTTTTATCCCACCCACATAAACGGACATTTTCTAAAAATGTTCAAATCGTGTTCTGGATCTTTCAGAACGTATTAGTCCATCAAAGCTAGAAGTCAAAATTTTTTACGAATTCAATAATTTCATCTGTGGAATATAGAAGAAAGTTCTGTTTATTTATATATTTAAAAAAAAAAATAAATATACATGCAATGCATTTTTTTTTTCCCTGCTGATTTGGTTTTAGTGGGTAAAAATCTATAAAAAACAACAACAAAAATTCCTTAACAATTTTTTGGTTGCAGACCTGTATTTCTCATTATGGTGAATATGAGAGGGTAATCAATCAATTTATATATATGTATAATCCTTCAACCTCAAATAAATTATGTATTACACGATATGTTTTCAAATCGAAGTGTAATTTTAAATGGATCTGATTAATTTAACAGTATTAATAAAATCTCAATAGTAGTAATAATAATTAAATAAACAAATAAACTAATTTTTAAAAATCAGGAAAAGAACTTAAAAAAGTGAAATCAGCATTCATTTTATTGTTATTTTATAATTACTACTTTGGAAGCGATTTTTCCAAAAAATATTCGTGTTTGTTTGATTCTCTGTTTATTAAATGTAGGAAATTGAGCATTTTCCCCGTAAAACTGAACTCACAGACTTTCGTGAACTTCTACAAATCTGCAATTTTATCTTTTACTTGTACATATCGTACAGTCCCCTAACGTGTTTTTCTTTCCCTGACATGACACCCCTAGGGGAACAACAATTTGTCACTATAACATCCCCGCCCACAGCAGAAAGAATCCAGATGGCGCTCTCGGATAAGTTAACTTACTAGCATGTGAATATTTCCCCTTAAAGAGTTTTACTTATTGATAATCCTGGGTAAATTTTAAAATTTTGATGCTGAAATACATCGGACATTTTTCGCCAAGGACTCCACTTAAATAAAAGCCACTTTAAGCCAAGTAGTGCATAAAAAATATAAATAAATTATAAAATATTGAAAAACAGGAAAAAAAAAAAAAAAAAAAAAGGGAAAGGAAAACGAAAAGAAAAGAAAGAAACAAAAATAATAATAACATAAATTGTGTATTTTCGTCTAAAGTGACGATAAAATTAAAAAGTCTCCAAGGGGAGCTACATTAAGACTGTACCATGATCAGGTTTACAGATTCATTATTTCATTATTTATTTTTCTATATACCAACTACTATTAACTAACTTAACTACTATTATAACCACAAAAGTTAATTGTCTCATGCGATAGACGTAGACGATCATAGCACATTGTAATATTATATTTGGCGTGAAATTGTTATCATTTTATGGTTGGTTGATCGAATAAATCAAATAAATATAGAAAATAACGTGAAAGAAAATATTATGTACACCACGTATAAGTGTTGTTCATATGTAACTGGGATTCAAATATTAAATGGCTACTTCAATTTTTTCGATACTGTCCGCTTCGAAACTGTCATCCGATAAGCACCCTCATGGAAACCCACTGGTAAGCTCTTGTCACAGGCAATAGGGACAGACACCCGGGAGTTTGCGAATGAGTGAGTCGCTGCCGAAGGCAGTGGGGAACCACAGCGGGTTTTGAAGATATTTCATGATTTCTTTAAATTTTATTTTTGTTTGTAAAGCGATATAGAAAAGAGTTTCCTTTAAATATAGTGACCAGCGAAGCGAGAAAAGCCTTCGTTGATTCACTACCTTCATTGATTTCATGAATTAAAAAATGGTTTCGTTAACAAACTTTGATCTGTTGGCACGCAGAGGTACGCACCAAGCCGAGTTTTGTGCATTTCGAGTTTGGTTTTGAAATTTTTTCCGCATTCGGAATCCAGTTCGTTCCCGAACCGGGGCTTTGCTAGTTATATATAAAAGTATACACTGAGAAAAAATTCTGACATCTAGAATCTAAATTGTGGCTCTAGAAAAAATAGTTCCATGACATCCTTATAAATTCTAGTCCTCTTTGAAAGCGAGTTCTAGAAAGCCCTATTAGAATTCTAGAGCATTTGCCTATATTATAGAGGGCAAAGTTATTTAAAAATCTCTGCAAATAAATGAAAATACAAGAGGCAGCTTTCATCAACTATAATCGTGGTTCATGACCTAATTATAAAAACTCAAGCAAGAATTTCTCGCAATACAAAAGGTTCAGAATATTCAGAATATTGTTTCAGCATCTAGAAATGTGTAGACTAGAAATTCTCGATCATTTCGTCTGTTCAGTTTATTGGCTGGCCTTATGCGCATAGCTCGGAAATCTATATTTCTAGTTAAGGGATTTAGAAAATGGCCATTTATTCATTCTAGAGGAAGGCGGTATATATTTTTCCTCAGTGTATATTTCCCTTTAATATGCATAAGTTGAACTATATTCGGTTTGTTCAATAAAATAGACATTCAGGCAACAATTCTGACGGTTTTTGGTATATTTTTCACAGATTTGAAACCTTTAAGTTGCGTTTTCTCAGTTTGCATTTTTTTTTTTTTTTTTTTTTTTTTTTTTTTTTCAGGAATTTTGTGTATGTATTTTTTTTTTTTCCTACGTGATGAAGAATTGTGCTATAATTTTTTACCGGAAACAAGTGCTGCGAGTATTTGTAATTTATAAAGTTTAATTACGAAATTATTTATTAATTAACTTAACTATTATTTGAATTTACTTGGGTTAATTGATGTATGCTTCATAATTAAAAGTGTCTCGAAAATGAAAAATAAATAAAATAAAACAATATATATATATATTATATATATATATTTAAACATATTTATAACCAGATATGTGTTTAAAAGTTTTTTTAAATTAGTATAGCAGTTTTTAAAAGAAAATATATACACCGATAATATATATATATATATATATATATATATATATATATATATACCACCTTCATCTAAAATGAATAAGTGGTAATTTTCCAAATCCCTTAACTAGAAATATATATTTCCGAGCTATGCGCATAAGGAAAGCCAATTAACTGAATAGACTAAATGATCGAGAATTTCTAGTCTACACATTTCTAGATGGTGAAACAATATTCTGAATCTTTTGTATTGAAAGAAATTTCTCTTGATTTTCTAGAATTGAGTAATAAACCAAGATTATAGTAGCTGAAACCCACCTCTTGTGTTCGCATTTATTTGCCGAGATTTTTAATTAAAGTTTGACATCGATAATATAGGCAAACGCTCTAGAATTCTAACAGGGGTTTCTAGAACTCGCTTTCAAAGGAGACTAGAATTTATAAGGATAACATGGAACTATATTTTCTAGAGCCACAATTTAGATTCTAGATGTCAGTTACAGAATTTTTTCTCAAAGAATTTTTTCAACAAGTTTTGTAAAGTTTTACGGAAATCCGTTCTAAACAGAAAACTTGTTATAAAATTTAGTAATAAAAAAAAAAAAAAAAAAAAAAGAAATCTGCCTATTGCGAAATTCTCGAACCAAAACATAAAAATATTGTACATAATATGCGCCACAATGTATTAAAGTTACAAGTCATTTGTAGTATTTTGTGATACAGGGTGATCCAAAGTATTTTCCCTTTTCTTCAATTTGTGGTTGGTCCCCTAATTACACTCGGGACTAAATCGATAGTGGAATATAAGAATTTTTAAATGTTTTTTGCATGTATGAAGTTTCAGGCCATTTTGTCTCTTTTTTTAGATAATCGAAAAAATGTCAAAATATTTTTATTTTTCTAATAATTTGATCACCCACTGCATATGCCAGTGACATTTATAGAATCAGTTATACTGAGAATAAAATTTGAATAATTTAATCATGAATACGTAAAAACATTTTAATAAACAATATGACGTTTTAGGGTAACGCCAAAAGGTGCTGTTCAAAATCGGAAAATACCCCGACGAAAATGTGTTAAGTTAGGATTATGACAGACGTACGCAAAGGTCAACAGTTAGAAACTTGATTTTTGTATTCAGAGAACCACAAAATGCATAAATATACAAAAAACTAGCGGTGAAACTTAATTTAAATAATACTTTTTATTTAACGTATGGTATGAGGAATTAATTTTCATTCCTAAACAGTTTTTCTGGATATTGCAAGTTAGAGTAAAGCACTTCTACAATGGCTTCGATTAAAAAAATGGTAGTTCTGTATGTCTTTTATAAATTATGTACACACCACATTGTGTACATAATTTATAAACCTACATTAATAATACGCAGCATAAATTAAAATGCACTTCCAGGAATTCCCATGTATAATCCAGAAATTTTCATGTATACCCTAGTTAGTTTTTTTTAACAGCCCTGAAACAAATGGTGAATGATTTTCAGATCACATGCTACAAAAAACACGTTTTTATGCTTATAAAAAATTTACAATTTCATTGAATTTTGCTTAGTGCAGCCAAGAGAAGTTCAACTGTACATATCAAAAATTTCTCCCATTGGCATAATGTATTTAAATTCTGTTAGATGTCCCTGTACACGAACCATTCGCTTGATCTCAACGAAAAGTTTAGTGTAGAATCCTTATATGCTGCAGATTTAGAATAACGAATGTGGAATTTCTTATGCTATTTCTTCTTGAGGTATGTTGATAACAGACACATAGACAGACAGACGCACACAGAGACCTAAATATCTTTTTTCAGATTCGAGGAACCTCAAAGCATGTAAATATAGCAAAACAAAAACTCAATTTTAAAAATTTGATCCAAATTTCTCTACTATAGATGAGGGTAAGAGTAAATAAATAATCTGGTATGATACTCACATAACTTTCTCTTACCTTGCATTTCAGTACTATAAAGACAGACTACAAACTATAGGGTCAGGTAACGAACACTGTAGATAATCCGCCGTTAAAAAGAAATTAGGTTTAGGAATACTTTTATTTGACATACAATTCTGTGTGAGGAAGTTACCGCCCTTCTCAACCCTCCGTTTGAATATAGAGCCCACATTTATATAGAATTCAAGGCTTTTATTAAATTTTAAAGTTTATTCCAAAATTTTCAGACAACTTTCACCCTCCTCACACCTTGAAACTTATCAGTCTTGATTAAACTTTTCAAGCAGCAACGTCCTATAAACTCCAGAATACAATATTTGGAATGTACCTGCTGTTATATGTTTTAAAGTTACTCTTATAACAGTCATATACGAAGTTCAACAGTTAAAAACTTGCCTTTAGTATTTAGGGAGCCTCAAAACACTTAATTTATACAAAAAAAAAAAAAAAAAAAAAAAACTGAAAATTTAACTTAAAGAATATTTATTTACCGTACAGGTATGAAGAATTAATTTTCATTCCTGAGCAGTTTTCCTGCAATTTCCAAGTAAAGTTCCACTATTTTCTAGTTCTTTTGGATAGACCTGTAAGTGAATGGTGAATGATTTTCATGTCACATTATACATGAAAAATGCTTTTATGCATATAAAAAATATATATTCATTTCATTTTGCTTAATGCAGCCTATACATGCTAAACAGCACTTACCAAAAATTTCGCCCATAGACTTAATGTATTTGAATTCCTTGGATGTACTACCTGTACACGAACCATTTTCTGAACGAAAAATTTAGTGTAGCTACCATATATGATACAGATTTAGAATTCTCACTTTGCACTTTCTGATACGATTTGTTCTTGAGATATACTGATAACAGACACACTCACAGATCAGCCGCGAAAAACCTGAATTTTCGGATTCAGGGGAACTTAAATTGTATAAATATAATAAAAATTCAGTTTCGAAAATTTGTCTCCCAAAAAATATTTCTCTATCATATACAGGTGGGGGTAATTATGACAATGGAATAATTGTGACCGGCGAAATTTTTCACAAAACTCTCAGTGATAAAGCCTTTTCTTAACCTCAGAAATTTAGCTCGTAATGCATTTTTTCATTCCAAGTAACCTTCTATGAAGTCTGAATGTGTAATAATAGTACAATTATTTTGCAAACAAAAGCATACTAATATTTTTGAAAAACTGATTTTATAGATTAAAAAAAGTTTTGGCCTCTAGAAAGTTTTTTTACTTTCCGAACACTATAGTGAGGAAAGTATTGTAATCATGTCAAAAATCCGAATTCGAGATTTTGATGTTTCTATACGTTTCGAGGTCCAACGAGTCAGTTTTCACTATTTTTACGATGATGTATGTATGTGTGTGTGTGTATGTATGTGTGTATGTATGTGTGTATGTATGTGTGTATGTCTGCGAGTGAACACGCTAGCGTCTAAACGCTTCGTTCGATTAACCTGAAAGTTGGTACGCATATTGTAAGTCACCATAGTACGAACCCTATAGATTTTGGTGAATCTAGCACTTATAGTTTTTTTACAGGGACACAAAGAAAAATTCTTTATCATTATGGCCTATGGGAGCAAAATCTTAAAAGTGCGATAGCATCTAAACGCCTTATTCAATTGAGCAAAAACTTTATACACATATTATAGGTCACAGATACTCAATCTGTATAGATTTTGGAGAATGTAGCACTTATAGTTTTTTTACAGGGACACAAAGAAAAATTCTTTGCCAAATTTTTAAAAGTGAGATAGCATCTAAACGCCTTATTCAATTGAGCAAAAACTTTATACACATATTATAGGTCACAGATACTCAATCTGTATAGATTTTGATGAATCTAGCACTTACAGTTTTTTTACAGGGAGACAAAGAAAAATTCTTTATCTTTATGGCCTATGAGACCAGCGATAGCATCTAAACTCCTTATTCAATTGAGCTGAAAATTTGTATGAATATTATAAATCACTGTTGCACGAACTATAAGCATTTTGGTGAATCTAGCATTTATAGATTTTTACAGGGACACAACGAAAAATTCTTTATCCTTATGATCTAAGGGCTCAAATTTCAGTAGCGTTAAATAAAACCTCGTGTGATATATGGAGAAAAATACCCAAACACTCTGCTATGGTTTTCTCTTTTTTGTTTGTTTAGCAACTCCTCTTTCTTTATTTTATCTACAAAACTGTTAGTTACTCAATGTTCGGAAAGTCGAGTGGAGTCACTCCAGATTTTTTTTTTTTTTTTAATGGGCAAACTGATATTTAAAAGTATGTTAGTATAATAGTTCATCTCTGACACGTTTATACAATTGTTAATGAAATTAAATGTTTTAAAATGCATGGCCTTAATTACCACACTGTTTTTCAAAAAGTGGGGCAATTCTGACCATGCGTAAGGTGCATTCGAAAAATAGAAGTAAAATATTAAGATGATATATTTTATATTATTATTATAATTTTCCAGAATACCAAGATCATGCAAAATGGTTAAGGAACTCAAAATGAGTCAAAGAGAAGTCGCCAAACGATCTCAAGCTCCTAAATCAGTGATTCAACTGCGAGTCAGTGGCAAAATGGATATGACTCATCAGGAAGCTGGTCCGCCCACAGCACATTTGTGAATACCTACTCGCAAGGGCCTTCACGTACAAAGGCCCATTCGGGTATCCATGTGATAGAGATGAGCCCAGAATATTGTTGGGGAGTACTTCTCCGGAAAACTGGATCGAGTTTTGGAACCAGTATGAAGTAACAATACATGAGAACAAGGATATATCTAACGTACAGAAGTTCGTATATTTACGCAGCTTTTTAAAAGCCCAAGCTTTAACAGCTATTCAGGGTTTAGCACTCTCAGATCAAAATTAAAATACTGCAATCGATTTATTAAAATCTAGATTTGGAAAAAAAGATATTATAATAAGATATAAAATTGACGCGTTTTTAAATTTGAACCCTGTTAAATCTCCAAATCAAATTAAAGAATTACGCTTACTGCACGACGCCCTTGATGTTAATATTAAATCTCTCGAAGATTTAGGAGTCGATTTAAAATCCTACGGAAATTTGTTATTTCCAATTGTTACAAAATTAATACCTACCAGTATTATGATAGACTATAATAAAATGAAAACAGAATCCGAGGAATGGGATGTACAAGATTTGTTAAAACATTTAAAATTAGAAGTTCAGACTAGGGAAAAAACCTTTTTATTTTTAAAACGCGAAGTAGAAACTCACAATATCGGGTATAAAAACTCAAATTCCAGATTTGATTCAAAATCATCGGAAAATAATAATAATGCTTCCTACCGGAAATCTGGTTCGGGATATAAAAATTCTAACACAATGCAAAAGGCATCAGCCTTTAAATTAACTGTTAGTAAATGTATATTTTGTGTTGATGCAGTGAATGAGCACGATAGTAAAATGTGTAAATTAAATTTAGAGGACAAAAAATTGTCTTTACGCAAACAGGGAATTTGTTATTTATGTTTCAAAAGAGGTAAACATACAGCTAAATATTGCTTATCGGGTTTCAAATGTGACACATGTTCAGGAAAACACAATACATTAATTTGCTATAAGCAAAAATCGGAAACTCCAACGCCTCAAATGAAAGATAAAAATCACATCGAACATACCCAAACAAATACTTCTGAGAACAGTGCTTGCGAAAATGATAATTCTGTATTGTCCTATAAGTGTCCTGTACAAAATCCGCTTGAGAATAATGAAATATATTTACAAACTTGCTTCGCAAGAATAACAAATAGTTCTAATTTAAACTCTCTAAAGTGTGCCGTATTATTTGATAATGCGTCTCAAAGAAATTTCATAAACATATCACAGATTTCTACTTCCGATCAGGAAATAATAAATAAATTTGATAAACAGTTAGAATATAAACAGGGTCATTATGTTACTCATTTATTATGGAATGACCATGGTATTGATAAATTTGAGAATAATTTTGAAAATGCTAGACGGCAATTCAATTATTTGAGAAAAAGATTAAAAGCGGATAAATGGATTTTTGAGCAATATAGGCAGATAATCACAGAACAAGAACATCGAGGGATAGTTGAAGAATGCGGTCGCTCTCAAAGGGAGTATTTCGCCCCACATCGTGCGATTATTAGGACGCAAAAACAAACATCAAAGGTACGAATTGTTTTTAATTGTTCCAGTAGAGTTTCGGGGTGTAAATCCTTAAATGATTGTCTCGTAAAAGGGCCATGTCTTACACCACCAATTTTGGATGTAATTAATAGATTTCGAATGTTTAAGATTGCGTTTTGCGCAGATATTGAAAAGGCGTTTTTAATGATAGAAATCGCCGAACCCGATAGAAATTTTCTAAAGTTTTTATGGTTTGACGAGGACACCGAGAATTATAAAATAATGCGAATGACCAGAGCTACATTTGGTTGTACAACTTCTCCTTTCTTTTTAACGGCAACAATTAAGAAACACATTAAGGAATATAGGGAAATTTATCCGGATAGTTATGAAATGTTAAATTCAGCTCTGTTTGTGGACGATTTGCTTTATGGCTCCGATACCGTAAACGGTGCCTATGAATTAACTTCTACTGCGGTAAATATTTTAGCAAAGGCTGGAATGAAATTGAGAAAGTTTAGTACGAACTCACAGAAATTAAAGAAAATGTGGGATGAAAATGATTGTTTTTTGGAGGTAAATAATGATAGTGTAATAAATATTCTTGGATTGGTGTGGGATAAAGATAGTGATAAATTAGGATTAGCTTTGAAATCTATAGTTGAAAATTTGGATATATCGGTATGTACGAAAAGATATGTATTACATACAGCTGCAAAAGTTTTTGATCCTATTGGGATTATATCTCCCTTTTTAATTAGGATAAAGTGTTTTCTTCAAAGAATGTGGGAAAGAGGTATGGATTGGGATCACGAATTGCCGGATGATCTTAAGGGAATTTGGATAAAGTGGTGTAACGAAATTAAGGATTTATTAGAAATTCGAATAGATAGATGCTATTTCACGTATGTTGATTTGGAAAATTCGTGTGTAGAACTACACATTTTTTCAGATGCTTCACCACTTGCATATGGATGTGTTGCATATTTTAGGGTTATCAGTAATGATAAAAAATTTTATGTAAGCATGATTATGTCGAAGGCTAGAGTTGCGCCGCTAAAGAAACTAACGTTACCAAGATTGGAGTTAATGGGAGCGGTGATAGCAGCTAGAGTAGCGAAATATATTTGTGATATATTTAAAGAAATTAACATCGCGAAATTTTATTGGACAGATTCTACTATTGTTTTACACTGGGTGAAGGGATCGGCGAAACAGTGGAAACCCTTTGTTAAAAATAGAGTAGTTGAAATTCAGGAATTGTCAGTACCCGAAAATTGGTCATATTGTAATACAAAGGATAATCCCGCAGATTTAGTTACTCGTGGTATTAGCGCAAATGCGTTAGTTAATAATGATTTTTGGTTTAAAGGTCCGAAATGGTTATCTGAGCTAAATGGTAAAGGTATTGATATTGGGGAAAAGGTAGACACGCAATATATTACCGAAGAAAAAAGGAAAACACCTGAAAAAATAATTCAGTTTAAAATCTCTATAGAAACAGTTGAACCAATATTGGATCTTGAAAAATATAGTAATATTTTAAGAGTCCTCAGAATTACGGCATGGATAAAGAGATTTCTTAACAACGCGAATCCTAAAAACGAGAAGGTTAAGGGCCCATTATCGGCAGAAGAAATTGGTAGTGCGCAAACAATGTGGGTTAAATATACACAGAAAATTAGTTTTCCGAATGAATTAAACTGTTTGATAAATGGGGAAACTATTTTGAAAAATTCAAATTTAATTGAGTTCTCACCATTTTTGGATTCCGAGGGAATAATGCGTATCGGAGGAATGCTTCAGAAATCAAATTATTCTTTTAACGAAAAACACCCGATCCTGTTGCCTTCAAAGGGTAAATTAATTGATTTGTTAATTAAAAATGCGCATGAACGAGTGTTTCATTTTGGCATTAATGATACATTAGTTCAATTACGGGAGGAATTTTGGGTAATCAAGGGCAGACAGGCAGTAAAAAGCGTATTAAGAAGATGCAGAATTTGCATAAAATTTAATTCTAGAGCTGGAGCCCAGATAACAGCTCCGTTACCTGCAGATCGTATCAATGAACAAAAGCCCTTTGCAGTGATAGGCCTTGATTTTGCAGGCCCCTTATACATCCGAAATAATGATAGCAAATATTATATTTTGTTGTGCACATGCGCAATAACTAGAGCAGTGCACCTAGAATTGGTAGAGAACCTATCAACGGAAACATTCGTACTAGCATTCAGAAGAATAGTAGCAAGGCGTGGTCTTTGCCATACGGTATACTCCGATAACGCACGAACCTTTCATCGAGCTGATATTGAGTTAAGGCACATCTGGAAAATAATTAGCCATCCCGACGTTAAAGATTACTATAGTAGTAATAAAATAAAATGGAAATATATCATGGAAATGTCGCCATGGTGGGGAGGCTTCTATGAAAGACTGGTGCGATCCGTAAAAACTGCCTTAAGAAAGGTAGTTGGCAAAACCACTTTAACACACACACAACTACATACAGTTATATGTGAAATTGAAGCTTCAATAAATTCGCGACCCATCACACATATATATGCAGACTCAGGAGAACCTGCTCCAATTACGCCAGCACACTTCTTGGTAGGTCAACGACTAACTACCCTACCTATCGTGCATATGAAACTACATGTGCTTCCTGGAACTTCTCCAACCTATGTGAAACGTTTCAATCAAAAAGAACGAATATTGGAACAGTTCTGGTCAAGATGGAAGAAGGAATACCTTCTTCAGCTGAAAAACGCTATGACAAGTCGACACTCCAGTATTCGAGAATATTCACCAAACGATGTTGTTTTAATTCACGATGCTAAGTTGCCAAGATACCTGTGGAAATTAGGAGTAGTAACTCAAGTGTTTCCCGGTAGAGATGGAAAGGTACGATCTTGTGAGATAAAAACAGCTACAGGTACATTGAGACGTCCTTTCCAGTTGATTTATCCAGTTGAAATTTTTGAAAGAGACTAAATAAACTTTAATACTTATATTTACAAATTAGGACTTTTGGGTGAACTTTAAATTATCTTTGATATAATGAAAATTAGAAAATGAACATAAAGTTAATGTTCATCCGGGGGCCAATGTATTATTTATTGGTCAAATCTAAAACCTGTAGATGGCGCTGCGCGCCGATATTAATGTTTTTGTGTCTTCTTTTCTCTCCAATTCTTCTTCGTGTTCGTCTTTGTTGTAATAAATGTATGTGTCAGTAATTGATATTCTATTTTTTTCGGATTTGTGCCGTCAATTCACACCAATGAATTGGAATTGAACCAACAGTGGCCGGCAGTCCCCACGACTCTGGACCGATAAGGTAAGATATTTACCTTATTTCAATTTAATATTCTGAAAATGACTATTAATAACTATTTATGAAAAGATACATCTAAAATACGTCGCCAAAGTAGCGACATGGTTTTGAATGATAATATTTATAACGTCGTTAAGAAGTTTAATGACACATGTGTAAAACATGTCGTCATAGATGTTATACCAGGTGAAGACTGGCGCTTACGACTATATTCACCAATAACTTCAATTTCCGGTTGAACCATTAAAAGGGGACTCTTTACCTATCGTCTTCGAAAGCCGAAACCAATGTTATTCTATGGGTAATTTTGCTCCATTATAATTCATTAACTAAAACATATTTTTAAATTCCGTTTTCATTTTCCGAAAATTCACAACTATTAAACAATTCATCGCTTTCTAAAAATGGAATTTTTTTATTTTTAAGATTTCATTTTTAAGCTCAAAAATGAAATATTTCACATTGTGAAAAATCGCAAGGACCTTCACGTACAAGGGCCTATTTGGGTATCCATGTGATAGAGATGAGCCCAGAACATTGTTGGGTAGTACATGATGTGTAAAACATGTCTTCATAGATGATATGCCAGAAAAAGACTGGCACTTACGGCACCGCTACCGAAGTGATGACGTCACTGACCCTCTCTGGGCACACACCAATGACTCTCGGGCCAATTACCTCCCATCGACTCTCGGACAATGACCAATTAGAACGGGAACACACTGGTTTGCGTGTGCCCAGAGAAGGTTAGTGACGTCATACTTCGGTAGCGTATTCACAAATGACTTCAATTTCCGGTTGAACCATTAAACGTGAAAAGCGTATAAAAGCAGTGGGCAACCTTTCAGCGAAATTTAACGCGTTGATTCTGGGATCTAGTTTCTAGCGGCATTATTATTTTCAGATTTCTTTTTTTTTTCTAAGCTGAAAATAACCAACCAAAGACTATAATATAAAATCTTCGACGCTACATGCCAGAAGCAACGTGCTAAATTTTGTTGGAAAGGTACACCCTGACGTTAGACGCTTTTTAATTTTTGCATGAACTGGGAGTTGAAGTTAATGGTGAATACGGCTGTTTGTGTTTATAAAAGACATCCACGGCTGTCTTGTAAAAGCTAGAATTTCTTTAAGAATCTATGAAGACACACACAGCACCTGAAGTTGTTTAAGATTTTTATGAAAAGAGGCAAATTTCGTATCAGGGGAAAAAAAAAACTTTTAAATCCTAATAAAACAGCTTTTGTTTTCAGCACTGACGACTTAGGATTCAAAAGGGACCCATTTCGCCTTCATGGTACTGAAAAGATCGATGCATCTTTGAAAAATCGCGGCCACAGCTTTAAATCATCATCCACTGGCTGAATTTTCTAAAATTTTTAATAAAATTTTTCTAAAATATTGTTTATTTATTTTTTCATTTATTATTTATAATATATATATATATAAAAGGACTTTTTTTTTTGACTTTGGAAAATGTGTAACCCATTAAAATAATCAGGTCACATCTGTAACTTTTTTTTTTTTTTTTTTTAATGAGAAATCTAGATCCATTTTGGATAATTTAAAATAAATCTATCAAATATCCTTAGTTTTACAGGGTGATTATAATTAAAGTTACGATTTCAAAGCGCTATAATTTTAAAACTACCCATCAGACCGATTTGATATTTTACCAGAGAAATCATGAGGCAATGAAATTTTGTTTGGCAAAAGAAAAAAAAAAGTTCCAAAATGTGCTGTTAATTACCCGTAAAGTACTTGTTTCACGAAGCTCCTCTTTTTCTCTTTTCGCTATGACTGTTTCCGCTGTAAACACGTATTCTTGTCTTTTTGCTAAAAAAATTGTGGTAAACCCTTGAGGTCTGTTGTTTCCTGCTATTCCATTGTGTTGCTAACAACATTCCTGTGTTTAATGAATTCATTTAGACGTTTTCCCTGACATTACCCTGACAGCACTATCTATAGGAACATGTTGGAACTACTTTTTTTCACCCCCCCCCCCCCCCCCAACAAACTTTCATTGCTTCACGATTGCTGTGGTAAAATATCAAATCGCTCTGATGGGTAGTTTTAAAATTATAGCGTTTTGAAATCGTAACTTTAATTATAATCACACTGTATATTTGGGGGGGGGGGGAAGTGTATATAATTCTGTACTAATAAGTATAAAGGATTTAAGTCCATATTCTTGATTTTTCAGGAGACGAAATATAAAGTTAAACTAACTAAAAACTAATCAGAAGAATCGATTAGGAAAAAGGGATTATGTTGATTTATACCCTTTATACCATTCAGTAATTGTTAACCTTCATTTAATAAAGGGAAAAAATTGAATTAAATATTTTATAGCAATGATTAATGCTAAATTTCTGACTTGAATCTTTTTTTACCAATGGATTTTCTCAAAGACTAAATGACGTGGATTTAAATCCTTTATACCAATCGATAGAGAATTTTTTCTGAGTCCGACTATGTACGTAACTCAAAATCGACATTTTTGGATTTAAATCCTTTATAAGTATCAGTACAGAATTGTTCTTCAGAAAAATCGGATAGACTTTTTTTAATCCTTGATCTGGACTCAATTTGCCAAGAATGAGTAAAATAAAGGATTCTGTAGAACTAAGATAAATTAAAACGGTTACTTACAAAATTTTATTTTAGAAGAACTAAGAAAAAAATGTACTTAAGCTATGCATTTATTGTACTGTATAATGATGGTGACTTACTCTAAAAAAGTGAATAACTTCAGTCTGGTACTAGAAATCAGTCATGTGCGTAAATCGGTGCTTGCTTAACCCGGTGGAAGGCGCGCGCTAACCCTCGCACTGTTGGAATTCAGTTGCAGCTGCCTGATGCCATAATTGTGCTAATTCGCCAAAAATAGTAAACTCTCATTTTGTTCCTTCTGCTCAGTTTGTGTCAGCGTTTTCTCATCATTGACCCCATCATTACATTATTGTTAGCAATACATGAAGCAAACAGATTTAGCGAAAGCCTCATATTTGTGCAAACAATAATGAAAGTGTAATTTGAAATGAGGATCTGCCATACGAAATTTGTATGCGAAGGTTTACATAGCTCGACTAGTTTTGCTTTTTAAAGTAAGATATTAAATGGAATATTAAACGGTTTGTTGGTTGGGTTTTACGTAACATTAGTGTTGCGCTTTGGGCAATTGGCAAATAGTCTGGGACTCACCCATAAGGATGCTCCTGGGGAAGTAAATAGAATTGATGCTTTGAGAAAAATGCTATGAATAGAATATCAAATCTTAATAAAGTTTCAAGTTGTATCGGAGTTATGGCTTTTGATAAATTTTTAATATTGTAGGTGCATTGGAAAATATTTTTGATGAAGTTCTGTTATGATTATCATTCAAAATGATTCTCCGATTTAATCTATCTTCACCATGAAGACTCCATTCCCCTCCATGCAGGACCAAAATTTTGATGATATGTCTTCCAGTGGCGGCTCGTATTGGGGGTGTACTTCATCGAAACGTCTAGAAAAAGTACAAAGAATGAAACTTTTATTCACCTAATTGGCTGATTCGCTTATTTCGACAATCTAAGTAAATATGTTAACACTTCAAGAGCCAATTAAAAGAAAACGTTTTCGTTGTTAACATACTGTTTTCAGTCATTAGCCTGCAGCCCTCCCAAACCGTCACTCACGAGCCGCCACTGATGTCTTCTGACCACGTTTCGGGGCGTATCATAGATAGTTGCCATTTGCCAATAGTGTAGCACTAGTGCTACCTAAAACCTATATAATCTCAACCATGTACATACATTTATCGGTAAATATAAGATGTCACCGAAGCAAGGGAGCCATCTACTCCGTAGAGGATCAAAATTGTGATGGTATGTCTCTGCACCATCCTTAGGAGTGAGTTCTTGTACGTCGCCAATTGTCCAATAGTGCAGCACTAGTGCGACGTTAAACCCAGCCTGCCTACCCACCCTGTAAATATACAAAAAATATACAACCTTAAGTGGTGTGCCCTAAACTGTAGCCAATTGTCTTAGCGTAGCACTAGTGTGACATAAAAAGCACGTCCGCTCTCTCTCTTAGGGTTACATACAAACGGAACGCTTGCAATTTCGATGACGTAAATTTTGCAAGTTTTTTGCAAATACAGTCGGCAGTAAAAGTATCCGAGCACTAGCGAAAATTCCTATGTAAAAAAAAAAGGCACACTTAATTCAGTTTTTTTAAATAAATCCTTGTCGAATCCTGTTCTTAGTCAGTCTAAGCACACGATTCGACAAGGATTTATTTAACAAAACAGTGTTAAGTGTGCTTTTTTCACATAGGAATTTTTGCTAGTGTTCGGATACTTTTGCTGCCGACTGCAGTCATAGATTTGGAACGCTTGCAAACGGCTTTGCAACTGGAAGTGTTTCATTTGTATGTACCCCTAAAAAGTTTTAGCAGTTGTGGTGACTCAATCATCCCATGCGAGTGCTACCAGTCTAATTAATTTAATGATATTTTAATGAATACAAATTAAGGGAGCCGCGCTGAGCGGGATTAACGTTGCGTTATGCTACGCAATGGACAATTGGAGACGCTCTATAGTTAGTTGGTTGATTTTTAACGTCACACTAGTACTGCGCTATGGGTAATTGGATGTACCCCTAAAGATGGTCCGGAGACATGCCATCACAATTTTGATCCTCCACGGAAGGTATGACCTCATCAGGTAATATATTATAACTAAATTTAAATATTCAGTACTTTTTTTTTTTTTTTCGTTATTTGAAGACGCTCACTATATACTTATAGAGATTAGTGTATAATCGATTTTAAACATTTTTCCCCAAAAGTTATTTTTAAAAAAAAGGCGTTTGGAGGAGTTTTCCTTTTCTTTCTTTTTTTTTTTCCCCATCAAGAATGAGGTTGAGTGAGTTTAACGTCTAACTAGAACTGCGCAGTGGGATATTAGCGATAGTCTGTGATTAACTTTAAGGGATGGGTTAAAGTGTTATATTATTTACATATAATATTATGTGTATTTAATTTTATGTATAATGTTTAAATTATATATATATATAATCAAAACATGTATGAGTATATATAATAAATTGTTTCCATACGTATTTTAAACCCTAGGCTTAAAATCAATATTGTCTCCAATAGCTCACTATGCAGTTCTAGAGCGACACTAATAAACCCTTTCTAGTCTAATCCACATGTATTCAGCGTTCTGTTTGACGTAACTCGCACTCTCTTACGTATGCTGTGGAGGGTTGCAATTTTCGGCACGATAAGAAAACCGCCATGTTGGCGATTTTTCGAAACCGGCTACCTATTCCAATGAATTGTCTTTGTTGGGGTAACTGAGTCACCCCAGCGAGTGCTACCGGGTTAATAAATCCATGCATGCCGAACCATTAGGAACATACATGCTAACTCTGGAATACGAACCTGCACCTGATACTAAGGCAAGAATCGTGAATTTTTATAACATATATTTTTTTTAAACATATTATTTTAATTACTTTAATTTTACATTTAAGGAATGTAAAATTAGTTAACATCTATTGAAATATTTTTAATCCGGAAGTCAAAATATAATACCAGTGATATCCTAAAATACTAGTGACACAGAGTGGCTTGAACTTGACTGATTTAGAAAATTACAGGTAACTAAAATCCTAGAAATATTGTTGGAAATGGTATTTTAGTTTGGAAGAAAAAAATATCTAGTAATGCATAGAAAATGAAATTGGACATTATTAAGAAAAATTGTTTTTCAGATATGATACAAAATATCATCTATAGAAGATAATAGATTTTTTTTTTAAACCTATTATTTTAATTACTTTAATTTTAAATTTAAGGAATGTAAAATTAGTTAACATCTATTGAAATAATTTTACTACGGAAGTCAAAATATAATACCAGTGATATCCTGAAATACAGGGACACAGAGTGGCTTGAACTTGACTGATTTAGAAAATTACAGGTAACTGAAATCCTAGAAATATTGTTGGAAATGGTATTTTAGTTCGCAAGAAAAAAATATCGAGTAATGCATAGAAAATGAAATTGGACATTATTAAGAAAAATTGTTTTTCAGGTATGATACAAAATAACATCTATAGAAAAATTATTTCTGAATGCATGATGCGAAATTAAATGTACTTTATATACAATTGAACCCCGTTAACGTGAACACGCTTAGCATGAATTACTTTTAACATAAACTTGTGGTGTATTTGGTCATTGTATTCCTGATTCAATCTATTGGACTGTTGGTAAGTGACGTCACGTCCAATCAATGATCTGTTCATGCCTTTTTACGTTTATCTCTGCTAGAACAGATCGCAGTCTTAAAAATGTAGTCGTTTATGTTACTTGTATTTTTCATCTGTAATTGTCATAGTCATCTATTAAATTTTATGTGTTTAAAATGAAACGCCTCGTCATATCCTAGTTATGGCTTATAAATCTTCTCCTGCCTATAAAATACTATAATGGCGACGAAATGAAAAAGAAAAAAGCAAAAAGAAGTTTTGCTCTTCAACATTTTAATAATATCTACTTCAAGATGATTAAAAATGCAATCTGCAGTTCTTCATAAAGAAAATTGATATTTCGAAAGTAACGAAAAGCGATCGGAGACGGGCAGTTGGTGAGTTTTTGTCTACTGTCAGGACGGAAATGCATAGGCGCCAGAGATAATTACTTGTCTACGATTTTTTATTTTTTCGGGAAAGAGAAAAAAAAAGGTATTTACACATTTTTTTTTTTTTTCTTTCTGTTCTTTTATTAGATTGCATGTTTTTATTGTTAGAACTAGTATATTTTCATTAAAAATGTTTCAAAATTTTAAAGAATTCAATGATTCGATTGAATCTTTTGATACTTATATTAGAAGATTAGAACAGAACTTTATTTTGCTTGATATTAAGGATGAAAAAAAAGTTAGTGCCTTAATAACTTTTATCGGACCGAAATTATATAATTTACTTACAAATTTACTGTTCCCAGATCTCCCTGAATCAAAAACTTACACTGAATTAGTAGATGTCTTAACAAAACATCTATGTAAAATTCCAAACAAAATAAGTGAACGCATTAAATTTAGAAACTGTTTTCAAGGAGATAACGAATCTGTGCAGGATTTTAGTGTTCGTTTAAAGAAACTTACAACACATTGCGCGTTTACAGGCGATTCGCTGTCAGAAAATTTGTTAGAACAATTTTTTCGCGGATTAAAAAATGAGACAATCCAAAGCAAATTAATGTCTCAGGTTGAAGATTTAACATTTGAAAAAGCAGTAGAACAAAGCGTAACTATGCAAAGTACTGAAAATGACATGATAGAATTACAGAATAAAAATTTGAATTTGAATAAAGTTTCTGTTAGCGTTAGGAAACCAAAACAAAATTATTCTCAAAATAACTTAAGTAAACAAAACGTGAACAAAACTGCAAGTGCAAATAAAAGTAAAACTTATTGTTATCGTTGTGGAAATAGCTCTCATTTAGCAAATGTTTGTAAATTTATTAATGCAGTTTGCAATTTTTGTAAAAAACGCGGTCATTTGAGTAAGATGTGTCGGAACGCACAAAACAATGTTACTCAAAAGAAAAATGTAAATGTTCTTGATACTGTAGACATTTTGTCATTACAATCTGAAGGCACTAAACCTATAAAAATTTGGGTTTTGATAGAAAATAGTGCTAAAGCAGAAATGGAGCTTGATACAGGATCGGCGATTTCCGCCGTACCGATAAATCGTTTTCGGAGATTATTTCCAGAACATAAAATGTTTCCTGCTGATGTAAAATTAAAAACAGCCACGGGAGAAATTTTCCAGCCCGAGGGATTTGTTAGAGTAAATGTAACTTACGAAAACAAAACTAGGAATGTTAAGTTATATTTAGTTAAAAAAGACAATTTTCCTTTATTGCTAGGTAGGGATTGGATAACTACATTTAATATATTCCCAAACAATTTACAAACTGTTCCGGTAAACAAAGTACAAATCTCGGATAATTTAAATAATTTACTGAATGAATTTTCGGATTTATTCACAAATAACGTAGGTGAAATTAAAAATGTTAAAGCTGAATTACATTTAGAGAAAGACTCATCACCAATATTTTGTAAATCGCGAACAGTTACGTATGCATTAAGGAATGCGGTAAATGAAGAATTGGAAAGATTAGAAAATGGAGGGATAATAAAAGCTGTTAGTACTAGTAAATGGGCAACACCTATTGTTCCGGTGGTAAAACCTAATGGGAAAATTCGTTTATGCGGCGATTTTAAAGTCACGGTAAATAAATTTTTAAAGGTTGACAAATACCCGCTACCAAAAATTGAGGATATATTAGCAACTTTAGGGGGTGGATTACATTTTACAAAGATTGACTTAAATCAAGCATACTTGCATTTACCGGTAGAGGAAAATTCACAAGAATTACTTACTATTAACACTCCTAAAGGCTTATTTCAATTTACGCGATTACCATACGGAATTGCCAGTTCGCCAGCAATATGGCAGAGAACTATAGAACAAATTTTAAAAGGTATAGAGGGTATTTCAGTTTTTATTGACGATATATGCATCTCAGGGGAAACGGATGAAATACATTTAGAGCGATTAAAACAAGTGCTAGAAAGGTTACGTGAATATAATCTTAAAATAAATAAAGAAAAATCTTTTTTCATGAATGATGAAATTACATACTGCGGTTACAAAATTGATAAAAATGGCATACACAAAACGCAAGAAAAAATTTCTGCTACTTTAAATGCTCCAATATCTAAAAACGTAACTCAGGTAAAAGCATTCTTAGGCTTAGTATCTTACTATTCTAGATTTGTTCCTAAATTATCTACGATTGCTTATCCTCTAAATGAATTATTACGTAAAAATGTAAATTTTCAGTGGACTAAAAAATGTGAAAATTCATTTAATGCAATTAAACAGGAAATTACTTCCGAAAGGATTCTCACCCACTTTAATCCTAAATTACCCTTAATTTTAGCCACTGATGCTTCTCCTTATGGAATTTCGGCAGTACTTTCGCATACAATGCCAGATAACTCCGAAAAACCCATAGCTTTTGCTTCTAGAACTTTATCTTCTGCAGAAAAGCGGTATAGTCAGGTAGATACAGAATATCAATAATTTTTGGTGTAAAGAAATTTTTTCAATTTTTATATGGTAGGAGATTTACTCTGTATACTGATAGTAAATCCCTAGTGTCCATATTTTCACCCGTAAAAAGTATTCCGGTACTTTCGGCAGCTAGAATGCAGAGATACGCATTATACTTACAGACATTTAATTATGATATTAAATATAAAAAATCTGCAGAGCACGGAAATGCCGATGCTCTATCACGTCTTCCATTACGTAGTGAAGACTTACTGCTGCCGTCGTCCGATTCGCTACAACCAGAAAAAATGTCACCAACTTTGTCACTAAATTTATTTGGCAACCTTGATGAAACCGATTGTTTATTTATTCATCAAATCACTTCGTTACCGTTAACTACAAAGATATTATGTGCAAGTTCTAAGCGAGATCCAACATTGAAAGAAATGTACCGACATTTAATATCAGGCACACAGATGCCAAATTACTTACTTTTCGGACATACACAACAAGATTTTTCTATACTAAATAATTGCATACTACAAGGGAATCGTGTTGTAATTCCTACTGTTCATAGACAAAAAGTGTTGGAAGATTTGCATTTTGACCATTTTGGCATAGTAAAAATGAAAGCACTGGCACGTAGTTTTGTATGGTGGCCAGGTATTGATAAAGACATTGAGAATTTAGCAAATAACTGTTCTGTTTGTATTAAATTAAAACATAATCCTCCCAAAATGGACAACCATCACTGGGAATGGCCTACAACACCTTGGAACAGAATACATGTAGATTTTTTTGGTCCAATGATGGGGAAAATGTTTTTAATCGTAGTAGATGCCCACAGTAAATGGACAGAAGTGTTCATTGTTCCTAATACTACGGCTGAGAACACTATAAACTGTCTTTCTTCGCTTTTTGCCAGATATGGCTATCCTGTGTCCCTTGTGTCTGATAATGGGCCACAATTCATTTCAGAACAATTCGAACATTTTCTACAAAGTAAAGGCATAAAACATAGTTTAACTGCACCATATCATCCCTCTACAAATGGTCAAGCCGAAAGATATGTCCAAATAATTAAAAAAGGATTGAAATCCTTAAGTTCAGAACCCGGAAATCTCCAATTTAAGTTAAACGAATTTCTATTCCAATACCGAATAATGCCTCATATTACAGCAGGGGAGAGTCCCGCATCATTATTTCTAAAGAGAAATATCAGATCAAAACTGGATTTACTTGTACCAAATGTTAAAAATTATGTTGAAAACAAACAACATAAAAATGTTTTTAACAAGAAAAAGATAAGAGAATTCGAAATAAATGAAAAAGTTGCAGTACGCAATGACACATCAGAAGATAAATGGAAAATAGGTAAAGTAATTGCCAGACTAGGTAAACTACATTACAAAATTCAAGTAGGTTCATGTGTATGGAAAAGACACGTTGATCAACTGAAAAGTGTAGGTTCCAGAGTACAACTGGAGGAAACTACAAGTCCTGGTGAAATTGAAAAGAACACTCTTGATGCAAACATTTCCATAGTTCCCAATAGCAAGAGTCCACACCTGCAAAGCAATGGAGAATCTAAGTCTGGTAGGAGGCCTGCCATTATACCAGATCCAGTGCCAACCGATTCTGCCATGACACCAGATCCAGTGCCAACCAATCCTGCAATTATACCAGATCCAGTTCCAACCGACAGTAGATCTGTGTCTACAAAGCCTGGAGAAATTGACTGTGATAAAAATATCAACAGTACTCTAAATAAAAATGAACTAAAATCTGAACATTCAAAACTTAAAAATACTAATTTGTCTTTTTCTGAACAGGTTGTAAGAAGATCATCTAGAGTAAGAAAACCTCCCATCAGGTATGGTATACAGAATTAAGGGGAGGAGAAATGTGGTGTATTTCGTCATTGTATTCCTGATTCAATCTATTGGACTGTTGGTAAGTGACGTCACGTCCAATCAATGATCTGTTCATTCCTTTTTACGTTTATCTCTGCTAGAACAGATCGCAGTCTTAAAAATGTAGTCGTTTATGTTACTTGTATTTTTCATCTGTAATTGTCATAGTCATCTATTAAATTTTATGTGTTTAAAATGAAACGCCTCGTCATATCCTAGTTATGGCTTATAAATCTTCTCCTGCCTATAAAATACTATAGAACTGTTTCCGCAATCCCCGTCAAAATATATTAGTTTCTGTGTTACTGATAGCACTGTTCTCCAAAAAAATTTTTTTTATTTGAGTTCTGATACCATTCTTGGTGATTCTTATGTAAAATGACCTACTGAATCCGAATACGACTCCCATTTTGCCCAGTCACCCACCGTTTTCTAGAAAAATCAACCCTCCCTCAATTTTTTTTCCTGTTCGACAATTTTATAACCATGAATTTGATTTGAAGAATGAAAAATAATTAATTTAACACGTAAAAACAAACAATATATATAAAGCTTAAAAAATAACATTAATAACAGATTAAAAAATCTAAGATATGTAATGAAAAATTTCAGTGGCAAATCCCCCCCCCCTCAAATATTTTCCCTTGCCGCAAATGTCCATGTTTTAGAATTTTCCAACTCTGTAGCCCCTCCGAAGATATTTAACGCTTAAAGTAATCCTCCCCCACCTCTTAAAAATCAAATTTATAATCATAAAATCACCGAAAAATGATAAAAATAGGGGCCGTTTCTAAAAAACGGTGGGTGATAGTGTAAATTGGGCGTCGAGGCAATTTTCATGCCGAGTAGTGTAGCATGAACTACTGATAACATGAAAATATTTTTTATTCCGCATGAGATTCATGTTAACGAGGTTCGACTGCATTCAGTAATAATAACTTATTTGTAAATGTAAATTATTTTAGAAACTAATGCAGTGAATTCAGAAATAATTATAAGTTTAAAAAAAACTTTTTATATGCAGTCGGGTACAAAAGTCTCCGAACACTAGCAAAAATTCCTATATAAAAAAAAGTACACTTAATAGAGTTTTATTAAATAAATCCTTATCGAATCCTGTTCTTAGTCCGTCTAAAAACCGGATTCGACAAGGATTTATTTAACAAAACCGTATTAAGTGTAGTTTTTTTACATAGGAATTTTTGCTAGTGTTCGGAGACTTTTGTTACCGACTGTACCATGTTTTTAAAATTTCTGTTGAATCGTTGAATTATAGCATATACGCAAGCGAAGTGTGACGTCACTAACCGTCAATGGGGCAAAAAAAAAAAAAAAAAAAGTTTACCTATGTTAATTATCCATTGGATTCTTGGTAAAAAATTATTAAAAATTAAGAAAAAATATTTCCTGATTTTAATCCTCATATTTGGATACAGTTATATATAAGTTATTGTCTATATGTGTTAGATTGAGTTACTTTTGCTGTAAAACTGATGAGCTTTTAATTTCAAATTTCAAAATTGTGTCGTTCTTGGCGATCAAAAACGTAATACACCAGATGTATATTTTCATAATATGCATTGCACGATATATTGTTTCATATTATTGATTGGTCTCTACGTTGTCGAAAAAATCTGATGTGAGCACCACATGACTTCCTTATACACTTTTAGAAATATACATAATGTTAAAAAACATTGACACTGGACCCGAAACAGTTGGCTAAAAATATTAAAAAAAAAAAAAAAAAAATGAATTATCTGAGGTTTTCTGAAAGTTAGTTAAAAACCGATTGCAAGATTTGTACTGGTAACGCTGACGAAGGCAGCAGGGACCCGAAAAAATTGGCTAAAGGTATTAAAAAAAGGTATTTTCACCGTGTTCTGAACTATTCTGAAATTTCAAATGTCTAGCTAGTCGGGAAGTTAGTTAAATAAATTTTCTGTTGAACCATATAAACGCTGCCGAAGGCAGCAGGGACCTGAAACAGTTGGCTAAAAGTATTAAAACGATGCATATCCACCGTCTTCTGAACTATTCTGAAAGTTTCAAGTGTCTAGCTAGTCGGGAAGTTAGTTAAATAAATTTTCTGTTGAACCATTTAAACGCTGCCGCAGGCAGCAGTGACCCGAAACAATTGACTAAAAATATTTTAAAAATGCATTGTCACAGTGTTCTGAGCTTTTCCGGAAGTTTTAAATGTCTAGCTACTCGGGAAGTTAGTTAAAAATCGATTCCAAGATTTGCACTGGTAATGCTGCCGAAGGCAGCAGGGACCCTACACAGTTGGCTAAAAGTATTAAAAAAAATTATTTTCACCGTGTTCTGATCTAGTCTGTAAGTTTCAAATGTCTAGCTAGTCGGGGAAGTTAGTTAAATAAATTTTCTGTCGAATCATATAAGCGCTGCCGAAGGCAGCGGGACTTGAAATAGTTGACTAAAATTTTTAGAAAAATGTATTGTCACCGTGTTGTGAGCTGTCCTGAAAATTTCAAATATCTAACTAGTCGGGAAGTTAGTTAAAAATCAATTGCAAGATTTGTCTATACCGTTTTTTGATACATTATGGCCAAAACCTATGTATTTTTGTCATTTTGAACCTAATTTTCCTAAATATCTCCAAAACGGAAAATCATACAAAGTCCAAAAAGGGAGGTGCACAACTAGATGTTATAACAAACCTATGTACCAATTCGCAACTTTCTACGTCCAACCGTTTTTGAGTTATGCGACATACACACACACAGACACACACACACACATACAGACGTCACGAAAAATCGTGTAAAATCCCTTATATCTCTAAAACGAGAGATCGTGTTAAGACGACACTTGCAGGTGTGTAACTAGACATCATGACAGTCACATGTATAAATTGGCAACATTCAGCGATCATTCGTTATCGAGCAATTTGAAATACAAAATCCATTTCGCAAATCGGGATTACTATACTTCCTTATACTTTGTATAAGGAAGTAATAACCATGATTTTTGAAAGGAACTAAATGTGTTTGCCAAATAATTTGGAGATTTTTTTTTCTTTTCTTCCAAGGACGCCAGGTTGGTTGATTGGTTGACTGGATTTAACGTCGCACTAGTACTGTGCAGATGGGCAATTAGCGACGGTCTGGGACACACCCCTAGAGGCCAAGGACGACAGATATCAAATATTCCTCTGCAATATGTTAGTATCTTATATCAGACACTTTATTTAGACATTTGAAAACAAATTTGACTTCAAATTATGGTAGAATATTTATTATTTTCCTTTTAATTAGTATATTAGTTGGATATTTATTGTGTAAATATAACCCTTTGAAATAAAATGTTTATGTTTACATTCGAAAATGGAAGTTAGAGATTAGTTTTTTCTACAGTTTTGAAATAAAAAATTTAAATTTTATCTATTTTACAGCAAATAAAATTTTTAAAGAGATAATGACGTCAATTTTTGTAAGATGCATAATTTAACTTTTTACAATTTTTTAACGTTCACGTTTAATTAAATGTATTTATTTTTATGCCGAAAGAAAATAAACTCGTAATTTTTTTTTTTGGCAACAATTAAATTATAGTTAATATTTTAATGGCTATTTATATGCTATTAGAAGGTTATTATTTTCTTATTTTAATTAATTAAAAGAAAACTAATGAAAAATTCGAAAATTTGACTTCGAAGTGCTGTGTTGTCACCGGGTTCTGAGCTACTGTTAAAGTTTTAAATGTCTAGCTAGAAGGGAAGTTAGTTAAAAATAGATTGAAAGATTTGTATCGGACAAACAAACAAACAAACAAACAAGATTCGAAGTTAATGAAAACATGGTAATATCAATAGCGAATTTAAAAATGCTCATACAAAATGCTTCGCGTATAAATTGGTAAATGTCAGTAACGTATTTAGAGTCATGAATAATTTTCAGAGCTTGTGTAGATGGAATGAAAGCGTTACAATAAAATGTACAAAAACTCTTAACACACTAAATTAATAAAGCTTGCATAACACGTTTCGAATAACACAGGTCTACATGTAAAATTTTAATTTGATAATTTTAGCTGATACATATATGTTTTTAAGTGAGCTTAAACTGAAACTGAATTTTTCTCTATCGCGTGTAGATTTTTGTGAATACAGGGTATCTACCGACACATTTTCTTTCGTGACTCCTTCATCAATATAATTATATCGTAACTTTTGCAGTATGTTTCTGGAAAGATACTGGGAACTATCGAAAATGAAGGAATTGTGTCTGTACACCCCTATATGTCATAGAGAAAATTGGTTTAATCTTCGATTTCAGTACAACAAAAAACATATGCCTCAGCTAAAATTATCAAATCAGATTTCGCAAACAATATTTATTTATCTATTTTTGTAGACCTGTGTATTTGCTTCTGCCTCCAAGGTAGTAAAATGACTTTTTTTGGATCTGATAAAGAAATATTACGTTTTTGTTTTAAACTCGTCGAACTAGTGGATCTGCGGATCAGGAGCCTCAACGTCCTATTTGCATCAGACATTATTCAACAGGTCATTTTTATTTATTCCTTATTATATAATGTATATATTGATTCGATTGACTTACAACATAAACAGATGCGTTCCTGAGGGGGGCCCCCCGCTGTATCTCTCTTTCTATACCTATCTGTATATCATATATATATGTTTTCTTAATAACTGACAGTCTTGTATTATTTAACTGAAATTCATAAATATTTGTACCAAATTTCATGCAAAAAGATTACATAGCATATCGGAATTATTTTCCGTTATTTGGAAAACTAATTATCAATTCGGTTTCCACACTTTTTCTCCGAAAAACATGCTTTTGCAATTCCAGTAAAATTCCATTATATTTAATGGGCGTGTAACCATGTTAAAATACACTTTTAAGAAATACCACCTACAGAACGTAATAGTACGAAATTCTTTTATGTACCCCGGAAAAGTAGCCACAATTATCATAAAAAACGGCAGCTTTTTGAGTGACGCAGCAAAGCTCAAACAAAGCTTAGCAGCGACACTCTATTATACAGCTAATTTAACATCAAACGAATTTGGAAACGCCGACATTTAATATCTCAGTAAATTGGAGATATTCTGATCTAATATTTTCAGAATAATCCTTTATCTTCTGCATGATGCTATCCTGAAAGTTTCACACTTCAACATTGTATATATTTTGAGATCTGGAGTTGCAATTTAAGATTTCAAAGGAAAAATGTGTTTTGTGTGAGTTTTTTTTCTCGAAAACGGCTCGAAGAAATTTTATGAAATTGATATATGATATTAATTTATTTTGTCTGAGACGCATGACGTTCTCCGTTTTTCCCAAAAAACTCTTGTTTCTTAGATAATTTAGCTTAAAAATCGAACTATTTTTCCTCCGCCATGAATGCTTTCCTTCTGCATATTCTCGGAATTCAGAACAGGCGTCATTCGGTTTTCCGAGGCTGTGGTTGGTTGGTCCAATCTGAATGCAGTCAATAAAATATTTAGATTTTTTTTATTAAATGGAAAAAGGAAACTTCATTGTTTGTTTTAAATACTTATTATATACAGTCGGTAACAAAAGTGTCCGAACAC
Source organism: Salticus scenicus (assembly GCA_963930645.1). NCBI lineage: Eukaryota > Metazoa > Arthropoda > Arachnida > Araneae > Salticidae > Salticus > Salticus scenicus. The sequence goes on along the minus strand of OZ005660.1, from coordinate 67,042,939 downwards.
TAGCAAAAATTCTTATATAAAAAAAATACACTGCATACGGTTTTGTTAAATAAATCCTTATCGAATCATGTTCTTACACTGACTAAGAACAGGATTCGACAAGGATTTATTTAACAAAACCGTATGAAGTGTACTTTTTTTACACAGGAATTTTTGCTAGTGTTCGGACACTTTTGTTACCGACTGTATATACTAAATTAAATTTTGCTTAAATATTTTTTTCTTTTTTGTTATGAAGGAAATAATTAGATTTTAAAATTTCACATTTCGCCAAAATACTATTTAGATAATGTTTCAAATAAGGAAATATTTTGTAATTATATGTATTCTATTTAATAATTATTCATAATAAATTTATAATTTTTTAAGAGAAAATATTTCACATTTTTTTTCAGATTAATTTTTTTTCCGACGTAAAGCCCAACTAACCAACCAACCGATTAGTTTTTTTCATCATTCATGTATTCATTCGCCGCCTCTGATTGGTGTTTCCTTCCTGCGCTCTCTGATTGGCTGAGACTGTTGTGGTTTTATTGTATTCTGTTCCGTCCGGAAATTCCGAAATTTTTTAATATTATGTTTTACGTATTCGCTTTAATTTTTCGTTTAATTTTACATTAGGCACATATTAAGCAAGTATTAAATTTTTTTTAATGTAATAAAATAACTACCGGTATCTGCATATTATACAATATTTATGAGTAAAGGTACGCAAAACATATTATTAATACTCAGTATGCTTGTATAGTATTCAAGATAGGTAATACATATTACTCAAGTCATGGATTAATGGTAAGTTTTTTTTTTTTTTTTTACTTATTTTCAAATATAAATTCTACTATGAAGTTTAAAAAAAAAAAAAAAAAAACTGTTTTTATTAGTATTTTCACATTTGTAGTAATCAAAGCTTTATTTATTTATTTATTTTTTGACTATAACATGTAAATATTAGAAATGAAAAACTTTATAAAATTTTATCTATTTAATCGGCAAAAATATTTGAGGAATAAAAAAAATATATATATATGTAAAATTAATACAAATCAGTCAATTCTCTGTAATTCACAAAGAAATTGTCAATTAGAGGTCTTTGTTTACATTTTTCTTTGACAAAGTCTGCTATTGTTATTAATTTATAAACAGACATTAAACTAGTTTCAGTATTAAAAATTAAACTAATAAATCATATATGAAGGTAAATATATTAAGCATACACATAAGTAATATTATAGCAATAAAATATAAACACACATATTTATGATACAAATTAAATTATCTTTTAAGTGTAGAAGTAAATATCCATCATTAATTATCTTTTATTTTCTTGAACATTAAACTTGATTAGTAATAATGGTTTGTTCTAAATTTTCATATGCTTTCCTTGTGTTCTTTTCTTTGGTGCTAGTCTGTATGAATTGCAGGATACTTATACAAGAATCTCACAATTTCCCCCCTCCTCCCCCAAATGTGTTTGAAAGCAAGGAAGGATTAAGCTAAAAATTTGATTAAAAAAGTGAAAGTGAGAAATGTTGCCTATTTTTTTTTTTTTTTTTTTAATCTCAGCTGAAAATTTCTTTCTTTACATTAAAAAATTAACTGCGAGTGAAAGGGTGTGATGACTGTAAAGTTTTGGCTTAAAATAATTCTAGAATTCTCTGTAAATATTTTTGGTATGTGTTCGAAAAAACTTATATAATCTGAAAGAATTTCATTTTTTAAATCTGCAATTTTATATGAAGTAATATGAATTTTGGTTTGAATTATCTCAAATTTTATCCTGAAATCAACAGATTGTTTATTTATTTAGTATTGTGCATTGGTATTTATTGTGATTATTACTTTAATTAGGTTAAGTATTGGATAATATTAATACTAGTTTTTTTTTTCTTTTTTTTTTTTTAAATAAAGAAGTTTGTATTTTGCTTTCTCTAGTAGTAGCTTTGCTTTAAATAAATTGCTTTAAAATGTTAGTTTGTGTATATATACTTTTAAAATAATTCTAGAATTCTCTGTAAATATTTTTGGTATGTGTTCGAAAAAACTTATATAATCTGAAAAAATTTCATTTTTTAAAACCCCTAGTTTTATATGAAGCACTATGAATTTGTTTGAATTACCTCAAATTTTATCCTGAAATCAACAGATTGTTATTTATTTAGTATTGTGCATTGGTATTTATTGTGATTATTACTTTAAGGTTAAATACAGGATAATGTTAATACTAGTCTTTTTTTTTTTTTTTTCTTTTTTAAAAGAAGTTTGTAATTTGCTTTCTAGTAGCTTTGCTTTAAATAAATTGCTTTAAAATGTTACTTTGTACATACAGTAGCCGCCGCTTTATAAAATCACGTTTGTTTTCATCAAAATGATTTTATTAAGCGGCTGATTTTTATATCCGGCAAACATGTCTGAACTCAATAAAAGGGTATTCATTACCTAATTATGGAAACAAATTCTTCTTCGCCCTTCCATCTATCAACTAGCCATCCGTAGAAATGGAGTGTTTGCTACTTATCATTCATTTAAAATTTTCGGCTTTTAAGAACAAAATTATATGAAAGATAGAAATTTTCTTTGACCTGGCATTCTTGTACCTGTCTAAAAGTGCTGCGTTGATCTGCTCTCCTTATTTATATTTGCTTGTGATTCACTCTTCGGTTTGGTACAATTTAGGCACTATTCTTTATTATTATGTTTACATGAAGCAAATTGAGAAATTTCAAGCTTCGATGTCGCCTATACATTTGAAGAAAACCATCATACTTTACCAAAATTTTACGCTTTACCTTCAAAATAAAAACTACCCGCTTGCATATCTTTTGCAGCTAAGTTGCTTCAAAATAAGAATTAGAAACTCTATTTGAATATTTTAAGTCAGAAAAAATACTCATTAGCCAATCACGTGAAGAATCCATTCCTTGAAGTCATAACTACAACACTTGGCGGTGCGTGTTTTTCTTTCTTTTCCCTTTCTGTTATTTATTTATTTATTTTTTTTTTTTGAGGCATAAAATTTTTGACAAAGAATGATAATGTGATGGCTTGCTATGTTTTGCTTCTTTTTTTCTTTTCAAAAATCTGGTGAGAAAATATAATTTGTTGTTTAGCTTACAAACATGGCCATTTTTACTGTTGAAGCGATTTTCTTTTGAGTTTATTAACCGGCGATGCTGATTTTATTAAGTGGCGGTTTCTATTGATTTGATTCTGGATTCAGCAATTTAATCAGATTAGGCAGCTGATTATTACTAATAAAGTTTAATGTTCACGAAAATAAGAGATAATCAATGATGAATATTCACTTCTACACTTAAAAAATATTTTAATTTTATTATAAATATGTGTGTTTATATTTTATTGCTGTATATTACTTATGTGTATGCTTAACATATTTACCTTCATATATGATTTATTAGTTTAATTTTTAATACTGAAACCAGTTTTAATGTCTGTTTATGAATTAATAATAATAGCCGACTTGGTCAAAGAAAAATGTAAACAAAGTCCTATAATTTACAAATTCTTAGGTATAATTCATACAACCTTTGGACAAAATCTTTTTGAATTAAGGGAATTGACTGATTTGTATTAATTTTACATTTTTTTTTTTTTTTTTTAATTCCTAAAATATTTTTCTGTATTACATAGATAAAATTTTATAAAGTTTATTTCATTTGCAATATTTACATGTTATAGTATAATATATATATATATATATATATATATATATATATAAATAAATTAAATAAATAAATAAAGCTTTGATTACTACAAATTTAATGGTACTGAAACAAATTTCATGTGAAAATAATAATCAAAACAGTTTTTTTTACTTTATAGTAGCTTTATATTTGAAAATAAGTAAAGAAAAAATTTAAAAAAAATCAGAAAAATACACCATTAATTCATGACTTGATTACTATATATCTTATATGTTGAGTATTAATTATATATTTTGCGTATCTTTAATCATAAATATTGTATGATTTATGCAGATACCGGTAGTTATTTCATTACATTAAAAAAAATTTTTATACTTGCCTAATGTGTTGATTGTCTGTGAGTATTAAAAACTGCATTTTGAATTGTACTAAATTCATTAAATGATTTTTTGCTTGGGTTTTGATAAAAAAAATAAAGTTTTTCAATGCAGTCCATAGCATTTTTAAAGCAGTGTTTGAATTTAGTGTTAGGCATATTTTGCGACCATGAAATCACATTCAGGGGTCATTTTTGACACCTAACTTTTGAACAGATTTAAAAAATCAATTTTGTCATCATAAAATTTTTCTTTATGATTTACAAAGTTTAACATCTTAAAAAAATTCTTACATTATCAGTTTCAACACATGTACATAAGCTAAAAAAAAAAATAAAATAAAATAAAAAACAGCAAGTGCAAAAATACATAAGGGCTGCTTGCAGAAAATTACGCCAACTTCATAAAAAATTTCAAGTTTTTTTTTTTTTAAACTTTTTTACTTATTGTTATTACTTAGTTTGTATACAATCAGAAATTTGCCATCAGGATAATTTCGGAAATATTGAATTAATTTAAACCAAATTTTTTGATATGAAACTTGAAAATATAAATAAATAAAATATGAATAACTTAAAGTTTTAAACCTTATTTGAAAGCTTTATCATAACAAGAGACGGCAATGCGCTGCTGCAGGCACCGGGGTCACAAGGCAGAGTTTCATTCAGTTCGAGGTAATTTTTTTCATCATGCTTTCATTCAAAAACAAAAATTCAAACAACATTGAGTTAAAGGTATAAAATCGTATGAATTTAAGGTTCATTTAAGGTATCATGGGCCTGGGTAACACCGAGCGGGTTCGTTCAGTTCCAGGTTAATTTTTGTTAATTTTTTTATGTTATTAGCGACCGGCGTATGCGCTGCCGCAGGCCTCGGGGTCACAAATCGGAGTTTTGTTTAGTTTGAGGTAATTTTTTTGTTACAGCTAATTATTTTTTTTTGAAATGCTTTTATTTAAAAATAGAAATTCAAGCAAAATCGAGTTAAAGATATGAAATCATACAAAATTTAAGGTTCATTTCTATTTATAAGAATTTTTCCGAATTTCTTTTTTTAAGTGAAATGTCGTAAATAGTGATGCGACAATTTTTTAAACATTTCAGTCAATAAAGTGACCGTCGAATTCGACGGGTTCCGGCTAGTCAATGTTTATTTGACCTACCAACAAATCTCTTTGGTTTCCTCTTGAGAACTTATGTAAAAATTATCTCATGCTTTCTAGCATTTAAAATTATTTTATTGTTTTCTATTCCCTCTTACTTGTTATGTAACTAAATTATTAGTAACGTGTATAAAGTTAAATCAAAAACCTTCTGGTGTCTGAATCATATAAAAATCTTCACCTAACACCGAGCATTTCACACATGGTATTTGACTTATTTTAAAAATCAGTTGACCAGCAGATAATTAAAAATTTTCTTTATTTTTTAAGTATAAGCGTATTCGTTTTTTAACTTTTGTGCATAAAAAAACTTAAGCTTTATCCTGTTATGATTCCAATAAACAATTAAAAATATATACAATGCCTGAGTAAACCATTTTGGCAAGTACAAAACAAAAGTTGGGTACTATTGACATCCGACTTTTACTTTCCAATTTCTAACCCGGCTTTAAAGGAGAGTAGAATAATGTCTTCGTATTCTACATCATCGTTGAAATTAACATCAGGCAATTTGTTTTCAATTAGTTAATAGGTAGTGAATAATTCCAAAGTCATTATATCAGTATTAAAGTTCACATACTCATCAAAATTTATATTTAAAATACTAAAACAAGGTCCAGTCAAGAAATTTTATGAATTGTAGAAAAGTGGAAAAGATTATAACTTATATTGTGCGGCGTATTAATGAGGAAATTTTTCATTAAAAGGAATAGGAATGAATCAAGACTTCGGTAAAAGGACATATAAATGTAAAAGACATATAAACTGCGTTTTATTGTGTATATATATAATGGAAACTTGTTATTACAATAACTTCCAAATAATACTCCAAATTGGACAGCAAGCTAATTTTCAAATATCTTAGAGGAGTTTGTTATATGTTGCTCCACCCTTTTGTTTTCAAGTGGCAGCCACTTAAAAATTTCAAATCTACAGTACATTGTAAAAAGCATATTTCACTTGAATTTTGGTGCATACATAGACCCTATAAGAGTCTCAACCAAGTTCATTAATGAACTTTATCTGCCATTTTGTTAAAAATGGCAGATATCTTGAATTAAGCACAACTACTAGAAATCAGGCTAATACTTAAAAATTTATCGGCAGAATAACTTTTGAAATACTGAATCATTTCGAATCAAAGTTATACAGTGAACTTATACAAATATCTTGGTTGAGTTCACTGGGCAACTTGTTCTGACATTTTGTTTCTAAGTTGCATCCACTTGAAATCAGGCTGCCGCTTAAAAATGTGCTATCACAATAGCTTTTGAAATACTAAAATGATTTAAATCAGAGTTAGATAGTGAATATCTTTAATAACTTCGCTGAGCAACTTGCTCCACCATTTTGTTTCCAAGTGGCAACCACTTGAAAATTTGTTATCTATTACATACAATAACTCTTGTAATATTGTGTCAACTTGAATCAAATTTGCACAGTGAATTTATCATTCAAAAATCTTAGATAAATTCACTGACATCTCACTCCGTCCTTTTGTTTGTAAATGGTGGCCACTTGGAATCACGGTGCAACTTGAAAATTTATCATGATAACTTTTAAAATACTGAATTAATTCATATCAAAGTTAGACAGAGAACTTATCATACAAATATCTTTGAGTTTGCTGGGAACCATTTTGTTTCCAAGTGGCGGTTACTTGAAAATTTATCATCATGATAACTTTTGAAATACTTAATTCAAACTAAAGTTGGACAGTGAACTTACCATTCAAATGTCCTAAATTATTTTTCTGGGCAAGTTGCGGCCACTTGAATGCTGCCAGTTTTAGAAATTTATCACAATAACTTTTGTAATACTGAATTTATTCAAACCAAAGTTGGACAATGGACTTATCTTACAAATATCTTAGGTTAGTTAGTTTACTCAGCAACTTGCTATGTCATTTTGTTTCCAAGTGGCAGCTACTTGAATATTTGTCACCACCATAACTTTTGAAATACTGAATTAATTCAAACTAAATTTGTAGTGTAGACTTATCTCAGAAATACGTTTGATATGTTCATTTGCCAACTTGATCTGCCATCTTGTTTCGAGTGCCAGCAATCTGAAATATTCAAATTCTCATTAAAAAGGTATTTATGATCCAATTTACTTAAAACTCCATGTATACTTAGCCCTCATTAATATTTCCATTAAGTCCATTAATTAATTGTAGCCGCCATTTTTAAATAAAATGGCAGCTACATGATAAGAAAAAAAATAATCTACTCTTTCTACGAGCTGGAAGGACTTGATCAGTTGATCAATAACCCCTAAAAAGTAATGATATCAGAACAAAAACCCTTAACGGGTTAAAAGTTTGTGACGCAGCACTTTATTTCGATATGAATAGGAAATATGGGTCTTAAAAATAATGATATCAAATTTTGAGTGACGCTTTGCTATTAATTGAAATATACATAGATTTTTCTTATTTCATAATTTCCTTTTTTCTTCTATTTATATTTACATCACAGTACATTCATAATATTTTCAATTTCAACGTGAAAAAATATATAGAATTTATTCACTGATGCTTTTTCATTTGCATCTCGTGAATTCAAAATATGAGTTTTAAAAGAAATGATATAATTTCAGTGACGTCTGAGTGTTACTTTAAAAAGATTTCATTTTAGATTTCATAAAAATCACTTTTGTTTTGTTGAATAAAGTGTATTTACATATTGAAATAATGATTTTAATTTTCAAATATACTGTCAAATAATCAAACTTTCACTGAATGTACATTATAAATTGAAGTTATCTAGTTCAATAAATTGATTTGTCTATTGCGTCACGCTATCCAAAACTGTAAGTAAAATTTATGTAAATGTTACTTTGCATCATAGTATTAACAGTGAAAATGTGTGCAAAGAGATTGTGTGATGCAAAAAGAAAACATTTGCAGAAATTTACTTGCAGTTTTGGATAGCGTGACGCAATAGACAAATCAATTTATTGTACTAGATAACTTCAATTTATAATGTACATTCAGTGAAAGTTTGATTATTTGACAGTATATTTGAAAATTAAAATCATTATTTCAATATGTAAATACACTTTATTCAACAAAACAAAAGTGATTGTTATGAAATCTAAAAAGAAATCTTTTTAAAGTAACACTCAGGCGTCACTGAAATTATATCATTTCTTTTAAAACTCATATTTTGAATTCACGAGATGCAAATGAAAAAGCATCAGTGAGTAAATTCTATATATTTTTTCACGTTGAAATTGAAAATATTATGAATGTACTGTGATGTAAATATAAATAGAAGAAAAAAGCAAATTATGAAATAAGAAAAATCTATGTATATTTCAATTAATAGCAAAGCGTCACTCAAAATTTGATATCATTATTTTTAAGATCTATATTTCCAATTCATATCGAAATAAAGTGCTGCGTCACAAACTTTTAACCCGTTAAGGGTTTTTGTTCTGATTATTATATACGGCAATAATAAGAATACACTTAATTAATTATAACTTATTAATTTTTCAGACTAATTTGACATCATTTGGATGATTACAGTACGTCAACGGAATTATTTTGTGTGGTCCCATAAATAAATTATTTAGTCTATACATATCTTTTTTAAGAGTAAACATGCTTTTAAGCATCTTTACAATGTATGTTAATTCCATTCTTTTCAATGGAGCATAAACGCGTTAACACCCGCTTAAATAGAAAATTGTCCATAGGCTCTAATGTCACGAAATTCTTTTCTGTGTCCCTGTAAACGAACCAAAACCATTGTATACACCAGTAAAAACTATTCAGCTTAATCTGCGTTTTTCCTTAATAATTGTTCCAAATGTAACATAGTTTGAATGATTACGTGACATTATCAGAACACTTTTGTAAGGTCCTGTACATTAATTAGAAGGCCTAAGAGCACATATTTTCTAACAGCATAAATTTAAGCATCTTACTCACACACTCTAATTTCATTTTGTTGATTGCAAAGAAATTATGTTAAAATGCATTTAAACGAAATTCATCCCACACGCTGTAATGTTAAGAATTTTGGCGGGTCCCTGTACACAGCTTACAAACAATATAGCCATAAAAATTATACAGCTATTCTATTTATGCAAATCTTGAACGCGTGTGCCAATTCGCAAGTCAATCGAAGAATTTTTGCGGCCGCTATTGCGGTACATACAAATTCTTCCCATAGGCCGAATTATAAGAAACACTTTGGCTTGTCCCTGTACACGAACGACAAGTGGAATACACACCTAACACTATACAACTATTGCTGTTGAGCTCATGAGCATGTGTACTAAATTGCCAGTGAGTAGTGTGATTTTTTCGGCCGCTATTGCGGTACATGCAAATACTTCCCATAGGCCGTTATGATAAGAATAATTTTGGCTAGTCCCAGTACACGAACTACAAATGGAATGCACACCCAAAACTATACAGCTGATTTCGTGGGGATCATTAACATGTGCACTAAATTTCAAGTCAATAGTGGGATTTTTGCGGCCGCTATCGTGCGACAGACACACAGACAAACAGACGGAACTCAAAATCTTTTCGAGTCTCAACAAAGGGCCTCAACTTACGTTTCGGCAACAAGAGTCTTAAAAAGATTCCGAAAAGTTTTATTGTGATTAATGCTAATTTTATCAAATGTGACATTTGGACTCGAAAAATAATAGTTAATATTCATAAAACTTTACTCGTGCATTGACAAAGCGTAGTATCATATCTTGGTAATAACATCATGAAAAGATAACACTTGTTTTAAAAATGACACTGTAATGGTTGGAAGCAAAACTCTTTACATTCAGAAAGCTTAGTATTGTAGATTGAAACGTCAGTAACAAATTAAAAAACCTTAAGGTGACTTGGCACAGCAGAAGGATTCATATAAAAGCTTTTATTTCCATTTAATATTTATAGATTGAATTATATTAAGTTTATTCAATAAAATATATTTTCAGGCATCAATTCTTATATTTTTTGCAGATTTAAACTTTTAAAATTACGTTTTCTCAATTTGCATTTTTTCATGTTTTCGTGTTTTTCAAAAGGCTAAAACTTCAACAGATACTTAAGAAAAGACTTACTTATTTTTTGAATGCTTAATGGAATATACTTAAAAGAATTAACGACGGGTTTTGAAATTTATAATTAGTTTTTGTGAAAGAAAAATAATAAAAATAAAAAATAATAATAATTAAAAAGTGCATATATAGGAAAAAAAAGTGCTTTTGCTGTATTTTAATTTTTAATACTTTTTCTTTTAAAGATATTGCAAAACCCATCCCTAATTCTTTTAAGTAGGTTCTAATAAACATTTCTCCCGTATTATTATTATTATATTATATTTATACGCAATGATTCATCATTACAATGATCAAACACCAGAAAAGAAAACATCAGTGAATGAAAATACTTATTGTTATTATTATTATTTTTTATGTCTAATAAAACCTATTTAAAAGAATTAGGGATGTATTTTGTAATATCTTTAAAAGAAAAATAAATAAATAAAATTAATATATAACTTTTTTTTTTCTTTGTACATTTTTTACTTTTTTCCCAAAAACTAATTAATAATTTTCAAAATCTATCCCTAATTCTTTTAAGTGAGTTCTATAAACATTCAAAAAATATTAAGCCTTCTATAATATCTCTGTTGAAGTTTTAGCATTTTGAAATTCATGAATTCATTAGAAAAATGCAAACTGTGAAAAACCAATTTAGTAATTTTAAATCTGCAATATATATATATATATATATATATATATATATATATATATATATATATATATATGATCAGAAATCTTGCATTTGCTGACAAAGATGAAAGCTTCCTGATGAGATCATTTCTGGATTTCAGCATTTAAAACTCTATTTTTCACTTCATGAATTCTCTTTTCTTTCAACAGTTTCTTTTGGTTAATTTATTTCTTTCAATTTCTATTATTTGTTGAATGCTTTAACTGGTTTAATGTATCACGGCGGATAATTAACCTTAGGTGCCGTGATTAACTTTTTTGTTTCTCTTTCAAGAAAATTTTCTTTTTCAATTAAATAAATAGTTTAACAGGTGGGGTGATAAAAATGTAGATACATGTTAAGGAATGCAATGTGTAAAAATGCTTAGTAAATAATAAGAATAGTTTTGTCCATAGATAATACCTAGTGTAAATGCATCCATCCTCTGTGTAATCGAGATAAGAATTCTATTTGGGATTTGGGTAAACAGAATTATTCTGAAAAATATATAGAAATATTTCCCTTCAAAATGCAAAGTAAATAAACGTGACAAGCAGTGAATAGAGTATATGAGATTCTTTGTTCCATTTTCATGAGTGAAAGCATTCAGCTCTAAAACATTCTATCATCTTAATGCGTATTCTAAATCCTTAATCCACAGATGGAATGTTAAGCTTTTTTATTCGCAAAGAAGTGAGTTGGAACTTTCCGTGGGAAACAGCTGTGAAATGCCATCGATATCTGTATTTCGTCCGGGTAGTGAAAGACTGGAATTCAAAAGCTTCCTTTTTTCCCCTTTTTCTCTTTTCTTGTATCTAAGTAGAGTGAGAAATTCGTTTCTCGGAAGACACATGGCGATCAGCTGTTAGTTGGGGGTATGTTCCTCTTTTCACCCTTTCTGTGACGTCAGTACAGGAATTACCATATGAGAGCCTCTGGAAGGCGGTTCCGAGATCGTACCTCATGCTATTGCAAGGTGGTGATTTGACGTAGGGCTGTTGGTGGCGAATCAGGGGAGAAGAGGGTGTGGCGACGTTTTTTCCCTCCCGGGCTGGATAAAAAGAGGATAGATGGACATTTTCTGCTCTCGCTGATGGCTTGTCTGTTTTTCTTTTGATAGCTTGTCGTGGGTTGATGAAATCGGAGTGACGTCGAGAAGATGAGAGATTTGTTTGGGGCCGTGATCGTATAGTGTTTAGTACATTGTGTTGTGACCGCAATAACCCAGGTTCGAATCCTGGTCACGGAACCAACTATAATAATGTTACTTTATGCTGAGTTTTTAATTTTAATTTAAATCTATTTAACTTTTAAAATAATATTCTTTAAGTCTAAATTGCCTTTGGTTACCACTTTGAACATAAAGTAATGATTATTTACTAGATTAAAAAAAAATAAAAACCTAACAAACCAATGTAATTAATTCCTTACTAATAGAAACATTTAAATTTACAAATTATAATTTTCTTTGCGGCAGTAAGAAAGGTAGGATTGATCGTATAGAATGAAAAAAAAAAGATACGTTCGCGTTGTGTTCTCAAAAATTATCTACTATCATTTACTCAAGGAAAGTTTAATTAAATTATAATTTGCCATCCTTCAATTAAAAAAAAACAAACAAATCAGAACTCGAAAAATGTGTAAGACAATACCCGTAGATAGGAGTAAATAAAAACTTCATGTTTCTCTAGATAATAAATTCAAAAGGTACACTCATTAACTCTCTGACAACCGTACTTGAATTTTCCTAGGTACGTGAAAAGACCGGACTTTCCCATCATCTTGGAGAAAATTTCACCCCCACTTTTGGGGTAGGCGTGAGCTTGTAATTTGTACTCGCTACTTTGAAGAATTCCGCCCGTTCTCTAAGGGAAAAAAAAAGGGGGATTTGTTTCATTGGGGAAATCATAGGGGGAAATGGTGGAGGGGAAATATAAGAAAACGTTATTTATGTAATGAAATAAGTAGTATAAAGTGAGATGTTATTATTATTATTATTATTATTTTATAGATTATTGAATGCGGATGATTTAATAACATTTTTTGATAGTCATTATTAAATATGCTTAATACTTTTAAAAAGTTTTCCGTCCCAGGATGTTAATAATGAATAAACTTAATTTTTATATTAACTGTTCACTTTAAACTATACCTGCAAGTTTGTTTTTCACTCGCTAACTTATATAAAAACAATTAGAGCAAAATTAATAGTTGTATGACTTCATTAATGTTTCATTATAAGAGTATTTTCCGATTATAATTACATCGGTTTATCAAATTATGTTCCCATTTTAAATAATTCACTGTTAAAAATATTTTTTCTATATATTGCATTATTATTTCTTAAAAGTAATTTAAGATGTTCGTTCGAATTAACCTGTTAATGACTTTTCATATTGTTTCAAAAGCGTATAATAATAGTTAACAACAATAAACAGTAATAAATATTTCCAGTAATAAATAAATAGCTAACAGTAATAAACAGTAATAAATATTTCTATTTACCAATTATGTGAAATATAAAATTTTATTTATTTTCAGAATAAATCTATTTTAATTTACTAACAAAAACGTTAGTGGCTTCATTCCAGAAATAACTAACTGTCAGATAGATCGCACATGTGACTAATATAGAATGGTTAAATTATATTAAATTATTTTTTTTATGCAAGATTATTTTGATAGTTGTATGGTATCTGCAAGTTTATTGTAAGAGACCAATAGACTGGCGGAAAAATTACCGAAAAAAAAGTCACCAGAGAAAAACGAAAATAAAATAAAATAAAATAAAAATTTTTACTGTATAAAAGGCGATTGGCGGAACGAAAGCCTTCCGGAAAAGGTCACCAGAAAAAAAAAGCCCCGGAAAAAAGTCACCAGGAAATATAGTCATAGGAAAAAAATCAAATAAAAAATAATAGTAAATGAAAATGCTTTTTCAGTTTTGAAATGCCTTTTAACAGCTTCTAAGAATGATTTCGAGTGAGTATGACTTCATTTCGTCTTTCTATTTGTTTGCTTCCCCCCCCCCTTTTTTTTTTATTTAAACTTATTTTTATAAACAATAATAAAAAAAAAAATTCCGTACTCAAAAATAGCTTATTAAAATTAATTTCTTAATGTATAAGAAGTTTTAATTTCTTAAATTTTTATAACTAAAGGAAAAAGAATTATGTGTTGTATAATAAAATGCTTTTTGTTATTATTATTATAATTTGAGTAAGACATTATTGCACAATAGAAACTGTGATACAAATGTTAAGCAATTTTTACAAAGTTCTTCGAATTAAAAAATAATAGTAATAATAATATTAATTAACACGAAAAAGAAATAATACATATTGTATAAATCTTACAGAAGAAACATTAATTATATATATATAAGTTAAATTTAAATTTTAACATAAATTTTAAAAATATGTTTTTATAAAAATGTCTTTCTTTTTTGGAACAAAACATTTTTAATAATAATTACATTTAATATCCATTTTACAATACATTTTAAATACAATAATTCACATGTTTTTATTACTGTAAATAAATAAATAAAAATAAAATATTTGTTATTACTTATGTATAAAATGTATATTTAAAAAAAAAAAAAAAAAAAAAAAAAGAAAATCAGAGCACATATTTAAAAGTAGTACTTTGAAAAAAAAAAAAATAATAACAGATCGTTTTCTGCCAAATTCATAAAATATCCCTGCTCTATTCTAAACTAGGGAAATTTTACGAAGCAGACTAATAGCTTTTACTTAGGAATAGGGAGGAGGGACCGACTGTCATCTTAACAATTGCTGAAGTGATTGAATACCTCGACACCCTTCTTTTATGGGGGATAGCAGCTTTTCTTCATTTCAGGCGGCGCCCGTGGTTGTTTGCATGTAAAGCCGTTTCGGGCGGTCTGGTCGCCAGAGAGTTACAAAAACACAGGTACTAAAATTTGATTTTTACAATGCACAAATTTTAATTGAGCTAAAAACTGTATTTTAATACATTATTTAAACAGGGCTATACAAATTATTTAGTCTATCAACATTAATTTATACTTAAGAAAAACGACATCAGCAGTAATTACAAATAAGCTGTTATACCTCTCAGACATCATTTATTACATAAAAACAACCATCTATGTTCTTCGTACAAACTCAGTTCTTAAAGTAAGTTACTACGTAGCCTTTCGGATAAAAGAAAGCTAATATATTTAAAAATCATACAATAGATACAATTAAAATGAATATGAAAGGCAAAATGATATTACAAAACTTACATGATTATTTTCTTTAGCTGGTACAGTAGGGTCGAGATGGAAGTGCTGAAAGAATGGAGGAAGGCGTCCCACAAAAACATCGAAGATCATCCGGGGAAATAAAGCCATTACGCCATTACGCACACTGCGGCAGGTCACACGTCGATTCCGTCCTTCGTCCACTCAGCAAACGGTAGTCGTGTGTCCCATACTCATCATCAACATTCGCTAACACTCGCACCATCCTTCTCACCAACCGAATCTAACGTATATATATATATATATTTTTTTTTTCAAACACCGGACGAAACTAGCACCAAACGTAACTTTCTCAAAAAAAAAAACAACCGGCATATCTCGTACTTTAAAAACATCCCTATATCACTGACTACTTCCTTCTTCTTGCTTTTTACAACTCACTGCACTATCAACATTACGACACGTCTCCAAACAAATCTCTCATCTTCGCGACGTCACTCCGATTTCATCAGCCCACGACCAGCTATCAAGAGAAAAACAGACAAGCCATCAGCGAGAGCAGAAAATATCCATCGATCCTCTTTTTATCCAGCCCGGGAGGGAAAAACGTCGCCACACCCTCTTCTCCCCCTGGTACGTCACCAACCGCACTACGTCAAATCACCACCTTGCAATACAACGAGGTACGATCTCGGAACCGCCTTCCAGAGGCTCTCATATGGTACTTCCTGTACTGACGTAACAGAAAGGGTGAAAAGAGGAACATACCCCCAACTAACAGCTGATCGCCATGTGTCTTCCGATAAACGAGTTTCTCACTCCACTTAGATACAAGAAAAGAGAAAAAGGGGAAAAAGGAAGCTTTTGAATTCCAGTCTTTCACTGTCCGGACGAAATACAGATATCGATGGCATTTCACAGCTGTTTCCCACGGAAAGTTCCAACTCACTTCTTTGCGAATAAAAAAGCAGAACATTCCATCTGTGGATTAAGAATTTAGAATACGCATTAAGATGATAGAATGTTTTCGGAAGACACATGGCGATCGGCTGTTAGTTGGGGGTATGTTCCTCTTTTCACCCATTTTGTGACGTCAGTACGGGAACTGCCATATGAGAGCCTCTGGAAGGCGGTATATGTACATGATACATATACAAGCAAAAATGAAATCTTCCTAACTTTTTCACATGATTGAACATTTAATATAGAAACATACAATTGTTTTTATTACCATACTTTCAAACAAATTTTCAACCCGCAGTTTTGAAAAAAAAAAAAAAGGAAATATTACAAAGGGCAGAAAATATTTCTTGGCAAACCTATTGATGTAATGTGAATTACTAATGTTCATTAATGGACGCAAAAGTCTTTATAATTTTGTGATAAAGTTCATAACTTTTGATTACTGTACGAATGTTCATACATATCTTGTAACAGTTGGCCAAACAGCTGTGGCAGTTTGGTCGAGGTGGAGGTTTTTTCAAAAACAAGATAAGCCAACACGATGTTTTTCCCTTTATTTTGGTTTAAAAAAAAATTTTTTTGGTGCAAAGAGTATTCCTGTTATCAGCAAACCTTATGTCGGACAAAACTAAATTTAAATTTTTATGTACCCTTTCTGGCGTGCGTCAGTTTGTTGTGAGTCTTCAAATCCAGGTGTCGTTATTGGGGCTTGTGCTACGTCTGAAATGGAGGTCAGGCGGATGGGTATTCAGTAAATGATGATCTGTAGAGTCTTTAGTATCTTTATAGTAAATTTTTTTAAGTTGGTATTCTTTATACTGCAATAGTGTAGCTTGTGTGTTCATGCTGTGCTTGTAATGGTAGGGTGTGTGGGAAGAGCGATCGGCTTTCCACAGGCTCGGCAAGAACCGGTGGTTAGAGGTTCGCATTTCTCGGGTCGATGGTTGATCTGTGGCGATGTGAGTTCTAGTTTCGGGTTGCTGGCTGTTTCTAGGTTGGTTTTTTGCAAGTGTGGTTTCTATTATTTTCTGTTACAAAAGAAAAATAAATAAATAAATAAATAAATAAAAGTGTAATTATTTAAAAACAACTGGTAGTTTAAAGCTCACATTTAAAAATTCTCGTCTCTGGCTGAATACTCGGACACTGGTACAATATGTGGTGTTTCTGGATGTGTCTGATTTATTTATTTTTTTTCTGTGACGGGAGGGTAGTTATCACGGCGGATAATTAAACTTAGGTGCCGTGATTAACTTTTTTGTTTCTCTTTCAAGAAAATTTTCTTTTTCAATTAAATAAATAGTTTAACAGGTGGGGTGATAAAAATGTAGATATATGTTAAGGAATGCAATGTGTAAAAATGCTTAGTAAATAATAAGAATAGTTTTGTCCATAGATAATACCTAGTGTAAATGCATCCATCCTCTGTGTAATCGAGATAAGAATTCCATTTGGGATTTGGGTAAACAGAATTATTCTGAAAAATATATAGAAATATTTCCCTTCAAAATGCAAAGTAAATAAACGTGACAAGCAGTGAATTGAGTATATGAGATTCTTTGTTCCATTTTCATGAGTGAAAGCATTCAGCTCTAAAACATTCTATCATCTTAATGCGTATTCTAAATCCTTAATCCACAGATGGAATGTTAAGCTTTTTTATTCGCAAAGAAGTGAGTTGGAACTTTCCGTGGGAAACAGCTGTGAAATGCCATCGATATCTGTATTTCTTCCGGGCAGTGAAAGACTGGAATTCAAAAGCTTCCTTTTTTCCCCCTTTTCTCTTTTCTTGTATCTAAGTAGAGTGAGAAATTCGTTTCTCGGAAGACACATGGCGATCAGCTGTTAGTTGGGGGTATGTTCCTCTTTTCACCCTTTCTGTGACGTCAGTACAGGAATTACCATATGAGAGCCTCTGGAAGGCGGTTCCGAGATCGTACCTCGTGGTATTGCAAGGTGGTGATTTGACGTAGTGCAGTTGGTGGCGAATCAGGGGAGAAGAGGGTGTGGCGACGTTTTTTCCCTCCCGGGCTGGATAAAAAGAGGATAGATGGATATTTTCTGCTCTCGCTGATGGCTTGTCTCTTTTCTTTTAATAGCTGGTCGTGGGTTGATGAAATCGGAGTGACGTCGAGAAGATGAGAGATTTGTTTGGGGCCGTGATCGTATAGTGTTTAGTACATTGTGTTGTGACCGCAATAACCCAGGTTCGAATCCTGGTCACGGCACCAACTATAATAATGTTACTTTATGCTAAGTTTTTAATTTTAATTTAAATCTATTTAACTTTTAAAATAATATTCTTTAAGTCTAAATTGCCTTTGGTTACCACTTTGAACATAAAGTAATGATTATTTACTAGATTAAAAAAAAATAAAAACCTAACAAACCAATGTAATTAATTCCTTACTTATGGAAACATTTAAATTTACAAATTATAATTTTCTTTGGCAGTAAGAAAGGTAGGATTGATCGTATAGAATGAAAAAAAAAAGATACGTTCGCGTTGTGTTCTCAAAAATTATCTACTATCATTTACTCAAGGAAAGTTTAATTAAATTATAATTTGCCATCCTTCAATTAAAAAAAACAAACAAATCAGAGCTCGAAAAATGGGTAAGACAATACCCGTAGATAGGAGTAAATAAAAACTTCATGTTTCTCTAGATAATAAATTCAAAAGGTACACTCATTAAAAAAAACACAGATACTAAAATTTGATTTTTACAATGCACAAATTTTAATTGAGCTAAAAACTGTATTTTAATACATTATTTAAACAGGGCTATACAAATTATTTAGTCTATCAACATTAATTTATACTTAAGAAAAACGACATCAGCAGTAATTACAAATAAGCTGTTATACCTCTCAGACATCATTTATTACATAAAAACAACCATCTATGTTCTTCGTACAAACTCAGTTCTTAAAGTAAGTTACTACGTAGCCTTTCGGACAAAAGAAAGCTAATATATTTAAAAATCATACAATAGATACAATTAAAATGAATGTGAAAGGCAAAATGATATTACAAAACTTACATGATTATTTTCTTTAGCTGGTTCAGTAGGGTCGAGATGGAAGTGCTGAAAGAATGGAGGAAGGCGTCCCACAAAAACATCGAAGATCATCCGAGGAGATAAAGCCATTACGCCATTACGCACACTGCGGCAGGTCACACGTCGATTCCGTCATTCGTCCACTCTGCAAACGGTAGTCGTGTGTCCCATACTCATCATCAACATTCGCTAACACTCGCACCATCCTTCTCACCAACCGAATCTAACGTCTATATATATATATATATTTTCAAACACCGGACGAAACTAGCACCAAACGTAACTTTCTCAAAAAAACAACCGGCATATCTCGTACTTTAAAAACATCCCTATATCACTGACTACTTCCTTCTTCTTGCTTTTTACAACTCACTGCACTATCAACATTACGACACGTCTCCAAACAAATCTCTCATCTTCTCGACGTCACTCCGATTTCATCAGCCCACGACCAGCTATCAAGAGAAAAGTAGACAAGCCATCAGCGAGAGCAGAAAATATCCATCTATCCTCTTTTTATCCAGCCCGGGAGGGAAAAACGTCGCCACACCCTCTTCTCCCCCTGGTACGTCACCAACCGCACTACGTCAAATCACCACCTTGCAATACCACGAGGTACGATGTCGGAACCGCATTCCAGAGGCTCTCATATGGTAATTCCTGTACTGACGTTACAGAAAGGGTGAAAAGTGGAACATACCCCCAACTAACAGCTGATCGCCATGTGTCTTACGATAAACGAGTTTCTCACTCCACTTAGATACAAGAAAAGAGAAAAAGGGGAAAAAAGGAAGCTTTTGAATTCCAGTCTTTCACTGCCCGGACGAAATACAGATATCGATGGCATTTCACAGCTGTTTCACACGGAAAGTTCCAACTCACTTCTTTGCAAATAAAAAAGCATAACATTCCATCTGTGGATTAAGAATTTAGAATACGCATTAAGATGATAGAATGTTTTCGGAAGACACATGGCGATCGGCTGTTAGTTGGGGGTATGTTCCTTTTTTCCCCCTTTCTGTGACGTCAGTACAGGAATTACCATATGAGAGCCTCTGGAAGGCGGTTCCGACATCGTACCTCGTGGTATTGCAATGTGGTGATTTGACGTAGTGCGGTTGGTGACGTATCAGGGGGAAAAGAGGGTGTGGCAACGTTTTTTCCCTCCCGGGCTGGATAAAAAGAGGATAGATGGATATTTTCTGCTCTCGCTGATGGCTTGTCTGTTTTTCTCTTGATAGCTGGTCGTGGGCTGATGAAATCGGAGTGACATCCAGAAGATGAGAGATTTGTTTGGAGACGTGTCGTAATTTTGTTAGGGTGATGAGCAAAAAGCAAGGTTGCTCCAAAGTTGTAAAATTTTGTATTTAATGCTAGTATGTGTCATCTGCTCAAGACTTTGTAATTCAAGAGACTGTATTACAAAGACTGTATTTTATAATTCCACACAAACTGATCAGATTTTCGTTGAACAATTATTTTGAACTGTTAGAAAATATGTATGAACATTCGTATAGTAATCAAAAGTTATGAACTTTATCACAAAATTATAAAGACTTTTGCGTCCATTAATGAACATTAGTAATTCACATTACATCAATAGGTTTGCCAAGAATTTTTTTTTGCCCTTTGTAATATTTCCTTTTTTTTTCAAAACTGCGAGTTGAAAATTTGTTTGAAAGTATGGTATTAAAAACAATTGTATGTATCTATATTAAATGTTCAATCATGTGAAAAAGTTAGGAAGATTTCATTTTTGCTTGTATATGTATCATGTAAATAGCTGTGGCAGTTTGGTCGAGGTGGAGGATTTTTCAAAAACAAGATAAGCCAACACGATGTTTTTCCCTTTATTTTGGTTTAAAAAAAAATTTTTTTTGGTGCAAAGAGTATTCCTGTTATCAGCAAACCTTATGTCGGACAAAACTAAATTTAAATTTTTATGTACCCTTTCTGGCGTGCGTCAGTTTGTTGTGAGTCTTCAAATCCAGGTGTCGTTATCGGGGCTTGTGCTAGGTCTGAAATGGAGGTCAGGCGGATGGGTATTCAGTAAATGTTGATCTGTAGAGTCTTTAGTATCTTTATAGTAATTTTTTTTAAGTAGGTAATCTTTATACTGCAATAGTGTAGCTTGTGTGTTCATGCTGTCCTTGTAATGGTAGGGTGTGAGGGAAGAGCGATCGGCTTTTCACAGGCTCGGCAAGAACCGGTGGTTACAGGTTCGCATTTCTCGGGTCGATGGTTGATCTGTGGCGATGTGAGGTCTAGTTTCGGGTTGCTGGCTGTTTCTAGGTTGGTTTGCTGCAAGTGTGGTTTCTATTATTTTCTGTTACAAAAGAAAAATAAATAAATAAATAAAAGTGTAATTATTTAAAAACAACTGGTAGTTTAAAGCTCACATTTAAAAATTCTCGTCTCTGGCTGAATACTCGGACACTGGTAGTATATGTGGTGTTTCTGGATGTGTCTGATTTATTTATTTATTTTTTCTGTGACGGGAGTGTAGTTATCACGGCGGATAATTAACCATAGGTGCCGTGATTAACTTTTTTGTTTCTCTTTCAAGAAAATTTTCTTTTTCAATTAAATAAACAGTTTAACAGGTGGGGTGATAAAAATGTAGATACATGTTAAGGAATGCAATGTGTAAAAATGCTTAGTAAATAATAAGAATAGTTTTGTCCATAGATAATACCTAGTGTGAATGTATCCTTTCTCTGTGTAATCGAGATAAGAATTCCATTTGGGATTTGGGTAAACAGAATTATTCTGAAAATATATAGAAATATTTCCCTTCAAAATGCAAAGTGAATAAACGTGACAAGCAGTGAATAGAGTATATGAGATTCTTTGTTCCATTTTCATGAGTGAAAGCATTCAGCTCTAAAACATTCTATCATCTTAATGCGTATTCTAAATTCTTAATCCACAGATGGAATGTTAAGTTTTTTTATTTGCAAAGAAGTGAGTTGGAACTTTCCGTGGGAAACAGCTGTGAAATGCCATCGATATCTGTATTTCGTCCGGGCAGTGAAAGACTTGAATTCAAAAGCTTCCTTTTTTCCCCTTTTTCTCTTTTCTTGTATCTAAGTGGAGTGAGAAACTCGTTTCTCGGAAGACACATGGCGATCAGCTGTTAGTTGGGGGTATGTTCCTCTTTTCACCCTTTCTGTGACGTCAGTACAGGAATTACCATATGAGAGCCTCTGGAAGGCGGTTCCGAGATCGTACCTCGTGGTATTGCAAGGTGGTGATTTGACGTAGTGCGGTTGGTGACGTACCAGGGGGAGAAGAGGGTGTGGCGACGTTTTTTCCCTCCCGGGCTGGATAAAAAGAGGATAGATGGATATTTTCTGCTCTCGCTGATGGCTTGTCTGTTTTTCTCTTGATAGCTGGTCGTGGGCTGATGAAATCGGAGTGACGTCGAGAAGATGAGAGATTTGTTTGGAGACGTGTCGTAATGTTGATAGTGCAGTGAGTTGTAAAAAGGAAGAAGAAGGAAGTAGTCAGTGATATAGGGATGTTTTTAAAGTACGAGATATGCCGGTTGTTTTTTTGAGAAAGTTACGTTTGGTGCTAGTTTCGTCCGGTGTTTGAAAAAAAAATACGTAGACGTTAGATTCGGTTGGTGAGAAGGATGGTGCGAGTGTTAGCGAATGTTGATGATGAGTATGGGACACACGACTACCGTTTGCTGAGTGGACGAAGGACGGAATCGACGTGTGACCTGCCGCTGTGTGCGTAATGGCGTAATGGCTTTATCTCCCCGGATGATCTTCGATGTTTTTTGGGACGCCTTCTTCCATTCTTTCAGCACTTCCATCTCGACCCTACTGAACCAGCTAAAGAAAATAATCATATAAGTTTTGTAATATAATTTTGCCTTTCACATTCATTTTAATTGTATCTATTGTATGATTTTTAAATATATTAGCTTTCTTTTATCCGAAAGGCTACGTAGTAACTTACTTTAAGAACTGAGTTTGTAAGAAGAACATAGATGGTTGTTTTTATGTAATAAATGATGTCTGAGAGGTATAACAGCTTATTTGTAATTACTGCTGATGTCGTTTTTCTTAAGTATAAATTAATGTTGATAGACTAAATAATTTGTATAGCCCTGTTTAAATAATGTATTAAAATACAGTTTTTAGCTCAATTAAAATTTGTGCATTGTAAAAATCAAATTTTAGTATCTGTGTTTCTTTTAATGAGTGTACCTTTTGAATTTATTATCTAGAGAAACATGAAGTTTTTATTTACTCCTATCTACGGGTATTGTCTTACCCATTTTTCGAGCTCTGGTTTGTTTGTTTTTTTTTAAATTGAAGGATGGCAAATTATAATTTAATTAAACTTTCCTTGAGTAAATGTTAGAAGATAATTTTTGAGAACACAACGCGAACGTATCTTTTTTTTTTTGTTTTTCATTCTATACGATCAATCCTACCTTTCTTACTGCCAAAGAAAATTATAATTTGTAAATTTAAATGTTTCTATTAGTAACGAATTAATTACATTGGCTTGTTAGGTTGTTATTTTTTTTTTTAATCTAGTAAATAATCATTACTTTATGTTCAAAGTGGTAACCAAAGGCAATTTAGACTTAAAGAATATTATTTTAAAAGTTAAATAGATTAAAATTAAAATTAAAAACTTAGCATAAGATAACATTATTATAAATGGATTATGCAAATTATCTTATCGTTAGGTTTAAGTGTTATGTATGTTTTCTTTTCTGCGTAAGTACTTTCACATCTTTTTACTATTCAGTGTAATTTAATTAAATTATCATCGTGACAATAATTTTATACGTAATACATCTCATTTCAAATTTCATGGTTGGTATTTTCATCTATCTTTCATTTGCTGAGTGTTGCAAAAGATTTAAATTATTCAAATTATATATATATGTATCAAAAACCATAAGAATTGTTGCCTGACTATATAATTTTTATAAATAATCTCTAAGAAAAAAATAGAGTTAAATTGAACGCGTGTCATTTGTTAAATATATTAAAAACACTTTAAACACACGTAAATTTAAATTTTTATTTAAAAGATGTTAATTTTTTTTTTTTATCCAAAGCTTTTCGCTTTGATAGTAAAGCATCATCAGGAATTTTTAATTATTCGTTTCCAATGAGCAGTTTTAAATATGTTTTCTTTTCACAGTCAACAGTTAAGTCTTTTAATATCTTTCACGTTATTAAAAGACTTAACTGTTGACTGTGGAAAGAAAACATATTTAAACTGCTCATAGGAAACGAATAATTAAAAATCCCTGATGATGCTTTACTATCAAAGAGAAAAGCTTTGGATAAAAAAAATGTTAACATCTTTTAAATAAAAATTTAAATTTACGTGTGTTTAAAGTATTTTTAATATATATATAATTTTTATTGAACAAACTCAATATAGTTCTATTTATAAATATTAAATGGAAATATAAGCTTTTATATGAAACCATTAGTGGTGGAATGTCCCCTTAATACTACTGACTAACAAGCTGTGACATTTACATACAGAATTTATACTACATAGTCGCTAGGAATGACTGAAAGTTTTTAATTTTAGACGTTTTGTTAAATATCTAGAAAAGTACTTGTCGAACTATCCTTAAACTTCCGACATGGACTTCGGGTCTCCTTCAACTTCGGAGACAGATTACATCTCATATACCAAAGCTAAATCCAAAACTGGTGTACAATCGATAAATAGATTAAAAGACTTCTTCACACACCATATAATTTAATCATGCTTTTGCCTCCAAGGCAGTAGCACGTGTTTTTTTGCACCTGATGAAAAAGGCTACGTCCTTTCGAAACCGGTTGTGCTGGCTTAAATTATTTGGTGTGTGAAGAAGTCTTTTAATCTATTTGCATCTCATATAGTTCTATGAAAACTTTGTCTTGAAGACAAAAAGGGGACCAGTAAGAAATTAAAGTAGAATATTTGAGATCACTCTGTAAATATAATGCTTAAAATGTATTATAGCTGTAGCTTGTGAGATTATAAGGCTAATTTAATATTCTACATTCATTTGTATTTGAATATAACATATACGAGTATTCATAGAAATATAAAAGTTTTTTTAAAATATTTGAAATAATCTGGTGTGCCACTCACACGAATTTGTCTTACCCTGAAATTTAATACTGTAAATAGAGGTTGGAAATTAAGAGGTAACATAACGAGTACTGTAATGTAAACCTATGTTAAAACAGTTGAAATTAGGCTTCGGAAGAGTTTTATATGATAATTAGTTCTGTGTGAAGGGGGCTACCGCCCCCCTCAACCCCCCGTTTCATTCATGCACCTATATTTATATACATTTTAAATCTGTTATTAAAATTAAAAGTTCACTTAAAATTATTCAGACAACTTTCACACGCAACATTCCTTGAAACTTATCGGTCTTGATCAAACTTTTCCAGCAACAAACTTATATTGACTTGAAAATCCAACTTTTGGATCTCCTGAAATTATTCGTTTTTGAGTTACTCTATAACAGACACAGACAAAGATCAAACTTTAAAACTTGACTCTGGTAATCAAGGAACCTCAAAACGTGTAAATACACAAAATAATCTGGTGCGTCACTCACACGACTTTCTCATACCCTGAAATTTAATACTATAAATACAGGTTGGAAATTAAGAGGTAACATGAGTACTGTTATGTAAATCTAAGTTAAAACAATTCCAATTAGGCTTCGGAATAGTTTTATATGATAATTA
Organism: Salticus scenicus; assembly: GCA_963930645.1. NCBI lineage: Eukaryota > Metazoa > Arthropoda > Arachnida > Araneae > Salticidae > Salticus > Salticus scenicus. The sequence goes on along the minus strand of OZ005660.1, from coordinate 67,017,008 downwards.
GTTCTGTGTGAAGGGGGCTACCGCCCACCTCAACCCCCCGTTTCATTACTGCACCTATATTTATATAGAATTTAAATCTGTTTTTAAAATTAAAATTTCACTTAAAATTATTCAGACAACTTTCACACTCAATATTCCTTGAAACTTATCAGTCTTGATCAAACTTTTCAAGCAACAAATTTATATTAATTTGAAAATACAACTTTTGGATCTCCTCAAATTATTCGTTTTTAAGTTACTCTAAGAGACACAGACGAAGGTCAAACTTTAAAAATTTGACTTTGGTAATCAGGAAGTCTCAAAACGTGTAAATACACAAAAAATAAGCGATGAATATTTAGCTTAAAAACATACATTATTTATCATGTGTCTATGAGGAATTCAATTCCATTCCTGAGCAGCTTTCCTAGACATGGTAAAATATTATAGTAAAGCACTTCCACTAACAATAATAATCTGGTGTGTCACTCACACGACTTTCTCTTACCCTGAAATTTAATACTATAAGTGAGGATTGGAGATTAAGGGTTAATATAACGAGTACTGTTATGTAAACCTATGTTAAAACAATCCAACTTAGGCTTCGGAACAGCTTTATTTCACAAATAATTCTATGTGAGGGGGGATCAACCACCCGTTTTGCTATTGTGTCTATATTTATAGAGAATTCAAATCTGTTATTAAGTTCAAAAGTTCATTTAAAATTATTCAGACAACTTTCACACGCATCGTTCCTTGGAACTTTTCAAAGTTGAACATACTTTTCTAGTAACAAATGTATTCACTGCAAAATGTATCATTTGGATCGCCTGATATTATTTGTTTTTAATTTAGTCTAACAGACGCAGGCAAAGATCAAACTATAAAACTTGACTTCGGTATTCAGAAGACTCAAAACGTGTAGATATACAAGGAACGAACGGATGAATTTTAGCTTAAAAAATATATTATTTACCATATGGCTTTGAGAATTAATTTCAATTCCTGAGCAACTTTCCTGGACATGGTAAAATATTATATGATGTAGTACCTATATTATAGTAAAGCACTTCCACTAACAAATAAAAAAGAATGTTATGGCTTAAATATTGGCATCCCCGGAATATATATTCTGAAAATTATTTACACATCACATGGTGCATATAAATATAACTCCTATATTAATAATACACGGCTCAGCCTGAAATACACTTCCATCAATTTGCAATATAAAAGTGCAATATAAAAGTGCGCATTATAAAAGTGCCATTATAAAAGTGCGACAATATTGTCGCACTTTTATCTAGTTCTTTTGTGTAGCCCTGTAAACGAACAGTGGATGATTTCTATACCATTCTACATGAAACATGTTTTTACGTATATAAAAAATATATACTCGTTTTATTTGGTTTAGTGCAGACTATAGACATTAATCTCTACTTACCTGCAGTTTCCTCCATAGACGCAATGTATTTGAATCCTCTTGGGTGTTCCTGTACACGAACCATTTGCTTGATCTTAACAAAAAGCTTAGTGTAGCATTCCTATATGATACACATTTAGAATACCAGGTTTGTACTTTCTGCTATAATTTGTTTAGAAGATATGCTGATAACAGACAGACACACACACAGACCAACTGCTAAAAACTATAGATGGGATAAATAGTTACTTTTCAGTAATAGGTTACTTCGTTCCATACTTCCTTTAGTAATAGGTTTTTCCAACATATTACTTTTATAACCTATTACTTTTTAGTTTACATATGGCTAATGTCTTTCTAATCCTTTCTGGATGATATACGATATATACATGTGTACTACATAGTGGATGCGGTTCATGTTTTTAAGTCCCAATGCTTTCGAATAGTAATCTTCACTTTATTTAACACTAGAATTTCTTCAATAATAATAATAATAATAAACGCTGATATGAAATAGTGGTAGAGTCAAAATTTTACACAAACATTTCTCCGAATCGAGTAAGCTTAAGGTTCATTAAACCAAATCCTTTAAACACGAAAACAGAATATTTCAAATAATATCAAGAAATACGTACACGAGAGCCGTTTTCTGAAAAAAAAAAAAAAAAAAAAAAGAATTCTCATATTATAAGCCATATATGTAAATAAGAAACAATTAAATAATAATAGCAAATTTTTAAGAAACATCTTTAAGGCATCCCAAATTTTAAACTATAGAGTGACTGTTTCTTTCGATTTTCCTAAGAACTTGAAATTTCCAGATTGACAAGAAAATTAGTGTTTTTCACTCGTACTTAGCAAACAGGCACTTTGAATATGTTTTCTAAAATTAGAAACACTTGTTTAAAAATATAGATTTTGCTTACAAAAATTGCATAAAATGATGTATTTTCTCAGGCACTTAATTTTAACATAAGAGCATAATTAACTATTCTTAACACCTTTACTCATTTAAAATCTAAAAAAATCGTCTCAAGAAAAAATCAGATTAAAAGAAAAAGTGAAGAAAAGCTAAACAGTAAAAATAAATAAATATTCAATTTTCTTCTCAAATTATTTTTAATTAAACTTAAACAATATTCTTAATAAAACCACAATAAATGCTGTATGCTATTACGCATTTTCAATTCCATCTGCTATAAGCAATTAAAATATAAACAAACACTCCTTCGTTTCATTTATCAAACTCCCGAAACATCTGTTTCCAATACGCAAGCTAATCCAAACCTAGCAAGTGTAATCCCATTCCTCACCTTCATGACGAAATAGTAATCAACATCTAATAATCCCCCTTACCTATCTCATGCTATCTGCATAAATTAACACTATTTCCTTAAACCGTGGTATCAAAGTAATTTATAAAAAATAATCAACACCATAAAAAATAATCAACACCAAATAAAATCATTTATAAATTAATATCAGCACGATGTTATTTGTCCTAAACGTTAAAATTATCTTGCTTATTAAAATTATTTTGATTAATATATTTCACTAGGAATATTCCGTAATACATTCTAGAAAATATTAACATTACAAAAATATCGTTAAAAAATAATACAGCTGCAGCTGTATTATTTTTTTAACGATAATTTTATGAACATGAAAATGGAAAGAGATTACTGACTGAGAATATCAGAGTAACAGAGTTGCATGAAATCGTATGTATTCCTTACTGAGATTTCAGACCTATTTTTTCAGACGTGAAGTAACGAATCGATTCGAACATCTGCGCGGAAAGTCTGATGCGAGTCTTTGAATTTTCGGTAGCAGTCGGCGTTCATAATATTGTTTTTGTATTTTGTAAATAAAATAAAATAAAATAAAATAAAATAAAAAAGTAATTACTATATAAAAGAAATAATTCAAGCTTTTTACTTGTATAATGGTGTATTATATCAGTTTTATCGCCAGAAATTTCTTGTCTATTTCACGTGCAAAGATAAAGTTGAAAATATTATTTTTTTAATAGGATATTTTTTGTAATATATTACATTGCTAATAGGCTACAATGCAATAATAATATTACTTATTATGTTACGTGAAATAACGCCCATCTCTACTAAAAACATGATTTTTAGATACAGGAGGCCTCAAAACGTGCAAATATAACAAGAACTCACTTTCGAAAATTTGGCCCAAAAACAATACTTTTTCTACCTTATGGGTAAGAGAAAGTAAAAAAGAATGTTATCGCTTGAATATTTGCAACCCCGTATATCTTTTGAAGAATATGTACAAACCACATAGTGCACCTAAATATAATCCTATAGTAATAATATACGGCACAACCTGAAATGCACTTCCATCAATTTTCAGCTGTTGCCGCACTATAATCAAGTTCTTTTGTGTAGTCCTGTAAATGAACAGTGAATGATTTCCTTGCCATAGTCTACATGAGGCATGTTTTTACACATATAAAAAATATACATTCATTTCATTTGGTTTAGAGCAGTCTACAGACGTTAAACTCTACTTACATGCAATTTCCCCCATAGACGTAATGTACACTCATGTCCATAAATTAAGGATAATGCTAGCTGAGGCAAATAAAGGTTCAGAAACAAAACAAACATGAATTATTCATAAAGTCCATTTATTAAACAGAAGATCACGAACAAAAAAAGGTGGTTTATGTAGGATAACATTTATAAAAACTACGATTTTTGCTCCCTGAAGCAATTACAAAAAATATCTCCCTTACAAAAACTTAACATTACATGGTTGGTGTGATGGTTAATACATTGTATGTCTCTTAGATGATGAAATACAGTCCTTACAACGAATAGGAATGCTGAGTATTAAATTATTGATCTTATCATGGGGAAGGTCACTCTACTAAGTAAGCAATGCTCTCCGAAGTTCCGGTACACATGTAGTAGGTAGTTGACGGACTACAACTCGTCGGAAAAGCATGTCCTACATATGCTCTATCGGATTCTAGTCAGATGAGAATGCTGGCCATTCCATGCGAGTGATAGCTTCAGATTGTAGGCATCTGTGTACAACGTTTGCATGGTGAGGACGCGTATTGTCATCCATAAACACAAATTCTGGACTCATGGCACCCCTAAACAAACGTACATGTTGTTTCCGATAAGTTTGGCCTATCATTCTTCCGATTTGAACATGCAGATCTGTTCTGGTGCCCAATATAATCCCCCCCCCCAAATGAGCACTCCTGCCCCACACGGTGTCGTTCAATGACTTTGTTTTGGTGGTAACGAGTACCTGACGTTGAAAGTCCGCCTTACTCACACTGCAAGCTAAACCTGGACTCGTCGGAAAACATCACACAAGCTCACTGCACCACTGTCCCCATTGCATGTTCTCTACTCCAAGTTAACCGCTGGCACAGTGCATTGCCGTGAGTGGAACACATCTAACAGGCCTACGAGCATATAGACCAATATCTCCCAAACGTCTATCCACGGTTTGTTTTGAAACTGTGGCTTTCGTGGGTGCAGACAGCTGACGAGACAGGTCTGATGTTGTGCTTTATCTGCTTATTCTTTCAGTGACTACCAAATACCGGTGGTCATTCGGAATTATAACTCGTCACCGACCAGTACTGTAACGTCGACTGGCATTTCCATCATTTTGGAATCGTTGCCAAAGCCTAGAGATGACACTTTGGGCGATTCTAAGTTTCCCCGATACTTATATCTGAGTACGCCCACATTCTAGTCGGCCGATAATTCTACCACGTAAAAAATTATCTGCATGCGTTCTCTGTGTCATAACTATTCGGTTGTGGCACTGAGCGGCACACAGAACGCTTGTGAACAATTTTGCTTCTTTGCTCCCATTCCTTATCTACCCCCTTCTTACACTTTCGTCATTGTAACATCATATCGGCGTCATCTGATGGCTTCTTACAATTTGCATATTATGCTTAAAGATGTGTATGGTATTTCTACAGGTGAAATTTTTGCATTAAAGTTCGATTTCAGTGTGAATCTGAATTATCCTTAATTTATGGACATGAGTGTATTTGAATATTCTTGTTTGTCCCTGTCACCAAACTTCACACTCAAAATTTCTATTGCGAGAAGATTTGGTTAGACTTTTGTATATATGCTTAACTGTAAGTGGTGCTGTTATACAAATGATACAGAATAGAAGAAAGTCTTGTGAGGACCACTATATACTAATCTTTTTATTTAGTTTACACTGTGAGTTTGAGAAATTTGTTCTCCGATGATGTCACTATCATATTGTTTCGACAAAATGTAATCGTAACTGTCCACGTTAGATTACTGGACGGATTAAAGTCGATTTACCACGCCAAGTCCCTGAGCCTATGGGATGAATGACCTCCGTAGTGAGGGGGAGGGGTGTCTTTCAGAGGTATCCTAACTCGTATTTACGCGAATTTCGGAGAAAACTACTGAAAATTCCTAACGCCTAGCAGGTCGACGAGCGCGACCTGGGATAGAACCCAGCATTTCTCGCGTACCAGCTTTGAACGCAGAACCGCTCGCCCACTGGTGAGGAGGCAGTTTCATGTTACAAAAATCTTTATAAAAATAGGGTAAGGATCTTTAAAAATAGAATAAAGATTTCTGTATAAAATTAGTGATAGCAAAATAGGCGGAAATTTCTCTTTCCTGAAAGTGTTCTGAAAAAAGGGTGGAGACTAAGAGCTCTGAATTTTATCAATCCTTTCAGGAGCAATGAAATTTCGCTCATTTTAAATAAATTACTACTAGAATTTACAAACAAGTCTAAAATGAAAGAAATAACTGAACATAAATGAGGTTGTTTGTTTGGTTGAAAGAATTTTAAGGCCGATTGAATACTCTAGGGTCCTAGGCTTATAGGGGGAATGCCCATCGTGGGGGTCTTTTCACGGGGGTCCTAGCAAGTATTTACGCGATAACACAAATGAGGGTTTATGCTTCTAAATCTTCTGGGCTGAAACGACCTACATCTGCACGAGTAGACATTAGAACAGATATCCGTAGGGTCGTAATGGTTAAAAGTAAAACGAGAGAGAAAAAGAGAGAGGAAATTATTATTTTTTTTTCTGTTTTTTTTTTTTTTTTTTTTTTTTTTTAATTAATCTTTTTAGTCTTTATTTCACACAGTGCTTGTTTATATGTGCACTAGTATATAACCAAGTCAAAAATGACGGAATGTGAACGATAAATCTTGAAAACAATGTTTAGATCATGATGGTTACCACGTGATCATTTAAATGTATTTTCAGTTTTTGTTTATAAATCAAATGTGTTTCGATATTTTATAATTTTCGTTCTGAAATTAAAAAAATTCTGCCCGATCAATAAATATGAATGACAAAAAAAAAAAAAAAAAAACCAGCTCGCTGACAAAAAATATAGGCCCGACAACACAACAGCAACAACACATCCCAGTGTTCCGTTAAGTGCTCTATTTAAAGACCTCATAATAAGAATAATCTGGTGTGTCACTCGCACGACTTTCTCTTACCCTGAAATTTAATACTAAAAGTACAGGTTGGAGATTCAGAGGTAAGATAACGCGTATTGTTATGTAAACCGAGGTTGAACAATTCAAATTAGGCTTCGGAAGAGTTTTATATGATAATTAGTTCTGGCCCCCCTTAACCCCTCGTTTCATTAATGCACCTACATTTATACAGAATTTAATTCGGTTATTAAAAAATAATTCTTTAAAAAAAAAATATTTAGTAAAATTATTATTTAAAAAAGTTATCTTGTATGATAACACAGACGATTTCCATATTAGAGAAGTAGTATAACACTAAATATTAAAAAAAAAAAAAAAAAAAAAAAAGTTGAATTTATTCTCAATATTAAAGTAAAAAAAAATCGATAACTTTATTTTAAATTATCGCAGATCGATGGTTCAACCATTCGTTTTAAACGTATTGTCGAGCTCTTTTGAAAGATACCCATCATGAAAATTTACTCCCCTCGATGGTAGCGGGGGGGGGGGGGCGGCGAGGCTCCTACATTCACAAAAAAAATTTCCCAGTTGACTATCTCTATTACAGAAAATATATATTGGTTTTATTTGGTTTAGTGCAGTCTATAGTTGTTAAATTCTACTTACCTGTAATTTCCCCCATAGACGTAATGAATTTAAATACTTTTGAATGTCCCTGTACACGAACAATTTGCTTGATCTTAACGAAAAGCTTACTGTAGCATCCCGATATGATACACATTTAGAATACCGAGATTGGAATTTCTGCTACTATTTGTTCTTGAGATATGCTGATAACAGACACACAGAAATCCAGACACACAGACAGACAGACACACACACACAGAGACCATTCGCTAAAAACATGATTTTCGTATTCAGGGGACCTCAGAACATGTAAGTATAACAAAAACCCACGTTCGAAAATTTGACCCTAAAACAATACTTTCTCGATCCTATGGGTAAGAGAAAGTAAAAAACTATTCACTTCATTTTACCAAAATACTTTTTTTAAGACTATCCAAGATCCTGTTTTCAAATACGCAAGCGAAGTGTGACGTCACTGACCTTCCGTGGATGCAAGAAAAAGATTCCCTATGTTAATCGTTCATTGTATTTTTTGTAAAAATTTATTAAAAATCGAGGAAAATTATTTCCCGATTTTAATACCTGTATTTGGGTATAGATATGCTATCGTATTCATGTGTTAGATTGAGTTATTTTGCTGTCAAATTGACAAAATTTTAAATTTCAAAACTGTTTTATCTTTGGCGTTTTTGTATTTGGCGATTAAAAACATAATACGAAAATATACATGACAGATGTTTATTTTCGTAATATGTATTGTACGAAATATTGTTTCATATAATTCATAGCTCTCTTAATATAAGTTGTTAAAATAACCATGATTTTTGAAAGGAATTAAATATGTTCGCTAAAATAATTTGGCGATATTCTTTTTTTCCGCCAAGGATGACAGATATACTAAATCTATTCCGCTGCAACATATGAGTATCTTATATCAGACACTTTATTTAGACATTTGAAAACAAATTTGACTTCAAATTATGATAAAATATTTATCATTTTCCTTTTAATTAGTATATTAGTTCGATATTTATTGTGTAAATATCATCGTTTGTAATGAAATGTTTATGTTTTGAATCGAATATGGAAGTTTGCCATTTTTTTTCTAGAGTTTTGAAATTTAAATTTTATCAATTTTACAGCAAAAACAACTTAATTTAACACATGCAGACGATAACTAATACATATTGTTGCGTACTTGAGGGTTCGTCAGTTGTCCGAGAATGAAAGGCCAAACGTACAAAAATGCAGTAATTTATTCACAGAAAGTTCCAGAAAAATACAGGTCAATAAACCAAGTATCAGCTTCAATTCAAGCAGTAATCACAGCTTAAACAGCAGCTGTCAATAGCAAATCCACAGTACAAACTGTATAGCAATAACACTTGAAGCAAGTCTCTTCCAAAGAGGCTCAATGCAAGCTGACCGACTCTGATCACAGACTAAACTGAACTAACTGCCTTGGCGAGGAAGCGCTTCTTATATACTGTTCCATGGGACCCAGATTTTTCGAGAAAACTCTAGAAAGTGGTCAACCAATCAACTTACAGCTTCCATATTTGGTATATCCCTAATAAGGATTTTCTCGCCAAGGTCGCCAAAAAAATCGCCAAGGTGGGAAAAAGTCGCCAAATTTGGCGCCAAATCCATTACCTGCCTTATTGGGCTTTTTAATGCGTTTTTAAGGGGAAATAAGGCTATTTCAACGCTATGGTTCAAGAGGCGAAACTAACCAAATTTACACAATCTAAATTACATAAACTAAGTTGCTTATAACGACAAAATACAAAAAAAAATAAAGTGAGAAATATTTACAAAATTCACAAATATGTACAAGTATTTCTATACAAATATTTACAGTGCGCATGCGCAGATTTTACCAGTATTTACATTTTAAATTTTAATTTTACCGTTAATTATGGTACTTGGCTAACCGGTTATAGTGCACCACCTTCGGTTTTGATGAAGGTGTTTTAGTGATCCGCACTACTACATCATTCAGCCTCTTTAAGACGGTGTATGGTCCGTCCCAGTTGCACTGTAACTTGGGAGAGAGTCCTTTGCGGCGAACAGGATTCCACAACCAGACCTTGTCTCCTTCCTGGAACTCCTGTTGTGTAGCCTTTAGATCGTACCTTGTCTTCATTTTCTCCGTTGCCATGTTAATCCGCTCCCGAGCAAAGTTGTGTACGTCCTCAAATCGTGCCTGGAGATCTTGGATGTACTCCTCGGGCGATGAAGGCGCATCGGGTGGACAACCAAACAGGAGATCACAAGGGAAACGAAGTTCACGTCCAAACAACATCTGGGCTGGAGTATAGCCGGTGGTTTCATGGACAGCACTTCGATAAGCCAGCAGGAACAATGGCAACTTCAAGTCCCAATCTTGCTGGTTCCTTGATACTAGAAGAGAGAGGTTATTCAGGATGGTACGATTGAACCTCTCGACCATGCCGTCCGACTGGGGATGTAAGGGTGTTGTCCGGGTTTTGTCTATGCCGAGTAGTTGACACAGTCCTTTGAAAACATCAGAGGTAAAGTTCCTACCTTGGTCGGTATGAAGTTGTAGGGGCGTGCCGTACCTTGACACCCATTGCTGCACTAGGACCTCTGCGACTGTGCATGCCTCTTGATTGGGAATAGGATATGCCTCAGGCCACTTGGTGAAATAGTCCATCACGACGAGGATATATTTATTTCCACTGGAGGTCCGTGGCAAAGGACCCAAGATGTCGATTGCAATCCGTTCAAATGGTGCTCCCACGTTATACCGTTGCAGTCTTCCTCGACTTCGTTTCTGCGGGCCTTTACGTGCCGCACAAGCATCACAGGATTTACACCATTTCTCCACATCTTCCTTTGCCTTGCACCAGTAGAAGCGTTCCCGAACTTTCTGCAGAGTCTTCATTACCCCAAAATGGCCTCCGGTAGAGCTACTATGCAGTTGTTCTAAAACAGCTGGAATTTTTGATCTTGGTAATAAAGTCTGCCATCTGAAGCTTTTCCCATCATCAGATTCCCACTTTCTGTATAATACGCCGTTTCGGATATGAAGAGAGTCCCAAAGTGCCCAATAAGTTTTCGTAATGGGGCTGAATCTGGAAATGTCCTGCCAGGTAGGTCTGTTGCTGGTCGTCTCCTTCAGTTGTAATATAGGCTTTACGTCAGGATCTTCCATCTGGGCTTTTCTAACTTCTTCGTCACTCCATGGGTCGGGATCTTGTTCTGAAGGTGTTGAGACGGTAACTTGGCGAGCAACTGGCTGTATTCTTTGGGGTCTATCATCGGCTTTACAGCTGTATTTATGATCTTCAGATGGAGGGTTCCGTAAGAAGGCATCTGAATTTTCCCGAAGAGCTCCTCCTGGGTGGCATCCTTCAGAGACATTCTTGGTTGCGTCTCTATGTGTTCTTAATGGGCAGCTTCGTTTGATATGCCCGTCTTTTCCACAGCCCCAGCATTTAGTTGTCGGAGTCTTCCCTTCTTTCCTACTCTCAAGAATGCGTAGCCTTCTATTAATTTCTGCAATCATTTCCTGAATCTCTTTAAGATCATCTTGAGAGCCGTTCACTTTGTCTGCTGTGCTGTTCTGGCGATGTTTATAGGAGGCTTGTTGGGCTGTCTTGAGCTTTAGGGCATACACCAAGGCTGACTCCACATCTTTCACGCCGGAGAGTCTGAGGGCTTTTTGAATATCTGGATCTCCGACAGCATCAATGAAATATTCTAGAGCCAGATCATTACGTGTTTCAAGATGACAGTCTGAGAAAGCAAAATGTGAAAGCCTCTGGATGTTTGATGCCAGTTCTTGTAAGCTTTCCCCTGGTCTCTGACGACGGGACCTGAGCTGGAGTCGACTATATTCTTTGGACAATTTCGCTCCAAAACGTAGCTCTAGTGCTCTGGTTACAGCTTCGAAGTCATATCGCTGTTCCTTCCAAAGGGTCTCCAGAATATCTGCGGCGTCGCCCCGCAACGACCCTACCAGATGAGCCGTCTTTGCAACAGAGTCCCAGCCGTTAGCTTCAGCTACGATGGAAAACTGCGTCTTATATACATGCCAGGAGGAACTGCCGTCGTAGGTGGATAGCTTAATAAATTCGTGATTCTGACTTCTTCTCTCTTTCTTTTCAGTTTCCTGGGGCATGGATTCTAACTTTTCTTCCACTTTTCTCTCCAGATCTTCTTCTATTCTCTTCAATTTACCTTCTATCTCTGAAAACCTTCCTTTCAGTTCCTGATCAAAATTTTCTTTAACTTTCTCCTCGAAACTCCGTTCTATATTCGTAACACTCTCTTCAACCTTCATAACATTTTCTTCTATCGTCATAGCTTTCTTTTCAAAATTTTCTTCTATTTTCAAAACTTTCTCTTCAAAATTTTCTTCTATCTTTATAACTTTCTCTTCTATTCCATCCATTCTATTTTCTATCACCGTTAATTTACCCTCGATTGATTCTTTCACCGTTGAAAGCTCTCTCTTCAACTCATCTTGATTAGATTTAATTTCTTCCTGAACTTCACCCATAGTATCTTTCATTTCCTTCATTTCTTCAGTCAAGCCGTCTTTCATTTCTCTTTGCGATGTTTCCATTTTCTCTTGTGCTGCCTTCATTTCTTTCATCTCTTGACTCAGGCTATCTTTCATCTCTCTTTGCGATGCTTCCATACTTTCTTTCATCTCTCTTTGCGATGCTTCCATCTTTTCCTGTCCTGTTTCCATTTTCTCTATCAATCCAGATCTTAACTCATTCATCTGAGCAGTGAGACCTTCTAGAAATTTCTTCATTTCTTGTCCCACAGCTCTTCATTTCATGTTCCACAACCCCGCTTCTGACACCAGAAATGTTGCGTACTTGAGGGTTCGTGAGTTGTCCGAGAATGCAAGGCCAAACGTACAAAAATGCAGTAATTTATTCACAGAAAGTTCCAGAAAAATACAGGTCAATAAACCAAGTATCAGCTTCAATTCAAGCAGTAATCACAGCTTAAACAGCAGCTGTCAATAGCAAATCCACAGTACAAACTGTATAGCAATAACACTTGAAGCAAGTCTCTTCCAAAGAGGCTCAATGCAAGCTGACTGACTGATCACAGACTAAACTGAACTAACTGCCTTGGCGAGGAAGCGCTTCTTATATACTGTTCCATGGGACCCAGATTTTTCGAGAAAACTCTAGAAAGTGGTCAACCAATCAACTTACAGCTTCCATATTTGGTATATCCCTAATAAGGATTTTCTCGCCAAGGTCGCCAAAAAAATCGCCAAGGTGGGAAAAAGTCGCCAAATTTGGCGCCAAATCCATTACCTGCCTTTTTGGGCTTTTTAATGCGATTTTAAGGGGAAATAGGCTATTTCAACGCTAAAATGACTAGAAATTGACAAAATTAGCACTTTATCAACTTACTAAGCCTCTTTGAAAGAATTTATACAAAAATAAACACAATTATTTACAATTTTGTAACAATATCTATACAGAAATATGGGGATTAAAATCGGGAAAAAATTTGCCTCAATTTTTAATAATTTTTTACAAAAATCCAATGGGCGATTAACATAGGAAATCTTTTCTTTGCATCCACTGACGGCCAGTGACGTCATCACTTTGCTTGCGTATTTTCTAACTAACTATCCAATAATTACAGACACTCCATGATAACCCAAATTCAACTCTACTCGATACTTCCAACCAGATATCTCACCCGCAACATCGCCAAAATATCCGGGATCCAGCTAGGGACTTTCTCATTCTCAACCGAACATTTTATCTTGACTCGACATTATCACCTTAGACTACTCTACTTTCAATATTCATTTCAACTGGTGACCTTTACTTGCCCAACCAAACATTCTATCCCAACGATAAATTTACACTAATTTCAAAACTAAAATGAACTGGCGACATTTACGTACTGAACTCGACGCCAATTGTATCAGCGTGGATCGTACTTTCGCTTCACGTTTCCAGCCCCCCGACTTGTAGTTGGCTCTTTGCCAAATGAGATGTGATTTTTTTCTCTCTTTGAGAATGTTACTTTTTTAGTTTAGTTTTCTCGGCCTGTCTTAAACAGGAAGTATATATTTTTTCTCTTGAACATGAAAAGTTATGATTTACATATCTGGATCTTGGCTCCTTTATGGAGAAACAATATTATTACCTGAATAATTACTGAATTAATTTATAATTGTGAATTCTTTTTTAAAAATACTGCAAATAGTAATTTTATTTGTGTGTTTAATTCTGCAATAAAGCTAATAAGCTCTCCCAACTTGAGTAAATTCCATGACTGAAATTGAACACGTGAATTACAGACTATAGATTAAGAAGTATTTTGTGATTATATAATTCTGCATTTTTTCATGGTACGAATTTTTTCATGACGCAGTATTTTTTCATGGTGCTCGAAACGCGGGATAAGTGAAATCCCGATATTGAAATTACACTTGGATATTTAATTTATTTGGATTACGATTTGAAATCGAAACTGAAAAATAATAATGACTGGAATTCCGGATTCGTTATTGGATAGCTGCCTGGAAATTGAACCAGGTAAGCAAAATTTTACTACTATTTATAACATTGATTAAATGAAATTAGAAATTTTAATTATTTGAATTATTTTGTTTTCTTTTTTACTTGATTATTTGCTCGCTATGAATATTGAGAAATTAAAAGCTAAGCGTTCTACGGAACGCTCTAACGTAACAAAATTAATTAATAAATTAGAAAATTTATTGTTAGATGAGATAGAAAATACAAAATCAGACGAAATGATCGAAATTCAGGAAATGATATATCAAAGAGAAATTGCATTAAAAAAAATTAAACGCAGAAATAGAAAATTTAATAGTAGATATTAAAGAATATGAAAAAGATATCGCGACCAGCGATAAATATGGCGAGCAGATAATTTCTGCCAAATGCAAAATTAAGTTGAGACTAAAAAGATTATGTAATAATAAAGATGAAAGTAATTCAAATTGTTCTGTCAGTGAAACCCAAACAAAAACTGGTTCGGCAGTGAGATTGCCGAAAATGTCTTTACCAAAATTCGGTGGACAAATAGAAAAATGGAACGAATTTTTCGATTGTTTCGAAAATTCAATCCATTTAAATGAAAATCTTACAAAAATTGAAAAATTTACTTACCTGAAAACGCTTTTAACTGACAAAGCGTACAATGTTATTGAAGGGTTTTCACTTACGGAGCAAAATTATGATAATTGCATAGAGATGTTGAAGTCACGTTTTGGGCAAAAGGATATTATTATTAATGCTCACATGAATAAATTACTCATCTTAGAATATGTAAGGAGTTCATCAAATATAACTGCTTTACGAAAGCTATATGACGCTTGTGAAGTAAATATTCGCAGTTTATCTAATTTAGGCGTGACAAAAGGCCAATATGGTCATTTACTGAATCCAATTTTATTAAAATTATTGCCAAACGATCTAGTAGTTGAATATTACAGGCAAAGTGATAAAAGGAAGGATGAGTCTGATGTGACAGACTTAATTAATTTTCTTAAAGTAGAACTTGAATCGCGTGAAAAATCACTTAGTATGATTAATTATAAAAATGCTTCGGTAATTGTAAATAAAAATAAAGCCGAAATTAATGACAGAAAATTTTCAAATAAAATGAATTCATTGAATGTAGGTGTAAAAAATATATGCATATTTTGCAAGAATTATGATCATCCTTCTCTTGAATGTACTAATTTAACTGATGTTGAGAAAAGGTTAAAATTAAAGAAGGATGGCAGGTGTTATAAATGCTTTCTAAAATCTCATCTGTCATCACAGTGCAGAGTGAAATCGCAGCCTTGCGAAAAATGTAAAGCACCAGATCATAACAAATTATTTTGTTTTTCAAAAAACTTGAAACCAGAAGTAGTAGAGAACACTATAGTATCGAATTCACATTTGAAAAATAGTAATCAGGCAGCGTTATTGCAAACATGTTGCGTAATAGCACAATCTAATTCTAGATCAAAAACTGTCAGACTCTTATTGGATTCCGAAAGTGAAAAAAGTTTTATTACTAAAGAATTGGCCCACGAATTAAAATTAACCCGTGTAAGAACAGAAAAGCTAACTGTTTTTGCCTTTGGCATAAATAAAGGTAAAGAAGAGGAATTCGAGGTTTTTAATATTGAACTGCGTAGCAAAATAAATCCTCGTCGGCTCATCCATGTTGAAGTATTAGCTACAGACTTAATAACCGCGACTCCCTTGAAAAGCCCAAGGGGCGAACCAGAAATTGAAAGTTATATTAAAAGTAAAAACTGGAAATTGGCAGACAATTCATTAAGTGATTCCAAAATTAATATATTACTAGGAGCGGATTATTTTTGGAAAATACAGAGAGGTATCATTGAAAAAATTAATGATAATTTATATGTTGCTAATACTATTTTCGGATATACTGTAGTGGGGAAATTGAATAATAATAGTACAGAAGTAATTAATTCGCATTTTGTATCTGTAAATAAATTTGACAGTTTTGATTTGCAGCGTTTTTGGGATTTAGAATCACTTGGAATATGTGACAGTAAGAATGATTCTCTGTCACAGAGAGATATAGAAATTATTAATTCTTTTAATGAAAGTTTAAATTTTGTTAAGGGAAGATATGAAATTCAATTTTTGTGGAAGGAAAATAAAAATGAATTAAAATCAAATATAGAAATAGCCAAAAATAGACTTTGGGGTTTGAGAACAAAACTGTCTAAAAATGAATGGCTTAAAAATGAATATGAAAAAATTCTTGAGGAACAAAAGAAAATGGGTATAATAGAGGAGTGTGAATTAAACAAAAATGAAACTGGTGTAAATTATATGCCCCACAGACCGGTGATAAGAACGGATAAGTCCACTACAAAGGTCAGAATAGTGTTTGATGCTTCTTCCAAAGAAAAGGAAGCAAAATCTTTAAATGAATGTTTATTTGCAGGCCCCAATTTAAATCCTAATATTTTGGATATTATTTTGAAATTCCGCCTTCATAAAATTGCCTTTCTTTGTGATATCGAAAAAGCTTTTCTGCAAATACAGGTTGCAGAAAATGATAGAAACTTTTTGAGATTTCTATGGTTTGAGGATATAAATAGTAAAAATCCTCTATTAAAGGTTTTCCGCATGACTCGTGTAACTTTTGGTGTTACAACATCACCCTTTTAGCTCTCAGCTACCATTAAACATCATATAAAAGGATATAAGAACTTGTTTGAGAAAGTCGTTAATATGCTTGATACTTCCTTATATGTTGATGATCTCTTTCATGGCGCTAATTCTGTAAATGAAGCATTTATTTTATTGTCTGGTGCTGTGAAAATACTTAAAGATGCCAATATGACATTAAGAAAATTTAAAAGTAACTCTTACGAATTAAGCAAATTGTGGGAAAAACATGGAATAAACGTTGATGAAGAAATAAATGAGGGAAATATCTCTAAAATATTGGGAATAATGTGGTCAACTAATAATGACACGTTAAGAATAGACTTTCAATCTCTGTTAGAAGGGTTTGATAATGAAATTATCACTAAGAGAATTGTTTTACAAACTGTAGCAAAGGTGTATGACCCTGTAGGGTTTATTTCCCCTTTTATAATAAGAGTTAAATTTCTAATGCAAGAATTATGGGAGCAGGGTGTTGATTGGGATTCTGCTTTACCTGATGCTTTAACACAAAAATTTAAGAAATGGCATAGTGAAATACAGGATTTAGAAAATTTTGAAGTGCCTAGAAAATATTTCACGAATTTTGAAAAATTAACTCCTGAAGCTATTCAAATTTGTGTTTTCTGCGATGCCAGTTTGAAGGGATATGGTACAGTAGCTTATTTTCGTGATCCTTGTTCCCGTGAAACTTCATTTATTATGTCAAAGACAAGAGTAGCTCCTCTCAAAAAACTTACTTTGCCTCGACTTGAATTGATGGGAGCCTTAACAGCTGCTCGATTAGCTCATTATCTTGGGCAGCTATTTTCAATTCCCGTCAAAAACATAATATGCTTCTGTGATTCCCAAATTACCCTTTATTGGGTCAAAGGAAGTGCTAGTAACTGGAAGCCCTTTGTAGAGAACAGAGTGCGTGAAATTCAACGATTAGTAGCCCCGTCTCAGTGGAGATTTTGTCCAGGGGTTAAAAATCCCGCTGATGTGCTATCTCGTGGTTGCACAGCAACTGAATTGTTGAAGAATGAAGAATGGTTAAAGGGACCAATCTGGTTGAAAGAAGAGCACTTACCGACACCACTACCGGAAAATGAAGTCAAAATACCTGAAGAAGAGATTTTGAAAGAACAACGGAAAACTACTGTTTGCTCTTTAACTCATGGCAATAATGAATTTGAATTATTATATAAGTTTTCATCTTGGTCTAAATTAAGACGTGTTACAGCCTGGTGTCTTAGATTTATAAAAAATACTAAATGTCGATCTGTGCGAAATACTGGCTTTTTAACTATACAAGAACTTGATGAGGCAACTAAAATTATTGTGAAGTTGGTTCAAAGACATGAATTTGGAGAGGAAATAAAGACTTTAAAATCTGGAAGAAACCTGAATGCTAG
Source organism: Salticus scenicus (assembly GCA_963930645.1). Taxonomy (NCBI): domain Eukaryota; kingdom Metazoa; phylum Arthropoda; class Arachnida; order Araneae; family Salticidae; genus Salticus; species Salticus scenicus. The sequence goes on along the minus strand of OZ005660.1, from coordinate 66,998,940 downwards.
TAACAAACTCCTTTCTTTAAATCCTTTTCTAGACAAAAATGAAATTCTTCGTGTTGGTGGAAGATTAAGACACGCAAACCTACCTGAGAGTCAAAAACACCAAATGATACTTCCTAAAACGCATCACATTACAGATTTAATTATAAAGTACTTTCATGAAAAACATCTTCACAGTGGAACCCAGTTAACAATTTCAGTCCTGCGACAACAATATTGGATAATTAATGCAAGAGACGCTGTGAAAAGGAATCTGCGGAACTGTATGAAGTGTTTTAGAACCACATCGAACTTAGCCTCTCAACTAATGGGTGATCTTCCAGCTGCTCGTGTAGTGCCATCGCGAGTGTTTTCGAAAGTCGGGGTTGATCTTGCAGGCCCCTTTCTCATCAAACCTCGTAAGGGCCGAGGTGTTAGATCTTATAAAGGTTATATTTGTTTATATATCTGTTTTTCCACAAAAGCAATTCATTTGGAAATACTCAGTGATCTCACCTCTGAAACATTCCTCGCATCCTTGAAGAGGTTTGTTGCTCGACGAGGAAAACCTGAAGAATTGTTTTCAGACAGAGGAACGAACTTTGTAGGTGCCGACAATGAAATAAAAAAAATGATGTCCTTGATCTCTTCTGACGAAAAGATCCACAGATATTTGTCCAAAGAAACAATCAAATGGAATTTCAATCCCCCATCGGCCCCCCATTTTGGAGGACTTTGGGAGGCTGGAATAAAACAGATGAAGGGTCATTTAAAAAGAACTATTGGCGAACAAATATTAACTTATGAACAGTTCCTTACTTTAATTACTCAAATTGAATCGTGTTTGAACTCGAGACCTCTTGTTGCGTTCTCGAATGATCCAAGTGACTTAAATGCTCTAACTCCAGGACATTTTATCATAGGCACTGCCTTGACTTCAATACCAGAACCTGACTATTCTTCAGTTAACCTAACCCCGCTTGAAAGATGGAAACTTCTACAAAAAAATTTTCAAAGTTTCTGGAAGAGATGGTCCTCAGATTACCTATCAGACTTGCAAAGGCGATCAAAATGGTTAATAAATAAACCAAATTTCAAGAAAGACGATTTGGTTTTAATAAAAGACGATAATCAGCCCCCTTTGAAGTGGAAACTGGGTCGCATAATCAAATTATTTCCTGGAGCAGATGGCAAGATCCGTGTAGTTCTACTAAAAACTATTTATGGAGAGTTGAAGCGTCCGATCGCCAAACTATCTCCTCTGCCATTTTAGAACTTTGAACTTTTTATTTTATTTTATTTTATTTTATTTTTATTTTATTTTATTTTATTTTATTTTATTTTTTGTGTGTGTGTTCCTGTATTTATCCATTTATTAATCATCTAGTTACAATGTTTCATCATGTATATTAATCTCTTTTTTTTCTTATCTATTTGCAGTTGAAGACAGAACATGAAAACCTGTAACAACACTAATGTTGTTATTGTACATTTAGGATATTTTCATGAACCTCCGTTCATGGGGGCGGAGCATGTATCAGCGTGGATCGTACTTTCGCTTCACGTTTCCAGCCCCCCGACTTGTAGTTGGCTCTTTGCCAAATGAGATGTGATTTTTTTCTCTCTTTGAGAATGTTACTTTTTTAGTTTAGTTTTCTCGGCCTGTCTTAAACAGGAAGTATATATTTTTTCTCTTGAACATGAAAAGTTATGATTTACATATCTGGATCTTGGCTCCTTTATGGAGAAACAATATTATTACCTGAATAATTACTGAATTAATTTATAATTGTTTATTCTTTTTTAAAAATACTGCAAATAGTAATTTTATTTGTGTGTTTAATTCTGCAATAAAGTTAATAAGCTCTCCCAACTTGAGTAAATTCCATGACTGAAATTGAACACGTGAATTACAGACTATAGATTAAGAAGTGTTTTGTGATTATATAATTCTGCATTTTTTCATGGTACGAATTTTTTCATGACGCAGTATTTTTTCACCAATCATACCTTACAATGTAAACAAACAATGAAGCTTGATAAAAATATTTAAAGACTTTAATATGCTTTTACAAATATTTTAAGAGTTTTAAGGCTTTAATATGTTTTAGAAATACTTTAAGCGTTTTTTTTTTTTTTTTTTTTAAGAAACAGTCAGAGTTGTTCATTCGGTATCCATTTGGAATTTGTATTTTCTGAATGGCAACAGATTTGGTTTTTTTTTATTTGGTATTCCGTTGCTTACTTACAATCATGAAGTTACATAATTCTATCGCTGCCTTCCGAATCTATTGGTCCCAGGTTCGAATCCTGGTGCGGGCATGGATGTTTGTGTTGTCTTATGTCTTCAAAATATTGTGTACTTGTTACTGTGTACTAAATAAAAAACTTATAAACCCTTGTGGTGTGGATATTTCGAGATATAAGCGGCCTTCGAGGCAAGCAAAAAATCTCAGTACTCATCAAACCAAACCAAACCAAACCAAACCAAACCATAATTCTATTTATAGGTTCATGTTTATAATAGCCAGTGATCCATTGTATTTAATTTAGACCTTTAAACATTACAATTGAATAGTTTTTCAAGGTTTTAGGGAAAATAAATAAGAAAACGTGCGATGCAAAACATATTTCCGTAAGTTGAACCAGCTCAGTGAGTTGAACAAACGGAAGAAAACATGGCTGCCAAAAGTTTCTGTTTTGAAGCGGTACTAATCGGATTCGTTCATGACAGATGAGGGTCATTATATATATTAATTATTTATATTATATCAATTTTTCATCAAGCTCAAATTAAAATAAATAAATAAATAAATAAATGTTAATTTTTTGTCTTAAAATACATGAAGCTGCGTTCCACTAGAGTGGCTGTTATATTAATTTCTTTCGCAGGTTTTATCTAAATTTTAATTTAATATTTTTTAAACTAGTTGCGAAAGGTTAAAAAAAAAAAAAAGTATCCGTTGATTCAAACTTTTGATTCAACGAACGAAAAAATTTACAGCTATTTATTTATAGATTAAAATTCGCATGAATGAAAAAAAAAAAAAAAAAAAAAAAACATAAAGTAGCATCGCTTGTGCTGCTTGCATAACAATTCCCTATCGTTTTAACAGAAGAAATTATTCCTGCGGTAGATATTCCTTCTATAAAATTCAAAAATTCAAACTATATAACAAAATGCAACCAACATTGTTGCTTTCTTTATTCTATTCTATTTCTTAAAACAATTTTTATAGATGCCACGCGCACTATATAAACTTTAAATTTTACATCTACTTTTTAAGATAGCACGCGATCATGTTTTATGTAAAAATTAAATCATTAAATTCATTTTTTTACTTATTTTTATTTCAGTTTGCATGCGCACTTTTTGTTTCCTAATTCAAAATTATTAAAGAAAATCTTTTTCGATAGTGTTTGTTTCGATACTGATTATTATTAATTTTCTTTTTTTTCTTCTTCTTAAAAAAAAAAAAAAAAAAAAAAAAAAGATTTTGATGAAATTCTGTCAAAAGCAGAATTTAGTTTAGGACGGAGAACTATTAGTTTTTTTTTTTTTTTCTCTTTTCTTTTCTTTTCTTTTCTTTTCTTTTTTTTTTTTTTTTTTTTTTTTGTCAAATTATAACATCGCTTTCAAATTATTCAATTATATTTTCGATAAATTTTAGATTTCGATAAATGCCCAACTATCGAAAAATGACACCGCAAAAATCTCAGATTGAGACTAATAGTCCTCAGTCCTAATAAAGGATGATCAAAATTTATTAATGTTATCTTTTTCTTTTCATTCTTTTTTTTTTTTTAAAGAAACTAAATGTAAAAGATATTTTGTTGAAAACTTTTTAGTTCAACTTTATATTATTTTTAGATACATATTTCTACTATTATGCTAAATCGAATATTTTATGGATTTTTTTACATTACTTTAATACTATAGATAAATATCTATTCTGTGTTCTTTGCACTGTAATTCTCATGAAATTAAAAAAAATAATTTAATTTTAAAATAGAAGAAAGAAACATACATATGAACGTCTACCCTTTTTGTAATTAAGTATTAATTTTTCAATGAATTATTTAAATACCACTTCACTGATCAGGTTTTTTAATACCAGTTGTAAGCTTATATTCATAAAATTAAACAATAAGTTTAAAAATATCAAAAAAACTATTTCAAATTAAAAATCTAACTATTTTGATTGAAAACAAACCACCTTATCTTTAAATGTTTTTTAAAACTTTTATTTTTTAAAAGCTTCTTTAGTTACGAAAGTGGAATATAGATGGCAGCACTTAGAGCCTAGTGCCAAATAGATCGTATGTTTTTCGGCCTTATATGCGATCACGGATTAATAGAAGAGGATGCGAAAGAGGCTTCCAAATCTGGCTTTTTTTTATCTTACCACAACAGATGGCGCCACAGTCGAGGACCTCCCTTTCCAAAAGCTCCCGTAATGATTTTCAATGGCAAAAAACGGCATTTAATTTAATTTTTTTATGGAAAGTTTTAACTTTAACAAAATCAAGTAAACAGAAATAATGCTATATAAGGTCTTCCTAATAACATATATTTTTTTTATAACGGTGGGAGTTTTCATTACTTTGTAAGAGGTTATACAAAATACTAGATCGTATTGATTAAAATCAGAATAAAAGACATTTAAAATTTTTCAGTACTGTACAAATAATCTGTGATACAAAGTAAAAAATGTCATTAATAAGGAATATTAAAAATTAAGGAAAGAAAGAAAAAATAAATAAATAGACGAAAATTATTAATAAAGAAAGAAAGAAAAGAAAATTATTTATAAATAATTAAATAAAATCTGTTGTACTTTATCCATTTATTTTTCAAACTTTTAAATTTAATAAGAATTATTTTGATTTATTTATAATACAGACAATTAACGAACTTATTAATTTTTTTAAGGTAATATAATATATATGTATTTAAATATAAATAAAAAAAAATTATGATAGTTTCTGTGACTTGAGGTATTTTAGAAATTGTATGGAGATATATTTAAATTTATTTTCGTTTTAAAAAATCACAGGGAAATTCATTTCTCTCTTTCTTCCCTCCTTTTACTGTATATATTCAATATTATGATTTTTTAAAACAATATGTCATTTTCTATTTTAAAACACATCCATTTTTAACGAATGTGTGTTTGTGTGTAAATATCGGATTGAGTTATCAAGTTTTATAATGTTAAAAAATCAAAAAAGTATTTTAATTTACATATATCTAATTATTAAAAACCTCGCCAGCTGCCAAGTGATTCTGCGATTAAAATGTATTAGATGAAAAGTGCCGGGTTCGCTCGTCGACCTAGCTGCTCGAAGGTCTCCGCGGTTTTCTCCAAAACTCGCGTAAATACGAGCTATGACCCTAATCAAGATCAACATGGTGGGCACATCACCCAGGACTTGGACCCTCGTGCAGTCAATCGGCTTTAATCTTCACACCAGCAGGACCAGCACCTTATTAAGCAGTAGCCGAAAGGTTTTGCATGCAAAACTGGTAGACGGGAAGTGCCGGGCTTGATACCAGGCCGCGCTAGTCGATTTAATTGATCAGAGTTTTCCGTGATATTCGCCGAAACTCGCGTAAATACGGGCTAGGACCCCTCAGAAAGACCCTGCGGAGAGCACACCACCCAGGTCTAGGACCCTTGTATAGTTAATCAGCCTAAACCTCTCGGGACAGCCCTACGTGGACTTCGGTCCTCGTATAGCTCAACACCGCTCTTCGAGCGGTGAGCCGGGGCTGCTCCCCTGTCCAATCAGCCTAAACCTTCACACCAGCATCATCACCACTTTATTAACTGTGGCCGAGAGGTTCTGCACTCAAATCTGATAGATGTGAAGTGCGAGGTTTGAATGCAGGTTACGATTGTCGAAGTCATTAGTATTTTTTGTGCTTTTTCTCCGAAAATTACGTGAATATGGGCTAGGAAACTCTTCGTCTCCCCCTCCCCCCCCCCCACACGATAGGCATATCCTGTTAGGAGCAAGTTCCAAGTGTAGATATTTGGCTTTAATTCAAACACCAACACTTTATTAAAAAATATATGTGTGATGTAGGAATTAAGGCCGACTGTCTGCACGATAAATCTGGTTATGTCTTTCTAAAATGCCCTGGTATTCAAGCGATAAACTCCGAACGGCTAAGCCGACGAGGATGTATTGGATTCTAATTTGGCACCTCACGCCTATCCTAAAACGTGTAGAATAATGTATATGTATATTTACATATATATAATTGAAATTATGTTAGAGAAAAAAATGATAATGTGCATGATTGACGTAAATTAAAAAAAAAAAAAAATTAAGCAGATAAATTTATATTTATCATTATTTTTTTTTTAAGAATCCCCCCCCCCCCACACACACACTTTTTTTTTTTTTTTTTTTTTTTTTTTTTTTTTCGTTTTAGAGATTTGTAACATTAAACCATACATTATTATTATTTAAAACCATATCAATCCTTAACGAATTTCCATTGACTATCGTCTACATTATCATGGAAGATAATTTTTTTAAATAATAATTTTAATAAATTATTTTTACTGAATGAATTTGTATAAGAAAATATAGAAGAAAGTCATGTGGTGGCCAAAACAGACTAGTTTTTTTAAACGTAAATATAAGTAAAAATTTTATGATAATTTCTGTTATTTGAAGAATTTTAGAAATTGTGTGGAGATATATTTAAATTTATTTTCATTTCAACAAATTACAGGGAAATTCATCCTCACCTCTTTTTACTATATAGGATAATATGATTTTTTAAAACTATGTATTATTTTTATTTTAAAACTCATTCATCTTTAACGAATGTGCTATGTGTAAATATCTGACTGAATTATCAATAGTTTTTTAATGTTAAAAAATTTTAAAACTATTTTAATTTACATATGTCTCGGTAAGTTAGTTATCTTTATTAAAAACGTTAATTATCTTTATTAAAAACCCCGTCATCGGCCGAGAGGTTCTCATTAAAATCTGGTAGACGGGAAGTGCTGGGTTCGTTGCCAGGTCGCGCTCGGTGACCTAGTCGTTTAGAGTTTTCGGTGTTTTTTTTCCCCCAAAACTCGAGTAAATATGGGCTTTGACTCCTAAGAATGACCAAAACGGCGGGCAGACTACCCAGCCCTAGGATCCTCGGGTAGTCAATCAGCCTTAACTTTTACATCACCACCCCCACCACCACCTTATTAAACAGTGGGCGAACAGTTTGGCGTTCAAAGCTGATAGACGGGAAGTGCCTGGTTCGATACCAGGTTGCGCTCGTCAACCTAGCTGCTCAAAGTTTTCCGTGATTTTCGCCGAAACACACGTAAATACAGACTGGCACCACCTTAGAAAGACCACCACAGAGGGCACACCACCAAGACCCAGGACCCTCGTGTAGTCAATTGGCCTTAACCTTCACACAGTAACACCACCATCTTATTAAGCAGTGGCCGAATGTTTCTGCGTCTAAAACTGGTAGATGTGAAGCGCCGAGCTTGATACCAGGTCGCGCTCGTCAATTTAGCTGCTCGGAGTTTTCCGTGGTTTTTGCCCAAACTTGAATAAATACGGGCTAGTACCCTCAAAAAGACACCCCTCATAGGGCACACCACCCAGGCTTAAGAACCTCGTCCAGTCTATTGGCCTTAACCTTCACACCACCACCACCGCCGCCTTATTAACAGTGGCCGAGCGGTTCTGCGCTCAGAGCTGGTAGACAGGGAAGTGCCGGGTTTGAATACAGGTTACGTTAGTCGACGAAACCATTCGTATTTTTCTATAGTTACTAGGGAAGACTTCTGTGGGGATCTTTTTAAGGTGTACTAATGCTTATTTACGCTACTTTCGGGGAAAACCATAGAAAACTTTGAACGGCTTGGCTAATGAGCGGAACCTGCGATGAACGCGGCACTTCCTGTTTTCCAGCTTTGAGAGCTGAACCTCTCAACCACATAATCGATTAAGGAAATTCATACTTATGAAAGTTGGGAAGAGGGGAATGGCGATTTTATCAATTTTTAAGTCGCCATGTGGCGAGTGTTGAAAGTGGATTTCTTCAGGTCTAATTCAATCTACGTGATTTAATTGATTTAATTATCGTTTCAAATATTAAATATTTTGATTTATATTATAATTTTGTATCTGTGTATTAATTCTATTAAGATTTTTAAAATATATAGAGGAGTGGTGTGCTGGTTAAGCTAGATTGCCTACACGAAGGAGCTAGGCGTGGGGAGAATATCCTCTGTCGAGATCTTTCTAAGAAACCAAGAACGCCTAGCCTATATCCATGTAAGATTTGGTGAAAACAATTAAAAATTCCAAACGATTGAAATGACTAATGCGACTTGGGTTCGAACCCGGCATTTCTCGTGTTGCAAAAGGTATGTATAATACCATTTTTTTTAATTGCGATTATAGTAACGAAAAAATCCTGATAATGTACGTTACTGAACGAAATTTTTAAAAATTATATATAGATATAATTAAATTTATTTTTGTTTAATAAATTACAGGAAAATGCTTTTTCGTACGGCAGGACTATTTCTTTAAATCTGCGATTTTGCATTATCGCCGATTTTGTGTTCCACCGCATATATATGCCAGGATATCTGCCAATATCCAATTTTACCACTTAATTTTCTAAACTATCTTAAAACTAGTATGTTGTGGCCACCACATGACTTTATTCTATATTTTCCTATACAAATTCACTCAGTAAAAATAATTTATTAAAATTATTATTTAAAAAAAATTATCTTCCATGATAATGCAGATGATTTCCATACTATAGAAGTAGTATAACACTAAATATCCAAAAAAAAAAGTCAATTTTATTGTCAATATTACAATTTAAATTTTTTTTTTTTTGGTAAAAATGAAAAAAATCGATAATTTTATTTTAAATTATAGCAGATCGATGGTTTAACCATTCGTTTTGCAGGTATTGATGAGCTCTTTTGAAAGATACCCATCATGAAAATTTACTCCCCTCGAGGGGGGGGGGGGAGGCTCCTACACATACAACATTTTTTTCCCAGTTGACTATCTCTATTATAAATAATTCTTCAAATAATGATTAATAAATAAAATTGTGAAATAAATTTGATAATGATTACTAAAAAATAATTCTCTTTATGCACATTTATACAAAATTTTGTCCTATATCACCATGCTAAAAATTTAGAAAAAGCGGGATAGCAACGCAACCTGTAAGACAATTTTTACCAAAAGTTGATAGGCACTAATTTATGTCAATGTGCAACTACATACCAATTTGTATGAAATTCTGTGCAGTATTTTCTGAGAAACAGTTACCACAAAATTTTGTCACACACACACAGACAGACAGACAGACATTTTCTAAAAATGGTCAAGTCGTGTTCTACAGCTCTCAAAACGTGTAATTCCATCAAAAACCCGAATTCTAAAATTTTTACGAATCCAATACTTTCTTCGATTGAATATAGAAGGAAGTATTTTCCTATACAAATTCACTCAGTAAAAATAATTTATTAAAATCATTATTTAAAAAATTATCTTCCATGATAATGCAGACGATTCCCATACTAGAGAAGTAGTATAACACTAAATATCCATAAAAAGTCAATTTTACTGTCACTATTACAATTAAAAAAATATATATATATCTATAACTTTATTTTAAATTATCGCAGATCGATGGTTCAACCATTCGTTTTAAAGGTATTGGCGAGCTCTTTTGAAAGATAACCATCATAAAAATTTACTCCCCTCGAGGGGGGACTTCCTCCCCAGGGGGGGGGGGAGCGGGTGGCGAGGCTCCTACACATACAACATTTTTTTCCCAGTTGACTATCTCTATTATAATTAATTCTTGTAAATTTCATAATTACTAAAAAATAATTCTCTTTATGCACATTTATACAAAATTTTGTCCTATATCAACATGCTAAAAATTTAGAAAAAGCTGGATGGCAACGCAACCTGTAAGACAATTTTTACCCAAAGTTGAAAGGCACTAATTTATGTCAAGGTGCAACTACATACCAATTTGTATATGAAATTCTGTGCAGTAGTTCCTGAGATACAGTTGCCACAAAATTTTGTCACACACACGCACAGACAGACATTTTCTAAAAATGGTCAGGTAAATACTTTATATTGTTAAAATACTTGTACTACAATCAATAAATTCGTACTTATGCATCAAATTTTCGTTTATTACTTTCTATTCACTCCTAATAAGGTCACCATATGGGTGTTTTTGAATTAAAAATCATGTGTAGGATATTTAGAGAAGAAAAACCAGAACGGGCCTCTCAGGCAGGGTGCGCCCGACGGAGGGTTAAGGTCTCCAAGCCTGTGTATTTGTGCGAGTTTCAGAGAAAACCACGGAAAACTCCGATCGGCCAAATTGACGAGCGCGATCTTGACGAACGCACTTTCGGTCTACTAGCTTCGAGATAGCAGAATCTCTCCACAACAGGTATGGCAAGAATTTAAAAGTAAAGGGGAAACGACGTAAAAAATTTTCTTTTGCAATTTTTAAAATGTAATCTCTGAAAATTTTATTTGATTAAAATCAAATTTAATTCACGATTTTTTTTCCCCATTTTTTTTTTTTTTTTTTTTTTTTTTTTTTTTTTTTTCTTTCTTTCTTTTCCTTTTCTTTCTTTTCCTTTTCTTTCTTTCTTTTTTTAAATGCATTACCAAGTGATCTGCACTTTTGAATAATAATAACTTATCATTGAGCTTAAAATCATTAGCAAATTCTATGAAGAAAATAAGTGAGAGAAAGATATAAATGATCTTAAAATAAATGTCGCAAGTTTTATTATTATTATTTCTTTCATTGTCATGGCTTTCAATGTTACAAGAAAAGACATAAATTAAAATATCTTTTTAATCTATTTTAAGATAACATATTTTTGATGAAAGAAAGAAAATCTAAACAATTTTGAAAAATATTTATTGATTTATTATCCAGTTTCACACATTACGAAAAATTCCGATACTGTATGAGCATTTATTAATATAATATATATATAAGAGTTTGAAAAAAAATCCTTAAGTCAAATACAGCAAGAATTAAAATAATAATAATCCAAATACAGGAAGAATTAAAATGAAAGAAAGTTGCAGATACTTAAAACCAACACACAAAAAAAAAAAAAAACTTTATTTTGAATTTTTATGGAAAAAGTATACACTATTTGGCAAAATATTAAAAAAGGGACTTGGAGTTTGATAAATAAACGAAAAGAAAAGATCGTAACATATAAGCAAGAAAGAAAAAAAAGTTGAAAGAGAAAACAATAAAATTGTATCGATTAAAATATCTTTTAGTAATAATAATAGTTTATTTTGCAGCAAAAGCAGTCGGAAACCGAAAATTCCTGTCAAGGAAAACCGGGAGAAAGTAGACTACAGCGCCCTCAATATTTACAAAAATATCGTCTTCCACTTTCAAAGGCTGGGCACCATTGGACTTTCCCCTCCTATTCTTTCTACTCCGTGTATGCGATACCATTACACTCTGTAAAATTTCAAATGGCCCTCTACGACAGTGTTGGCAGATTTGGGGACTTTTTTATTTAACATCCACCATTAAATTTTAATACGTAAGCCAAGTGATGACGTCACTGTCCGTCCGCGGATGCAAGAAAAAGATTTCCTATGTTAATCGCCCATTGGATTTTTTGTAAAATATTATTAAAAATCGAGGAAAATTATTTCCCGATTTTAATCCCCATATTTGGGTATAGATATGTATTAGTTATCGTGTGCATGCGTTAGATTGAGTTATTTTGCTGTAAAATTGACAAAATTTGAATTTTAAATTTCAAAACTCTAGAAAAAAAAATGGTAAACTTCCATGTTTGATTGAAAACATAAACATTTCATTTCAAAGGATGATATAAATATCCAACTAATATACTAATTAAAAGGAAACTGATAAATATTCTATCATAATTGGAAGTCAAATTTGTTTTCAAATGTCTAAATAAAGTATCTGATATGACATACCCATATGTTATAGCGGAATAGATTTCATAACAGTCATCCTTGGCGGAAAAAAAAAATATATATATAGACAAATTATTTGGCGAACACATTTAATTCCTTTCAAAAATCATGGTTATTTTAACAACTTATATTAAGAGAGTAATGAATTATATGAAACAATATTTCTTACAGTTCATATTACGAAAATATACATCTGGCATGTTTATTTTCGCATTACGTTTTTAATCGCCAAATACAAAAAACGCCAAGGATGACAGAGTTTTGAAATTTAAAATTAAAATTTTGTCAATTTGACAGCAAAATAACTCAATCTAACATATGGATACGATAACTAATTCATATCTATACTCAAATAAGGAGATCAAAATCGGGAAATAATTTTCCTCAATTTTTAATAATTTTTTACAAAAAATCCAATGGGCGATTAACATAGGAAATTTTTTTCTTGCATCCACGGAGGGTCAGCGACGTCACACTTAGCTTGCGTATTGCAACAGTTGCCTAATCACATGGAAGATTAATCGTCTATTATGTATGTGAAATTTTACTTCTCAAAATTACTGGTGGTAGTTGATTAAAAAAGTCCCCAAGTCTGGCAATACTGTCTACAAGGCATTCTAAATACAAATAAAAATATTTCATCGAGATTTCAATTAATAGAAAAGTGTCAGACGCTCTTAAAATTAAATTACGTTCTACGGCGATCGACTAGTTTTTTAACACGTTAACTGCCGTGTCACCCGTATTCGGGTGACAGCAAAAGTTCTCATCAGGCCACGTCACCCGTATTCGGGTGACAGCAAGAGTTCTCATCAGGCCACGTCGGGTGACTCCTTCCAAAGGATTTCCGAACATATTTAGATAAATATATGACAGGAGATAATAATACTGTTGAATTTTTTTAAAAATCGTTTATTAACAAAATTATTTACAGTGCAAAATATTGAAGCATTCACTGCAAAGTTGCGGTTGACCAGGGCAGCTTGGACAAAAAGTAGTGGGTTTTCTGAGATTTGCTCGTGCCTTTGATCGTTCCAGTTCTTCTCTTTTATTTGCGTAACACCGCTTGCATGCGCGTCTAAGGCTTTTCCCCAAATTATTTCTGCGAACGGCGATGCAATGCGTATTTCGTCGAACAGAAGGCAGTGTTAAATCTTCACTCAGTCCTAGTAACTTTGCAGCAATCAGTTCTCTGAATCGTCTAATATTTACAGTTTTCTTTGTCGCAATTTTGTAAACGACCAAAGCGTTTACAATTGACGTCCCCAGTAGAAGTTCAACACCAAGCTTCCTATACCACTTGATTCCTTTCCTCATCGTCGAAGCATAGGAAACCATTTGGTCTGAATAATCTATACCACATTTACCCTTATTATATTCGAGGACGGCCAGAGGTTTGAGTCTTGCGGATGGCTGCTGGCTTGAAGAAGCAGCATGAATGTTTTTCGTGCTTTGTGTCATGATAGGAGCGTGTTTCGTAGATAATATTCTCACGTCACGTGTGTCTCTCCATTTGAGTATCACAATCCCGTTATCATCCTCTTTAGCTACCATTTCTCCCCTTCTTAGTTTGCAATTAAGAACATCTTTTGGTATAGATTTCTTGTTATGTCTAAGTGTTCCAACTACATGAGTCTTGCGTCTTAGGCATGATATAGCTAACTCATAACTTGTATAAAAATTGTCAATATACAATGTTCTTCCTTGATCGAAAAGTTTCTCTGCCAGTTGTAGACACACATTGTGTGCCAATCCGGTTTCTCTAATACCTTCCGCTGATTTACCAGAATACATTTTCATTGCCCATGTGTATCCTTCGCTTGAACATAATTTGAATAACTTGATTCCGTACTTGTGCGCTTTATTTGGAATGTATTGCTTGAAAATGAGTCTTCCACGCCATGGAATTAACGTTTCATCGATAACAATGTCTTCTCCAGGCGTGTAAGCTTCCTGATACTTTCCTACCAATTTGTTAAAAAATGGAAGTATTTTACCAAGCCGATCATCACGGGCAATGGACATATTATCGACAAAATGAAAATTGCACAATAATAGTTCAAATCTGTTTCGTGACATAATTTGACGCGGTAGCCGGAAATTGTACAATTCGTTTTTGGCCCAATAATTGGCTATTGGGCTCACTTTTACAAGTCCCATCCACAACAATAATCCCAAAAATTGTTTTATTTCTTCAGGATTTGTTGGTTTCCATTTATGCATTCGTGAACCTGGAGTCAGCCTCGATTCATTTAGTTTTTGTTGTGCATATCTATTAGTTTCTAATACCAGCAAGTTTATGATTTCGTCATCGACGAACAACGTAAACACATCATACGGATTTATATCGTCAGGTAATTGCTTATTCAGACCGCCTGTTTCTTGAAAAGAAATTGATTTTTGCCGACCACTAAATTCACTCCATTCACTTTGTTGAACTGGAGCTTCCTCAGTATCATCAACGTTGCTTTCTTCTTCCACGACCAAATCTCGTAACATCTCGTCAATAGTATCTTCATAATGTTCATTATCACTAAGATTGCATTTATCCGTATCCGTATCAGAATCTGATGATATGATACGATTTACTTTTCTTCTTTTGGGCAATCTGATCACTTCCTCATCGCTGCTATCCGAATTTGAGCAACTAGCGTGACTAGTCTTCCTTTCACTGCGATATGAATCACTGCACACCGACTTTTTCATCTTTCTCTTCACTATTGAAAAATTATGGGCAGAGATATTAGTTGTACTACTCAGTACACGGCAAAGATTACAACTGCTCGTGCAGAGTAATAACGTGATAAATGAGGATCGTAATAGATATCGGGGTGAGAGTACCGAAAGAAATGTAAACAGACATGCGGTAGCAGAGCACGCATCTTACAGTGGCACGGGTGGCCTGACGGGGATTTTGTTGTAAACACGCGTGGCAGTCAACGTGTTAACGAACGTCCGCCATATTTATTCAATGTCCAGTCTCTAAATTGCCCGATGGCGCCATCTATGAGTGACTAAAGCAAACAAAGTAGATGGCAAAAATTAATGTGTCAAAAATAGAAATTAAGTAAAATAAATTAAAGAAAGATCACAGAAGGGAGTTTAAATTTAAACCAAAGTTCGCACGTCTTCTATTTTCAGAAAATGAGTGGTCATACATATCAAACGTGTTTAAATCAGGTTTGTCTATTAAATCTAAAGAAAGATAGAAGTTAATATTTCAGTTTTGTATAAAATAATTTATACGAGAAATTTCAGTTTCTCGATAAACTTCAGAATTTCGAACATCATTTCAAAGTAGAAATGTAAAACTCAGTTAGTATTGCGAAATCTGTCGCAAAAAAAAAAAAAAAAAAAAAAGCTTTGAAGTACCATTGTAAGATTACTTCTAGATACTATCAGTAGATGGCGACAGCAGCGAGCAGGAATAAAAGTCGTTTGCTGGCTAATGACAACGAAGCTGGAACTCCAGTATGAAAAGAAAAATAAATGAAATATTTTATATATATTATTAAAGTAAAACTAACGAAAATGGACAATGGAAATGCAGAAACTATTTTTTTAGATTAGAAAGATTAAGAAATAAAAGCATCCTACAAATTATTCTGATTGGTAAATAATACAAGATTTCTGAACGTAAAAATTATTTTTTACGTAAATTAGAAAATAGTTCTACATAATTTTTTTTGTTTAAACTCTAACTGCTCTCATTTCTTAATATGATTTGCATTATAAAGATAACTTTTTTTTTCTTTTACTTTAAGATATTATAATGTAAGGAAAATAGTGATATTTATTTTTCTTGAGTATCGAAGTTTCATTTGCCCTCTAAAGTAACAAAAATTGTTGAAGTTTCTTTCCTTGATTATTTAAAAAAAAAATTCCACATGCGTGTCCCCCTGTTTTCTGAATGCATATATACATACACAGTTGAAGGGGGGAATTATTTTAGTAAATGTAAAACTTTTTGCTTAGGGACCGAGTGACCGAGCTTGTTCTGCTCTCAAAGCTGATAGATGTGAGATACCGGGTAGGTTCGATTCTAGATCGCGCTCTTTGACCCAGCCGTTCGGAGGTTTCCGTGGTTCTCTCCGGCACTCGCGTAAATACGGGCTGAGACCCCCATGGAGGGCCCTCGCAATCCCAGTGTCCATGTGTAGTCAATCGGCCTTACCTCCAGAATCCCCCCCTTTTTTTTTTCAGAATAAGCATTACTTTTATTAAACAAGCTAGCACGCTTTGCCTGCTTCTCTATTTCACTATATTTTAATGAATTTTTATTAAAAAATAAATAAATAAATTAATTAATATATTTTCATTGGCGACTGTTTTCGCCAAATTTAAACCATAGCCAAATTCCGTAATACACACCCATTAAGGAAATATAAAAGACATTTATTTATTTGACTTACGTTATGTTGGTTCGAAACACATGATTAAATTTAAATAAAGGAAATTTACATTCACATTAGTTTGCAGGCGATAGTTTTGGTATTGGTATTAAGATTAAAGTCGATTGACTACACAAGGCTGCAAGGCCTAAGGGGAAGTGCCCTCCGTTGGGGTCTTTCTATAGGGTCCTAGTCTGTATTTGCATTAGTTTCGGGAAAAAAAAAAAAAACATGGAAAACTCCGAACGACTAGGTCAACGAGCGCGACCTAGGATTGAACACGGCACCTCATGTCTACCAGCATTGAGGACAGAATCTCTGCCGCGCTGGGGGGCTTTCAGACGATAAAAATGAACGGGGGGAGCCTATTTTTGTTTTCGAAGTAATAGATATAAAATTCTGTACAAAACAGAATTGAATTTATTCGACAGGACTTCTTTTTGTCTATTCTTCCGTATAAAGACATGCGGTAAATTGTGTCACGATCCTTACGAACTGTTACTATATTAACATGTTTTACAAAATTGTCTGTTATCAACCTCGTATTTAGTAAAGGCCAATCCTAAAAATTTCTCATTTTAAATATAGAAACAAAATATGAGTTTTGGATATTATCGGACATCTACTTGATACTAGGTGGGCTTACTTATTCTTCAAAAATATTACCATGACATCCATTTCAGAATTCATCTTAAACAGTGCTCAGGTAAAACATTACTCGTTTTCCTACTTTTCCGTGTATTATCAAAAAATAAAAAATAAAGTAGTTTTTCCTTTATTAATGACATCTCTAAAAAGAGAAATTAAATTACATGATTTATTACGTGATACTGTCAGACCACTTTTGTAAATTATTGACCGCGGTAGCCTGGTCGGTTTTTGTAGTTGGATGTATGGCTTAAGGTTGATTGACTACAATAGGGTCTTAGACATAGAGGTGCAATGCCCTCCGTGATGGGTCTTTCTAAAACGTCTTAGCCCGTATTTAAACGAGTTTCTGAGAAAACCACGGAAAGCTGCGAACGGTTAGGTCAAGTGTGAGCTGAGATCGAACCAGGCACTTTCCATCTATCAACTTTGAGTTCAGAACCGTTCGGCTACTAATGAGGCTTGCCTGGTCGGTAAGAGCAGCGTACTGGTAATTGAAAGATTGCGGTTTCGATCATCGAACCGGCTGAAGACCGTCAGGTACTCTAGTAGCGACTGATGCACGCTAATAGCGACTGATGCACGCTAAATCTGTCGTGGTCACAGAGTCCTCCAAGCTCCCATCAAAATTATGCTCATGAGGGTTCAGGATCATGGGATTTTTTCGGCACTGGGAGTCTAGAACGAACCCATCGGAAAGAACTCGACGCGGAAACTTTTCACTATCGGAAACGTCATATTTCACTAAAATCATCCCGATATGCGTTTTATACCCTAGCACCAACTTCTCGGAAATGTGAGTCGAAACTTCTCCCAGAGAGAAAGGGCTGTTTTCGAAATCGGATTAAGTTGACCAATCACAGACAAGGATAATTTCACCCTCGCCGCAAGATTTCATTTGGATATTTTAGATAAACAAAGATGGCTGCCTCTGCTTGTGTGGTTGTGAATGTTTGTTTTAGCTTTATTTAATAAGAAAAGGGTATTTATCACCATTTATTTTTTGTAAATACCGTATGTATTTTCTATATATCAAACCCATGTTACTACCGAACTTCACCTTTTGCCAGTTGCTAGCATTTTAAGGCAATAAATGTAAATGATTTTTTGCCTTGAAGTGTTAGCTGCTAGCATTTATTATTTAGTGAACGAAAAATTTACTATGGATATAAGAGCTTTGGATGTAATACAAGTAATATATATATATATATATATATATATTGTCTAATCTGTGTTAACTTTATAGTTATGGTAATGCTTCTTTATTACATATATGCACAAATATTAACATTTTCGTTTAAATTTCCCTAATTAAAATTTTTGTGTACATGTATTGGTATAATTGATTTATTGTATTTACATGTGTTAAAGCAAAACTAATAGTATTTTTTTTTTTTTTTTTGCATGTTTGTATGTACTGTTTCTGAAATTTCTTTTAGAATTTACAATATACAATAAAATATGCTGCGTAATTTTAAATCTTTAAGCATAGTAAAAAATTATCTTCCGTCAAAGTAAGAAAAAGTAAAACAGTCTTAAAATTAATTTTCATTTTGTAAGTGAATTTACATAACATGTCTAATTTAGATTGTAAAAATCAATTATTAAATTAAAAAAATTACATTCACTTACTTTTCCCTTTCTAAGAAATGAGAGATTCTTATTAGATTCTATTATATAGCTACAAATGAAGTTTTGCAAGTGAATGTAGAATTGACGTGCCGTGTCTCAAACTTACTTAATTCAATTATAATAAAATGTAAAAGGAAAAATTTTAGTTCCAGGGAAAATAAATATTTATCATAATTTCCTTTAAGCTTTATTAATGTTTTATGTACAGGGACTTGCGTCATTCATAAACATACTTTAAATAAGATTTTTAGTTTATATATATATATATATATACACTGGTCAAAAAAATTTAAGGAACGACCTGTTTTCCTTTTCTCTTCTTTTGCACATAATTTTTAAACAAATAAACATGTGAACATAACATTTGGATGGCCTGTTCGTTATTATATTATTAACTGAATTTCGTGTAACTTTAGCATTAGAATAATTTTTAAGCTAATAAATATTTAGTTTTCTCTCAAAAGTAAGCTTTCAAAAAAATGGAAAATTTCAATAATTTTAGGAAAGAGCACTTAATGAAAAATGGTCATAAGGATGCCTTACAGATAGGTAAAGACGCACACGCGTTCCTATGTTAGATTACAACCAAATCATTCTACCTGCATTCATTTTCTGTTTCTTCTTTTTTCTTCTTCTTTTCGCATGTGAATAACTTTTTAAAAAATATGCATACAAACATGAAAATTGGATAAGATGTTCATTATACAATTATTTTTCGACATCATTATTATTCTAGTGCTGAGTATAGTTTACAAATTAGTAATTATATATTTTTAAAAAGTTCATTATAAAAGTAAAAGAAAAGCTAATACAAAAAGAAAAATCGAGATTTAGTTTAACATTTCAAGGCATGAGCGTCTTTACCTATCTCTAATGCATCCTTAACACCACTTTTCATTATGTGTTCTTTCCTAAATTTATTGAAATTTTTCATTTTTTCCAAAGTTTACTTTTGCGAGAAAAATGAATATTTATTAGCTTAAAAATTATTCTTATGCTAAAATTACATAAGATTCGGTTAATAATATGATAATGAACAGGCCATCCAAATTTTATGTTCATATGTTTATTTGTTTAAAAATTATGTGCAAAAGAAGAGAAAGAGAATACGGGCTGTTCCTTAAATTTTTTTGACCAGTGTATATATAATTACAGTTTT
Organism: Salticus scenicus; assembly: GCA_963930645.1. NCBI lineage: Eukaryota > Metazoa > Arthropoda > Arachnida > Araneae > Salticidae > Salticus > Salticus scenicus. Next base: position 66,979,104 of record OZ005660.1, on the reverse strand, counting down.
CATTAATCTCAATTAATCTTTAATAACTTTAAATATTAATACTTGTTATTCTTAATAGATATGCTATTAATATTAGACATGATTAATAAGAATTTTAATTACAAAAAAAAATATAGATATTGGTATTTATTGTAATTTTTATTACATTTAATTAACTTTCAATAACTTTAAATATTAAGACATGTTATTCTTTATACTTTTTAAATAAGAAGTTTAGTTACCAATATATATATATTACAATTTTCATTTAACTTAATTATTTTTAAAGATTTAAATATATTTAAATCTTGTTATTTCATTTTCTTGAATAACACCTAATGCCAAGATGGGCGCCATTGGAACCGTGAATTGTTTATCTCACGACGATTCCACTCGGAAAAGACCAGTCGAAATTTCAGAAAACGATTCCGCCAGACAATTCCGATAATGAAAGCAATTCGATTACACAAATTAGGATACAGGATGATAAACCAGATAGGGCGGTCAGCGTGGGGAACGGAGCTTTATTTTCCGCATTAATTCATCCGAGCAGAGTAAGCGATCCGATCGCCGCCTGGTGTAGTATCTTTGAAACTTAGCGGGAGAAAGGGAAAGCCCTCCCCTTCGACTTCAGTCATCCAACGAACGAACAGCCAGAAATGTAAAAACGTGCTGATTGGTGTATTTTCGAGATTTGGTCGCCCTCTATCTGTAAGATGAAAATTACTACCTTTCCGTAACATTAGTAATACATCCTTCTCTTTTAATCCGTGTCGATTAGTTCGTTCTAGCGAAATAAGAAAGGCTGTCGGAATGTGACGTCTTATCGGAGAAATTCCGATAACGAGTGCATTTCGATAAGCTCGTTCAATCCCGATCTGGATCAAAGTTCGAGGCTTTGTTGTTTGCTGGTGCTGCCATCTTTCGCCAGTTTCTCCATCATTCGTGGTGCCTCTCTAAAACAGAAGGCGCTTCCCCTCCCCACTTAAAACTGGATAGTTTCACAACAGTGTTCGAAGTTCCCGAGTGGCATAAGTAACAACAAATTATCTTGTTTCCTTTTATTTATTTTTCCACGTGCACATTTTATTTTCTAAACTCAAAATAATCTAAATCTAACAGACCGTGGTGTTACTTTTAATCTATATATATAAAAATGAATTGCTGTTCGTTAGTCTCACTAAAACTCGAGAACGGCTGAACGGATTTATCTTATCTTAGTCTTGAAATGTTCGTGGAGGTCTAGGGAAGGTTTAAAAGGCGAGAAAAAAATCGAATAATTTCCGGGAAAACCCTAAAAACAGCCCTTTTCTATTTCCCATACAAACGTTTTCTAGAGTCAATTTGAACTTTATTGCTATTCAATAAAGTTTAGGTGTGTTCCTAACGGCTGATGGCTGAGCTACAAAAATTTGCATGTTGATTCGTAATGACCTCCCCTGATGCACCTCGAAGCCGGATTTTCGAATTTTGTTTTAGTTTTCTTTTAATTAATTAAAATGTTAAAATAAAAACCTTCTAATAACTGATAAATTGGCCATTTAATTTTAATCCTTAATTTAATTGTTGCCAAAAAAAAATTATTCTTTTTTGGACAGAAAAAAAGGAAAAAAAACGTGAACAATAAAAATTACATTTATTTAAAATATTTAATTTTATTCCTTAATTTAATTGTTGTCGAAAAAATTATCATTATTTTTTCGACGGAAAAAAAAAAAAAAAAAAAACGTGAACAATAAAAATTACATGTATTTAAAATGAGGAAAGTAAATTAAAAAAATTAGAAATATCAGTCGTATCGTTACAAATAAGATACTAAATGAAAGATGCAATTTTTGTGAATCCAACGGATTAAACAGCTTATCGATCGGACAATTAGATTTTTTAAAATTAACTAATGTATGTATTTTATAAATTTTCTTTCACAAACACAAACGTGTAGTATACAGCCTGTACAACACTAGACCAAATTGAAGTTCAAATTTCATCAATATTTAAATAAATAAATGAAAATAAAAATATGCTTAATGGGAAATATATATAACCATTAAAAGTTTAGTTGTCTAAAATATGTCAGAAATAGCGCTCATAGCATATTGTTACAAGGTATTAAGTCTTATTTTTACAAGGGATAAAATCTAAAATGGTGACAAAAAATCAAAAGTCGCCAAAGAGAGCTATATTAAGGCGGTACTATGATCATGCTTACAAACCATGAATACTAATAACCACAAAAAATTAATTGTCTCATGCAACAGACGTAGCCGGTCATAGCATATTATAATATTTAGCGTGAAATTGTTATCATTTTTATGGTTGATCGGGGATAAACAAAATAAACATAGGAAATAACGTAAAAGCAAATATTATGTGCACCACGTATAGTGTTGTTCATATGTAACTGGGATTCAAATATAAAGGGGATACTTCATTTTTTTTTTCGATACTATCTATTTCGAAACTGTTATCTAATAAGGACTTAATGCAAGCCTATTGGTAAACCATTGTCTCAGGTAATAGGGACAAGCGCCCGAGTTTTAGCGGATGACCAAATCGCTACCGAAGGCAGCAGGGATCCGAAGCGAGCTTTTGAGCAATTTTAGTATTTTATTTTATTTTTATAAAGCTATATAGAAAAGAGTTTCCTTTAAATTTAGTGACCAGCGAAGCGGGCAAAGCCTGGTAGTTTTGATATATAATCGTAATTATATTTTAATTATAATTAATTATATATTAATAACATTATATTAGATTTTAATTTAATTATATTTTAACTGTATTTTTTTTAATATGAATTTCTTACAAATTCTTATGCTATTGTAAATAATTTTACAATTCTGTTCCTTGTGTTTTTAAATTTGTAATAAAAGTTATAAATTTTTAAAAACTGCTTATTTAAGGTGAGCTATTGCTAATTTTCAGAACGCTAAAATCACTATTTGAAAACAATAATACTGCTGTACTTACAAGAATATTAGTAATACTCACTACTAATGTACTAATATTCACTAAAACAGCAGTAAATATTTTTTTTTCTTTTTCTAGGGCAATTTTATGTTTATTAATTAGAAGAATGGAATTTGACCCTTTTAATTAATGGACTATTTCATTAGGAATATTATTTAATTCTGAAAGGTCATTAGTTCTAGAAGGGGGAGAAGCGGTTGTTAAGTCTGCGGTTAGAAGGGGTTGGAGTTGGGTCGATGATTTTTAAAAAGCTAACTTAGGGGGATGCAAGACAGAATGTGAATCTTTTACCGCTTTCTAGGAACATTGAGCAACCTCTAAAAATGGTAATATGATCACCACCACAGTTTCAACACTTCGGAGTGTTCAACTTCACCTTTCGATCGCGATATACTCTGAGTTCATGGTTATCAGAATCAGAACATCGTACACATCGAGGTGCTATCGGACACGAAAGTGCCAAATTGTGGTATAGTTGGCACCAGAAACGTTGCAAGGTGCACATTATAATTTTCAAATTAAATAGTATAGTAAAGTAATCTAGTTCCTTTAAAAATTTCTTTAGATTTTTCATTATCAGCTAGATTAATTTTAAACAGGGGTTGAAGTTTTTTTTTTCTTTTTTCTTTGAGTGAGATCAACTGATTGTTTTTAATGGCATTATAGGCTTTATTCTCGTGTTCGTCCATGGGAGACCTCGAACAACAGCTTTAACCGTCGGAACGGATTTCTCTGGCATGATAAGACGTTCTACATTAAGTTCCTTGATTTTATTCAAAATATCCATGCAATGTTTTGGGGATTCTGGGTGAATTTTTAAAAATTTACCCGCTTGGTTAACAGTGAAAGTGAATCGTTGAACTATAATTTTTTTTAAGAATGTTTGCACAATCTTTAATGTCAAGTTTCCATGGTGATGTGTCTGACCTTAGACGGATCAGGCTAGATTTATTTTGATTAGCATAAATTTCGAGAATTTTAGGCACTTCTTATCGCGCAATAGCTCTTCATTAAGGGCTTGATATTTATTTCCGTTTTAAAATGGTTTCACACCCACAGTTTTTGCATGTTTGTTTGATTGGTTGTAGAAGTACAACTCTTCACTACTTTTACATTTCGAAATTCTTTTAGGGTAAGGAAGAGGGGGGAAGAACCATCATTCACAATTGTAGCGCTGGTTCTTGCATTATCAATATCACCTGGAGTTCGGCAGATCCAGATTCCTGGGTTTGCATCATAGCTCATTTTTCGCCCATTTCAGAGAGTTTTCGAATAAAGTATTGGCGGAAATTGTCAGGCATTTATTCGATAGTGATCTTCGTACCACCTTTTAAGGAAATTGATATATCTTCAATATTAGGAATATCTCCGTCCATCATTTTAAAGTAGAAAAGTAAAAGTTAGTGGGTACCACGATATATGGTTCTCAAAAGGACATTTAAGTACCACAGTAAAATTACTATCCGAAATGGCCAATAGATGGTGACACCAGCGAGCAAAAGTGCAAGACATCTGCGGGCTATGACAACGAAATTGGAACTCTAATCTGAAAACAAAAATGGTTGGCTTGTTGTGAGGGTTAAGGCCGATTGACTACGCTAGGTTCCTTCTGTAAAACAAAATAAATGAAGTTTTCTTCTGTATTATTAATGTGGAAAAATAGACAGCGGAAATGCAAAACTTTTTTTTTTTTCACAATAAAAGGATTTAAGAATAACAGCTTCCTATAAATTATTTTGACAGCAAATGATACAAGATTTTTTAACTTGGAAAGCAATTTTTATGTAAATTATTAAAAATATTTCTTCATAAACATTTTTATTTAAAGTCTGATTCTGCTCATTTCTTAATTTTGTTTATACTATAAACAGAATGTTGTTGCTTTATAAAATCATAATGTAAGAAAAATATTCCCGAGTAGAATTTTTCAGTAATTAATTAAAAATTGTTGGGAAATTTCATTTCCCCTAAAAAGTTACAAAATTGTTAAGTTTCTATCCCTGACTATTTTTAAAAACTCCACACGCCTTTTCGCCTGATTTCTATACAGTAAAAAAAAAAAAAAGAAAAATCTGGTGTGAATCATCAACCTTACGATTTCCATTACACACTATTGCACGTATTATATGCACTTTTGGAGATACGATCAGAAAACATGATATTGACCTACCGAAGTAGAAACCTAAAATATTTCCGGTAAGAGAAACTTGATAAACGTGTAAAGACATATAAAAATAAAGTTTGCATAGCGAGTTAAAAAAGAAAAAAAATTGGTAGAGTAATTTTTTGAAACACCAATTTCCGAGATCTAAAACTGACCTACCTAAAAGCAGGATCACTGTTAATGTTCCTGTAACAACCACATAATACATGGCAGTGGCGGATCCAGAACATCACTTTTTTTTGGGGGGGGAGGCTAAGATTTTTCAAAGTGTTATTCTTGACCAATAAAAAATTTACAATTGCAATATTCAATAGTGAATGTTAGTGTTTTTTTGGGGGACTTCAGCCCCCTAGTCGCCCCCCTTAAATCCGCCACTGATACATGGAAAAGGATACTATATAATATGTATTTATGTAACAATTTTCAAAAAATTCGTTAGAGCCGTTTTTGAGATATCAAATTTTACCAAAACTTTCTATACTTAATTATTGACCGCAAAACAATAATTACATACAAAAGGATATTCAAAAGGGAGTTAACATGGCTAGTTAAAAAAAAAAAAAAAAAAAAAAAAATCCGTACAGCCGTTTTCAAAGGAACGCACTTGCGAGACCTGAAATTCAGCTATTTATACTGGACGCCTGTCAAATTTCTTGAACTAACCAACTATATAATTCGTAAGGACATTTAATAGTGTGTTTATTTAGCAAATTTGAAGAAAATCGTTACAGCCGTTTTTGAAATACGGATTTACGGTCTCACTTCCGGTTTCCAATATCCCTTATCTGGTTCTCCAATTTTCACCAAAATCTGGAAAATTCATCTGTACACCAGGCCTGTCTCAGTTCTGAAGTTTCATTGTTCTATCTTTACTAGCTTTGGAGATATGATAGCCAGAAAATTCCCCACATACATACGCAATACATGCATACACACACACTGACCAATTGCCAAAAGCTACTTTTTTGGACCCAGGATATTTTAAAACGTGTAAATCAGGTGAAACCTTGATATCAAATTTTTGGACCGAATACAATACTTCCATTACCTACTATGGAAGAAAAAACTGAACGACTGAAACATTTAAATAAGTATATTTCTGTTATATAAATTATGTATATATTATATATATTGTTATATAAATATTATATATAAATATATTTCAACTCTTACTATATTGACACGTTTTATGAAATCGTCCGCTTTCAACAACGTCTTTGGTACAGGCACGGAAGAAGATTGTATACTCTTTTAATCCGTGGGTACACGTCAATATTAACAGTTTGATGGGCGGCCATTATGTGGCTTTGATGTAACAGATTTCGATTGCTTGTTGTTACTAGAGCCCCTTAAATAAAATAATAGGCCGGCGCATCACCGCCCTTTTTTTGCCTCCGAAGAGGACAGCATTCCCGCTTGGTGTCCTTATCGCTTCCCTAATGATTTTAAGAAATCTTGATCAGAAGCTAATTCGGTCAAGATAAGAGCGATAAGCAACAATAATATTCCTAAAAACACATTTTTTTCACAGTACATTCTCAGGATGTCATTTTTTTCTGAGGATATCCTATGGATGTACTGGGGTAAGATGTGTTGTTAGGGCGGTTTCTGTTTCTTTTACAAAATGTCGCCAAAAGTCAAATACACAGTTGTTGGTTTAAATGGGTCCACAGAGTGAAAAGCAGAGTCTTTTACACAATCACAACATTTAATAATATAGAAAAGAAGAATAACATAATGCTGGCATTTCTTGCCGCACGCTTAGCAAAGCTTTCTCGTACAGACTCATATAAACCTCTCTCTCTCAGAGAAGCGAAGATGCGCCGTTGATTACGTAATACAGTTACGTCACATCTGACGTCATGACAGGTGTTCGCTAGTTAATAGATGATATGAGGAAACATGCATTGAAATCCAACATTTCCCCCTTTTTCAATAAATGTTTCGAAAATAAAACATATTTATGCATTATAATAGCAGATTAAAAATTACAGAAAATTATTTTTATGCAAAAGTTACTTAAAATGAGAAAAGTGTTCGTAAAGAAATAGAATTATAAGCAAATAATTATGGTTAATATAATAAAATAAAATGTGTAAAATATAAGCAGTTAATTTCTTAATGAAAACGCAGTTTAAATATATTTTTTTAAGTTCATCAGTCCTGAGTATTAAGGCCTATCATATCACAACATTTTTCATGTTTATATGCATTTAAACTTTTTGTTAAAATATCAGCAGGTTGTTCATCTGATGATATATATTTAATGTCTATTAGTTTATTATTGTAAACTTCTCGCACAAAATGATGTCGAATATCAATGTGCTTAGAGCGATTGTGATAAACAGAATTTTTTACTAATCTCAGTGCAGATTGATTGTCGCACATGATTGCAGTCGGACTTGATACAATTTCAGGATCCAATTCTTTTAAGAAATTTCTAACATGAATTGTCCCTTTTGCGGATTCGGACAGAGACATATATTCAGATTCTGTTGTGGATAGAGCAACGGTTCGCTGTTTTCTAGATTCCCAAGAAATAGGTCCACCGGCATATTTAAAGACATATCCTGTATATGATTTTCTATCATTTATATCCGATGCCCAATCGGCATCAACAAATGCTGTCAATGGTTTATCGTCTCTGTAATACACAATTCCTAAATTTCTAGTGCCATTGAGATACCTTAGTATTCGTTTAGCAGCTATCCAGTGAGGTTTTCCTGGATTGTTATTAAACTGACTTAAATAATTTACAGCATGGGTGATATCTGGTCTGGTAGCAACCGACAGATACATAAGAGAACCAATTAATTGTCTATAAGGAATTTTTGACATGTATGATTTCTCTTCTTCTGTATTTGGACAATGCCTAAGCAGTAATGAAGAAGGCCCATATCTTTCATTTTGAAAGATTCTGCTAATTTATTTCTAATATCACTTTCAGTGAGACAAATTAAATCGTCGACATAGACGATTATAATAGCATCAAAAGGATATTTTGAGTAATAGACACATTTGTCGGAATTCAAAGGGTTAAATTTCATTTTTCTCAATTTCTCATCTAATTTCTTAAACCACTGTCTTCCTGACTGCTTAAGACCATACAAAGATTTTTTTTAATAAACACACTTTATTTTCGTGTATATCATTTTCAAAAAATTCAGGAAGCTCCATAAAAATTTCTTCATGTATATCACCATTAACATATGCCATAATGAAATCTAACTGGTATGCTGTGAAACCATTTTGAATAGCATACGCGATTGCAGTTCTTATAGAACTTAATCTGGCTACTGGTGAAAAAGTTTCCTCAAAATCTATACCTTGTTTCTGTGAACACCCTTTGGCAACCAATCTGGCCTTAAATGTTTCAATTTGACCATCTGGTTTGAATTTTGTTTTTAAAACCCATTTACACCCAATTACCTTTTTATCTTTTGGTCTATCTACAATTTCCCAAGCGTTTTGCTTAACTAAAGAATCATATTCTAATTTCATCGCGTTCTCCCAATTTTTAGCATAATCTCCATTTAGCGCGTCGATTACGCTGGGATTAATTTCATTAAATGAGTTATCAGCTAATTGAGAAGTTTCATCTTTATATTTTGTATCTGTAATATATTCCTTACAAGATTTTTGAAAGTTCCAACTTTTAATTTTTTTAGGTCTGCCGGGACCACGTTTAAAAGGAGGATTGTTTTTATTAATCCCTTCCTCTTGTTTACATATACCGTCAGCACTCTCTTCCCCTCCACTCACATCTTCTACGTTCCCCCCTTCAGAAAGAGAGTGGCTCGCTCCCCCCCCCCTTTCCAAAAAGAGAAACTTTCTCCGTGGAATTCAGGGGGATGGGAAATCAATCCGCTGTTTTCCTACCTTTGATCGCTGCGGATGTCTGCGGTTTGAGTAGGGATAGTAGTTTCATTTTTAATATTACAATCATTGCATTTATTCTCAGACGGAAAAATTAATTCTAATTGATCAGTAGTGGCTGAATCATTTGTTTCAAATTCGTCTATAAATCGAACATCACGACTTATGACAATTTTTCTGGTATCCTTATTCCATAATCTGTAAGCGCGTGATTCATTTGAATAGCCAACGAATATATGTTCGTGTGAACGAATATATGTTCGTGTGACCTAGCTTCAAACTTCCCTTTTGATTTTTTATTTAGAACAAAACATTTCTGTCCGAAAATTTTAAAATAGTTAACAGTTGGTTTATAACCGAAAAACAATTCGAAAGGGGTTTTATTTTCTTTAATTCCTTTAGTGGGACACCTGTTTCTAATATATGCAGCGCAATTTACTGCTTCAGCCCAGAATGTATTTGGAAGATTTGATTGCATTAATAAACACCTCGCCATTTCGCATAATGTACGATTTTGTCTTTCAATTCTAGAATTTTGCTGAGGCGTCATTGGAGATGAATATTCGCGTTTGATACCACATTCTTCAATATATTTATTGAATTCCTCGCCACAATATTCCAAACCATTATAAGTATGCAGTATTTTAATTTTTTTCCCTAATCGATATTCGACTGCTGCTTTATATCTCCGGAACGCGTACTTAGCTTCATCTTTTATTTTTAGAAAATTTACTTCAATGTAACGAGATTTATCATCCAAAAAAGTAATAAAGTAACGTGATCCGCCATGGGATTTAACATTTATAGGGCCGCATAAATCAGAATAAAATACTTCTAATAATTCCTCACTATGAAATTTGTTTTCTTTACAAAATGGTTTCACAGTTTGTTTAGACTGAATGCATACTTTACAATCTTTTAAAGAATCTTTTTCATTAAAATTTAAATCTCTTAACATATTTTCAGATTTTAATAATTTTAAATCTTTTTCATTTAAAGGTCCTAATTTTAAATGCCATTTATGAAAGTTGCTTACCTGAGTTGTTGCAGCGATATCCACCTGCGGCTGAAAAAGATATAAATCACCTTTTCTCGTAGCACTTATAATCAGAGAGCCGTCCTGCTCCGTAATTTTTGCACCTTTTTCGGTAAATATAACTCGGCAGTTGTTTGCAGTAGCTTTTGACATAGACATTAAATTGCATTTCAATTTTGGAACGCACAAAACATTTGTTAACTTTAAATTAGTTACACCGTGATTACCGGGAACTTTTAATTTGACTGTTCCAACACCTGTGATCTCCGCTGTTTCATCTACAGCTAATTTTATAAGTGATCCAATTCTAGGTTCGAAATCTGTAAACAAATTCTTGTCATGAGCCATATGTGATGTCGATCCGCTGTCGAGACACCACTCGGAATGTTCTTGGAAAGAGTTACTGGCTGCCATCGTGAACTCTGTACTATCTTCAACCATAACAGATCTATCTTTGTATTTATTCGATGAAGTGAATTTTCTGTCTGAGATCTTCTTTCTGCATTCTGAGGCTTTATGCCCTACTTTTGAACAGTAATTGCATTTGAAGATTGCATAATTTCTTTCGCCATACGTGTTCTTGTTCTGCACAGGCTTTAATATTTCTCTTTTGTTCTTTTCAGGAAGATTTTTCTTGTGAGTCGTAAAATACGCATTTGACGATTCTTGATGCTTTTTATTTTTTCTTGACTCATATTCTTCCATCATTTTAATTTTCAGAGCTTCAGGCTGCGGCAATTCATCTCTTGCTTCTATGGCGCACCTGAAATTTTCATAGCTGTCAGGAATACTGTATAAGAGCAAAATTGATAATAGATCTTCGGCTACTTGAATGTCCATTTCTTTTAGCTTGTCCACTATATCAAAGAAAATATTGAGGTGATCGGACATATTTTCACTATCAGACATTTTCTTAAAGAGTAGCTGCTTCAATAGGCTTTCTTTCTTTGCCGGTCCTCTCGATTCGTAAACTTCTTTTAATTTATTCCATACTTCATTTGAGGTGGTACAATGTTTAATATGACACAACTCACTTGGGGTAATTGCTAGGATTAAATCGGCTCTAGCTTTACGGTCAATTTCGAGCCATTTTTCTTCGCCTTCGGCGCGTTCATCGGGTTTAATTTTCGTTCCGTTAGCATAACTCCAGTGATCATTCTTGATTAAAACAGCTTCTATCTGCAGCTTCCATGTGTCAAAATTATTTTTGGATAACTTTTCTATATTTAATACTTGCGACATATTTAATCAGCTATAATAGCTTCTTTATAAAAATAGAATCAAAAATACTTTCGATTTCAGCCCTTAGGCTTAACAGTAAGTCGCACTTTCGTTTTAGCGAATGTTAATTTAAATTTTTAAAAAGTCCGCAGTAAGATGCGTGTCTCTGGGCCCATAACCATTGTTGGTTTAAATGGGTCCACAGAGTGAAAAGCAGAGTCTTTTACACAATCACAACATTTAATAATATAGAAAAGAAGAATAACATAATGCTAGCATTTCTTGCCGCACGCTTAGCAAAGCTTTCTCGTGCAGACTCATATAAACCTCTCTCTCTCAGAGAAGCGAAGATGCGCCGTAGATTACGTAATACAGTTACGTCACATCTGACGTCATGACAGGTGTTCGCTAGTTAACAGATGATATGAGGAAACATGCATTGAAATCCAACAACAGTAATAGAAGGTCTGTGAACACTTTATATTCACTTCTTGAATGATTATAGCAGTTTATCGCTAAACAAACGTCCATATCATAGTTTACTTAGCTAAAATTATGAAATATAATAAAACAAGTTACTCTAAAGTAGCGTAAGACGATAAAAAAAATATTTTTCGTTTGTTTATCAGAGAAACGCGCTGGGTACATGTGGCAACCCTAAGGCAACAAAATGCGTGATGCGCCAGCTCGTACATATAGGAGCCTTTGTTGTTACTGCTCACAGTTTGGATAGAAAAATGATTTGTACCATTTATCTTACCAATAGTCCGAAGAGTTTTATTTTCAATCCTTATTCTTAAGATTATTTTTATTTCGTTAGGAGTATTTATTTTCTTTAAGAATCCATTTTAACTCAATTCATCTTTCAAAAATATTGAAAATGCAGTTTTAAATTTACTTATCAAAACTAAATGCTTATTTGGAAGCGTGTATTCACATCAGAAAAACTAAAAATTGAAGATTAGTTTGCAAATGTCTTTTTATTTATACCTGTACTCAAACTTTTTGTGGTAACTTTTAGTGTTATTACTTTCTTCTGCATTCAACGAAAGAAAGTATTGGATTCGTAAAAGTTTTCGATGTCCGATTTCCGAAGAGTTTACGCGTTTTGAGAGGTATAGAACACGATTCGGCCATTTTTAGAGAATGTCTGTCCGTCTGTGTGTGTGTGTTATTAGCATATCTCAAGAGCAAATATCAGTTGCGAGTCCAAACTCGGTATTCTGAATCTGTATTATATAGAGATGCTACACTAAACGTTTCATTGAGATCAAGCAAATTGTTTTACAGGGGCATCCAAGAGAATTCAAATCCATTAGGTCTATGTAGGAAATTGCAAGTAAGTAGAGTTTAACATCTATCGGCTGCACTAAGTCAAATGAAATGAATATATATTTTTTATAGGCATAAAAGCATGTTTCTTGTATGGTATTCCATTAATTACATTCAATAAAAAAGAATTCTTTCACTTAACTTTTTGCAGCCCATCTTCTACAAAATATGTACAGACCACATTGTGCACTTAACTATAATCCTAATTAATAATATATATAGCATAGCCCGAAATGCACTTCTATGAATTTCAATGTATTATATCCGACACTATTCTAGTTCTTTATTGTAGTCCTATAAAGGAGCGGTAAAGGATGAGGGGTTCGAGGATCCCGCACATCGTATGTATGTATGTGCGTATCTCGCATAACTCAAAAACGGTTGGATGTAGGTCGTTGAAAATTGGTATTCAGGTTTGTTATAACAACTCTGTGCACCTCCCCTTTTGGTCTTTCTGTGACTTTCCGTTTTGGACCCATTTGCGAATATTATATTCATAATGGCCAAATGTACGAAGTATTTGGCCATTACACAGGCCTACAAAAATGAAGCTGACAAAATTTGATTCGATGATTTTAGCTGACGTTTTTTCATGTGCTGAAACCGAAAATGCAGCCCATTTTTTTGTATCACGTATAGATTTTTGTCAATACAGGGTGTTTACCGACACAATTACTTACATATACCATCATAACAATAGGCTGGTTGGTTGGTATGGTTTTACGTCGCACTAGTACTGCGCAGTTACAACAATAGTTATCCATGATTAATTAATCATTGAAACATACTTTTAAAGCTTACCATATAATTATATTGGTGGAAGAGTACTGGAAGAAATCGTATATGTAGGCACCCTTTATTGACAAAAATCTATACGTGATAGAGAAAAACTGGCTGCATTTTCGGTTTCAGCACACCAAAAAACGTAAAAATCAGCCAAAATTATAAAATCAAAATTTTACATGTCTACCTGTGTTATCTATGACGTACCGTCATAGAGCCCGTAATGACATTGTTATGAAAGTTATATATATATATATTTGCGTACAGAAATAATTTGTAAAGACATAAGTTTTAGTCAACGAATACATTTTATTCAATAAATATTCTGGAAATAGTTGAATAAAACTGTAACACAAAAATTAATAATAAACAAATATTCTCGAAAAAATCCAATAAAACAGTCATTCATACTACTGGAGTTAAATACGTTATAGAGCAGAAAACCATACAGTACGAAGTCAATAGAATTTGAAATCATAAAAAGTCTTTTCAACGATTTATATAATTTTCGAAGCAGTTCTGCGCTAGAAACCAATGAATTATTATTGTAAATTTTAAAACTCGATTCCTATTGAAGTTAGAGATTCAAAAATTTGGAAATTCTAAATTACTACTTTTTGCCAAATTTGGAAGCCAAATTCCATAATTTGACGCTGCGTCAACGCCCACTTTAATGAAAATGAGAAAATGCATTTATTTCCTTTTTTTACTGTAACACCGTACACAAAATAGCATGTAAAGAAATATGCAATTTTTAGCCTACAATCTTAACAATCTTTAGCCTACAATAAAAACTCTTCGTTTTGTATAGTATTGTTAGTCATTCATAGAACATTCGAAGAAGTTAGTTCTGTGCTAGAGACCAGTGAATCTTTCTAGAACATTCCAGAACTCTGTATTTATTGAAGTTAGTGCTTCCAAACTTTGGCAATCCTAAACTACAATATTTCGCAAAATTGGGTCACCAAGTCACCAGAATTAACGCCGAGACCAAAATCTGTGCTGGAGAAAAACTTGGCGACTTTGCACGAAATTTGGCGAAAAATATTTCAGTGTATTAGTCCCAATTAATAAATCCATTCTCAACTTTAACAGAGTTAATTGTTTTTGTACAGTCGGTAACAAAAGTCTCCGAACACTAGCAAAAATTCTTATATAAAAAAAGTATACTTAATACGGTTTTGTTAAATAAATCCTTGTCGAATCCTGTTCTTACACTAATTAAGAACAGGATTCGACAAGGATTTATTTAACAAAACCGTATGAAGTGTACTTTTTATACATAGGAATTTTTGCTAGTGTTCGGAGACTTTTGTTACCGACTGTATAATGTATCGTTTTATGCCATTCATTTTCGCCAAAGAGAGCAAAAGTAGACTATCTACACTTGAGTGAATTCTATTGAATTCTAAGCTCTGCATTTGTCAGTAAGGGGCTCTGTAGTAATCTGTGAAATGCTATCCCTTTACAAACTATATTCGTTCTCTGCGCTGTATAGAATCCTCTTATGACATTTGTGTTTGGAGTAATAGTTTTCTTGGCTTGTTTATGAAGCCTGTTTATTTAGGAACCTCACTATAATCCACACAATAATGTCAATGTTTTCCTGGCAATAGGTAGAATTAAGGGTTGTACAAGGAAGTCATGTGGCGTCCACATCAGATTTCTTTATTTAGGTCTTACCCAAACTTAAAATTATATCAATCAACTTTTCAAAAATTTCCCCAAGTTCCCCCCTGGGGCGCAAAAGACAAAAACACGTTTGTCCGGGTATCACTTGAGAACTGTTGGACGAAATTCAACGGCACTTCGCAGGAATTTTGGTCTTTACCCAACTTAAAATTATATCTATCAACGTTTTAGAAATTCCTTCACGTTCCCCCATGGGGGGGGGGGGGGGCAAAACACAAAAACAAGTTTGTCTGGGTATCACTTGAGAACGGCTGGACGGAATTCAACGGCGCTTCGCAGGAATTTAGGTATGTACCCAATTTAAAATTATATCTATCAACTTTCCGAAATTACTCCCCTCTGCCCCCTGGGCGGGGACAAAAGGCAAAACCACGTTTGAAGGCTTAATTCGCCTCCTAATTACTTCACAGTAAAGAAATTGCGCATGGGGAGACTAGACATGAGTACAAATAAAACATTACCTGCGATTTAGGAATTTTCGATTTTTAAGGAAAGGAAGGAGGAAAATCAATTTTTGGCGGGAAATATTGAAAATTCCTGATTTTTGAGTAGAACTCTACCAAAAATGGAACAACAAAGGAAAGAAAAAAGGCTATTGGGATATTTCCGAAAACATATTATTGTTTTTTTGTGGTTATCTTTTTTTTTCGGGGCGGGGGTTGGGAGGGACACGAGGGGGCAAAATCGAGACACCCTTATAATAGGCTGACCATATGTCCTCGAATCTCGAGGACAGGCACGAATTTCGAGGACAAACTACCTTCGTCCCCAAAAAATTACAACACATTTGGGGACGCCGGTTATAAAGTTATTAATGTTTTATTATAGTAATTTATTATATGTATAATAAATAAGCTGAAATAAGATGCTTTATACATAAAAATTACTAAAATTTTACAATTTAAGGTGATTTAATTAGTTTTCTATTTTTTTGTCCTCGAAATTCGTGGACACCGCCATCTTTGTCCACAAATTCAATGAAAAAAATATGGTCACTCTACCTTATAAGAGCTAAATTTGCCCTGAGAAATCTATGGGAACTGTGGTCACGAATTTTGGTGCTTGATTGTTTATATGTATCCGACACCTAAAGTAACGGGATTTATCAAAATTTCCACGGTTCCCCTCCAAAGGGGGGACAGAAGGCAAGAACACCTTTGTAACCGTACCTAGGATCCAAATTACTTCACAGTGAAGAAATTGCACAAGGAGAGACAGAGACTAAACATTAGTACAATTAAAATATTATCTGTGATTTAAGAAATTTCGATTTTTAAGGGGAAGGATAAAAGAGAAATCTATTTATGGCCTGAAATTTTGCAGATTCCAGATTTTTAAGTAAAACTCTGCCAAAAACGGAAAAGAGATTTTAAAAACAGCCATGCGAATTCTTTAGGATATTTCCAAAACACATTTTTGGTTTTTTGTGATCTGCCTTTTTTGGGGGGTGGGGGCGGGGGTTGGTATGTGTTACAAATGGCAAATTCGAGACACCCTTTTTTAGCACTAAATTTGTCCTGGAAAATTCATGAGAGCAGCGGTCACGAAGTTTGGTGCTTGGATTTTTTATATGCAACAGGCACCTAAAGAAACGGGATTTATCGAAATAACCCCGCTTCCCCCCTGGAGGGCAGGAAGCAAAAAAAAAGTTTGTAAGAATAACTCGGCCCCAAATTACTTCACGGTGAAGGAACAGCACACGGTGAGATTAGACTTAAGTATAAATAAAACAATATGTACGATTTTGGAATTCTTGATTCTTAAAGGAGAAAAGGAAAAAATCGTTTTTCAGGGGGAAATTTCAGAAATTCCCAATTTTTTAGTAGAGCTGTACTACAGATGTTACGAAGGTATTGAAAACAGTTATATGTCTTCTTTACGATATTTCCAAAAGCAAATTTTTTTTTTTTTTTTTTTGTGATTTTCGATTTTCGCTTTTTTTTTTCTTTTGGAGGGGGGGGGGGAGGCGGTTACGAAATAGCAAATTGAAGACCCCCCCCCTTCCTTTTTTTAGCGCTAAATTTGTCTTGGAAAATCTATAGAATCTGCGGTCACGAAATTTGGTGAGTAAATTGTTTATATGCATCCGACACTTATTGTAACGAGATTTTAAGAAATTTCTCCCCCCCTACCCCTTGAGCTCGAGGGGGCTATAAACGCGTGTAAAAACACGTTTTCCCGTTTGAATTCGCCTTAAATTACCTTAGAATGGCAAACTTTGGTGTGTGGATGTTGATTAGGTGTACGCATTATGTACTTTGGTGAGATTTTGGAAAACTTTCAACTTAGCCACTGGGGAAGTGGAAGTAAGAATCGGGTAAGTTGCTACCGAAGGCAGTGGGAACACGGACTCCTAACTTTGCGAGCGAGAAAAACCTCTACCGAACACAGCGGGAACTCAGGTTAATTAATAATGATATAGGATTTTGACAACTCATTTAAGTATAGTGTCCAGAGAAGCGGGCAAAGCCAGCTAGTTATTATATAAAGTAAAAGGATTTTTTTGTGCATAAAGAAATTTATTTTAAGTACAGAAATTTAAGAAATAAACTGTGATGGTAAATTGTCATGTGAATGATTCTGAGGAAATTTCGATTCATGAAATAGGTGTAATGAATGTAAAGTAATAGTAATTAAAGAGTTATCAAAATAATTTTTGTTTTATATCTGAATCGAATTTGGCCCATATGTATAAATTATAATCCGTTTATCCTCAATTTATACATCGAATGTCCCTTAGGTTTAATGTGTATCATATAGGAAGCTATATATATTTAAATAATATTTGGTGTTATAGTAGCATAAGGAATAAACCAAAAAAACCCTCAGCCCCAAACTTTTATTAATATAGTCATATTTGTTTTCGAGTAAACCTTATTTTTGCCATATTTTGCTACCGGCGAATAAAGGGTTAACAGTGAACGTGAATTTTCTTGAAGATGTAGCTAAGTCTAATCGATTTTTCATCCCAAAAAACCTTAGATCCAAACGTTCATGAGAATCATTATATTCATTTTCGAGTAAATTAAAATCTGGTGTTTATGAAATCCCATATAAAGTGGATAATAAAACTAACTACTATATAGGTATGACTAATAGACCTTTTTGTGATAGAATGAAGGAACATATTGCAGATTTAAAATATAATAGACCCAACACAGCTTTTTCACGAAATTATAATACTAATCCCATTGACCCCGATTTTGAAAATGCCAAAATAATTTACAATACTGACAATAGAAACCAAGCACTTCTTTATGAATCATTCGAAATTATTAAAAGAAAATCAGAAATTTGTAACGATTCCTTATCCGTAACCCCCCCCCCTCAATTTGGCTTCATTTCTTGGGCTTAAATTAATTTATGGTTACCCTGCTTTAGTTTAGTTCTGGCAACCCTGCAATATTGATATTTTTAACCTTTGCTTTAGTGGCTCTTTATCCTTGTCTTGTAGTGTCATGTTTCAAGTTCATTTGAGTGTTTTAGCATATTTTTAAAATGTATATAGTATATTTTTATAATTTGTGTAATCATCTGTTAAATTTTTCTTTGAAGTTGTAATTGTGATATCATGTAGTAACTTTAATTTTCTATGTTTATGTTTTTTGACATCATTCTTCCCTGAGGAAGGTTAATGAAGAAATTTAGCCGAAACGTTGGATTTAAAATTTATTAAAGTTTTTAAGATTGATATGCTGAAAGTTATTTATTACTTCTTAATGAGTATATATTGTTACAAAATTGTAAATAATTGTGTTTATTTTTGTATAAATTCTTTCAGAGAGGCTTAGTAAGTTGATAAAATGCTAATTTTGTGCATTTCTAGTCGTTTTAGCATTAAATAGCATTAATTTTCCCTTTAAAACGCATTAAAAAGATCCAATAAGGCAGGTAATGGATTTGGCGCCAAATTTGGCGACTTTCCCCCTCCTTGGCGACCTCGGCGAGAAAATCCTTATTAGGGATATGCCAAATATGGAAGCTCTAATGTCATTGGCTGATGAGATATGGAAATTTCTGGAACTTTCCACACTTTTCTATAGGGTTATATAAGGGCCATTTCTTTCGCCAAGGCAGTCAGTTGCAGTTCAGTTCTCAGCCAGCTTCCGATAATGCTTGCATTGTTTTGAGCCTCTTTGAAAGAGACTTGCTTTATTTGTTATCGCTATACAGTTTGTACTGTGGATTTGCTATAGACAGCTGTTGCTTAAGCTGTGTTTACTGGTTGAATTGAAGCTGATACTTTGTTTATAGACCTGTATTTTTCTGAAAATTTCTGTGAATAAATTATTGAATTTTTGTAAGTTTCTCCTTTTTATTCTCAGACAACTCACGAACCCCTCCCCAAGTACGCAACAATATTGTCTCAAAATAGCCCCGAAGCAATGTGTACTTAAATTTGAAAACCCATGTACTCATTTTTGAGTATATTGACATGCTCAAAAATGGGGTTGACCAATAAGAATCCCAATATCCCCATGTTTGACATGCCAATGTACTCAAAAATGAATACATGGGTTTTCAAATTTAAGTATATATTGTTTCGGGGCTATTTTGAGACAACATATATTTATTTTTAAGAACCTATTTTTTACAGTGTACTTCCATTACCCGACTACCATAGGCAATGGAAGTATTGTATTCGGCCCGAAAATTCGCTATCGAGTTTTCACATGACTTACACGTTTTAAGGCCTGTGTGTATGTGTGGAAACTTCTGGCTATCATATCTCCGAAATTGATAGAGATAGAACTACGAAATTTCAGAATTGATACAGGTCTGGTGTACAGATGAATTTTCCAAAATTTGTTGAAAATTGGAAAACCAGAAGTGGGATATCGGAAACCAGAAGTGGTACCGTATGTCTGTATCACAAAAGAGACTCAAACGATTTTCTTCAAAGTTGCTATATAAACATTCTATTAGATGTCTTTTCGAATAATATAGTTGAATAGTTCATGAAAATTGATAGGCGTCCTGTATAAATAGCTCGATTTCAGGCCCCGCAAGTGCGTTCCTTTAAAAACGGCTGTACGGATTTTTTTCAAACTTGCCCTGCTAATTGCCTTTTAAATATCCTTTTGTATGTAATAATTGTTTTCCGGTCAATAATTGAGTATGTCAAGTTTTGGCAAAAGTCGGTATCTCAAAAACGACTCTAATGATTTTCTTGAAAAATTGTTCGATAAATCCATTTTAGATATCCTTTCTTATGTATTACGTGGTTATTAAAAGAAAATTAACAGTTATCCTGATGCGATAGATCAGTTTTATATCTCAGAAATTAATGTTTCGAAAAATGGCTAAACAGATTTTTTTTTCTTCTTACTATTTTTAAATTCGCTATGTAAATCCATTTCATATATCTTTACATGCGTATAAGCTTTCTCTTACCAGAAAAGTTTTAGGTGTCTAATTTGTTAGGTCAATTTCATATCATCTGATCATATTATCTCCAAAAAATACATATAATACATGCAATAGTAAGTAATGGAAGTTGTTACTTATCAGCATTCAAAGAATACGCATATCGTACTAATTAAAACTATGTTTATTTACAGATGATATGAAATATTTATACGTAAGTGGAAAAGAACTTAATCAAACGTAACGTACTTAATCCAGAACAAAACTTAAACTTGAGAAACTGACTTGTTGCCAGATTCACAAACCAATATTACAATTTTAAGTATAATAATAAAATACAGAACGTGGGTTCATAACATTCTCCCACCTTTTGTCTTGAAAGATATATATTTGAAAGACAAAACTTATTAACATAACCACAAAGTTTACTTTAAAGGAGAAACAGTGAGTTTTGAAATTATATCAAACTTAAATTTTGACATAGGAAACGAAAAATAAGTACTTTACAAATCCAGTTTTTTGGGTTTGACAATAGGTCTACCCTTTCTAGAAAATTTAATTTCGTCTGCCATTTTGTCACTGTCAATAGCACACTTTGGTTGTTCAGCAACTTCAGGTAAGGACTCTTCATTTTTTGTGGGCATGATAATATCCTTCGAAGAAATTTCCAAGGGATATAATCTCTGAAGTGGTCGTATAATTTCACCCTTTGCTACCTTTAATCGAGCTACTCGCTGTTTTCCATCTTTTCCTACAAACAATTCTATGACCTTTCCTAAGGGCCAGTTTATTCTTTTAAGATTTTCTGATCCCACAAGTACTATATCTCCAATTTGAATTTTATCTTTAAGTCTCTTGACATCAGGATTTCTTACTAATTCTGAAATATACTCTCTCTGGAAGCGTCTCCTGAAATGCTCTCTTACCCTTTGAACATAACGTAATCTTTTCCTTAGATGATTTCCATCAATTATATCCAAATCAATTGTATTGAGCTCTAAAGGATTTCGTACATCATGTAAGAAATGAGCAGGGGTTAAGGGCAATGGCTCATTTGGATCTTCACATACATATGTTAGTGGACGTTTATTGATAGTGTCCTCACAGTCACATAGAACTGTTTGCATTTCTTCGAAACTTAAGCAGGCCTTTCCGAGATTTCTTTTAGTACCTACATCTTCTAAATTTTCTATTGCTTTGGGAAAATTACACTTAAGCTCGTCAGACTCTGTATTCCACTTTAAGCCGAGAACTGAATGATCTTCCTGATTCTCATCTCCTGTGCATGTCCAGCAGCGTAAATCAAAACCACCGATTTTCATAACTTCTTTAGATTGAACCTGCAATTTCATATATTCATCTTCATTTTGGACACTTGTGATTAAATTGTCGACATAAAATCCTTTCTTAAGTATTTCCATTGTTGTTTGTAATTCTATGGTTTGGAATTGTTGATATTGCAAATGATAATCAATAGTAGCATTTAATAAAAATGGACATGAAGTAACTCCAAATACAACACGGGTATGTCGGTATTCTTTGATTGCTGATCGATCTTTATCTTTCCACCAGAGAAATCTTAACACATTTCTGTCTTCTGGACGAACACTAATTTGCAGAAATGCTTGTTTGATATCTGCTGTGACTCCTAAAGCATCTATTCTGAACTTGTTAAGAAGTAGAGGAATTTGTTGAATTAGACTTGGTCCAGTACTTAGACAGTCATTTAATGATGCACCACCAGAAGTCTTTGATGAAGCGTCAAACACTGGACGAATTTTTGTAGTAACACTTGATAATTTAATCACTGGTCTGTGCGGTAAATAATATAAAGCTTCAGTAGTTTGAGCTGGTTCCACTTCTTCTATTATGCCTTCACTCTCCCAACGAAGAAAAATGTCATTGTATTTCTCAAAGTAATTTTCTTTAAGCAAGCGTTTAGTTGTTTGCATAAGTCTTAATGCTGCTTTATCATAGTTATTGAATAACTGAGGATGTCCTGCCAACCAGGGTAGAGAAATCTCATATCTATTTTTCTCATTGATCTTAACAGTCTCAGTAAAATGAAGAAGTGTTTCTTCGTCTAAAATTTTCCTAGCTTTTTCTTGAATGGGATCATTTATGCCCAATGTTTCTAAATCCCATAATTTTTCTAATTCGACATTTTGTAAACATAAAGATACTGTATTCAATACTTCACGCTTTCGACCAAGTCCTAGTACAGTCCAACCTAGTTTAGTTTCGACTACTGATAATCCTCCTTTCAACACTTCAATTCTTCCAGTTAGAAGTGAACCAATAATGTCTGCGCCGATGAGTAACCTAATTGGAGGTATATCATTGCCAACATCAGATAACCTAATCCCCTTCGATGAAAGTTGTGATATTAAATTTTTATCTTTTATTCTGGGCAAATTTGAACAAATCTTAGATTGATCTAAAAATGAAAGTTTCGTTGAATATTTTCCATCAGTACTTTCTATAACCACATTAAAACGCCCATGTTCTTTCAACGGTGTAGTATTGCCACCAAATAGTCCTTGGCATAAGGTTTCTGTCCCTACTGGAGTTAACTTAAGTTCTTGCACCAAACTCTTTTCTATATATGATCTATGAGATCCATCATCAAGCAGGGCTCTAACATTCAGGCACTTGTTCTTATGACGTAAGCGTACAATTAATGTTTTCAAATAAATTTCATGTAACGATGAAGCAAATAGTGTAGCAGAACTTTCCCCCTCTATTCCATTTTGATTGCTTGGCATATCAGTTGATTTTGTTTTCAAATCTGGACAAAGCAGTGGATAATGCCGTCTGCTGCATACAATGCATTTTACATTACTTCGACAGTTTTTCGCCAAATGATTAGGTTTTAGGCAAACTAGGCAACATTTTTTCTTTATAACTATTGATTTTCTTTCTTCATTGCTTAAAGTCGCAGCTCTGTTACAGTTTTGGCTGGAGTGATTATAATCACAGAAAATACAATTAAGCTTCTTATTAGGTGGTGAGGAGTTTATTAAAGCGGATGCTGTTGGCTCGTTCCTTGAAATTGGCGAATTATGCTCTTTCTTATTTTTCATGGCATTGCCAAAGGCACTTTCTGCTAAAACTCGATGCTCCTCACCCTCAACTTCATGTTGCAAAAATGACATTAAATTTTCTAATAATTTTCCTTTAGTCAAAGTTAAAGAATCCTCAACATTAGTTTCCCTATTAAGCCTATATCTATCCCAGGCTTTCAAAACTTCAGCAGGTAAGCAAGATTCTACTACCGGATAAAGCATAGCAGCATAATTTTGAGTAGTGACGCCAAGGGTTTCTAATCCTCTTAAATATGATCCTAATTTATCATAAAGTTCCGATAATTTGACGGATGATCTATTACTTACTAAAGCTAAAAGATCACGTACATAAACTTCTATCAGAAGATCCGTTCTTCCAAATCTCGACTTAAGATGCTCAATAACTTTAATATAATTATCTTTGGAAGGTGGATAACTTTCTACAATATCTCTGGCTTTGGTTTTTGACTTCAATGAAGAAAGTAAATATTGAAATTTATCTTCTTCTCGTATGCTATCATCAACATGGATGCGGGAAAATTGTCCCCAAAAAGCAACCCATGTTCTAGGAACCAAATCATATTCTTTTAAATTTAGCTTAGGAAGTTTTAAATTAAGACCAGAAATCGAATTTGTACTAGAAACTTCATCGTGAGATGATTGTTCATTTTTTTCATATATAGTTTTGATTTCTATAAAACGATCTCTATATGATTCAATCTGATCATATTCATCATCATTTAATTCTAAAAGTTCACTCAATTCAGAATCAATCTTAAATAAACGTTCTGACTTATCCAAAATCTTATTAAATATCACAGAAATTTGCTTACTTTCTATCGTCGTGTCAGCTATTAACTCATCGAACTGGTTACAAGCAGTCGTAAACTGACGTCGTAAATTTGTTCTTTCTCTTTTCAAATTATCCAAAACATTTGTATTCACACCATCATTATTTGTTTGGTTCGTATTTGCACCATCGTTATTCTTTTGATTCATTATAAATTTCAGTTACGTAAATGTAAACAAAAGAATATGTCAAAAGCAAAGAAAGTACTAGTTACTTATTTCAGTTATGAAAACAAACATATTCGAGTTAAATATCGCGGACGCCAAATGTTACTTATCAGCATTCAAAGAATACGCATATCGTACTAATTAAAACTATGTTTATTTACAGATGATATGAAATATTTATACGTAAATGGAAAAGAACTTAATCAAACGTAACGTACTTAATCCAGAACAAAACTTAAACTTGAGAAACTGACTTGTTGCCAGATTCACAAACCAATATTACAATTTTAAGTATAATAATAAAATACAGAACGTGGGTTCATAACAGAAGTTGTGCGGCGGTTGTTTCACACCAGATTTTTTTAGTATGTGAATAACTTAAAAAATAAATAAATAAATAAACTGTCGAACATGAAAATTGGATGAGTTGTACATTTTAAAATTATTTATTGACATTTTTACTAGTTTGATGATGCTCAATGTTTATAAATTAATAATTATATTTTCCGAAAAAGCTCCTTATGGAGGAAAAAGAAAAGGGAATACAGGAAGCAAAATCCGATTTTAATTTAACATTTGGAGGCACTCAAGTGCACCTTCCACTATCTGTAATGCACCCTATCTCTCATTTAGTTTACTTTGTTAAAATTGTTTAAACTTTTCACTTTTCCCAATGTCAACTTTTTAATTATTATTAATTAATTAAAGCCTTTTTTTAAGCCTACTTTCTATGTTATAAACCTTCTGCCGAATTCGGGTTAAAAATGGAAAAATGAATTAGAATATCAGACCTATCATTACAAATTCGGTACCAAATAAAAGGGGAGATTTTTCTGAATACAGGGGTGCAAACAGTTTTTGGACACGACAATTAGATTTAAAAAAAAGTATGGAATTTAGGGGGCAACAACCCTTGTGTAATACATAAAATAAATTAGAAATATCAGTCCTATCGTTACAAATTCGTTACCAAATGAAAGGGGCGATTTTTCAGAATCCAGGGGTTCAAACAGTTTTTCGACATGACAATTAGATTTTTTAAATTTAGCTAAAGTATGAAATTTAAGTGGTAACAAAAAAGTTATATTTTTATAGGAAATTTCTAACACACGTGACCAATAGGCAATGTAAGGTTAATTTTTTTTTCTAATTTTTTTTTAGCTTACATATTCTCTATCGTAAACCTTCAGCCGAATATGTGTTAAAAACTGAAAAAAGGGGAAAATAAATTAGAAATGCCAGTCCTATCGTTATAAATTTGGTACCAAATGAAAGGGGCGATTTTTCTGAATCCGAGGCTGCAGACAGTTTTTCAACACGACCATTAAAATTTCAAAAATTAACTAAATTTTAAAGTATGAAACTTAGGTGACAACACTTCATTTTAATTAATTCATTTGTTAATTCATTTCAGTCATTTTAAAAAGTATGTGGCTCATTACAAATTCGGTACCAAATTAAAGGGACGATTTTTCTGAATCAAGGGGTGCAAACAGTTTTTCTACACGACAATTAGATTTTTTTTTTTAAATTAACTATTGTATAAAATTTAGGTGGCAACACTTGATTTTAACCTTTTCATACCTTTAATGCGAATCAAGCTAATAGAAAAAGTAAGTTTTTTTTTTTTTCTTTTAATTTTATTTTATTCAAAAAACTGAAGTTATGGTCGTTTAAAAATTATTACCTGTGTTAAAGTTATATAAAATTCGATTAATAATTTGCTGATGAATGTGCCATCTAAATTTTCTATATTCGTTTGTTTCAAAATTATGTGTAAAAGAAGAAAACGAGAAAACAGGTTGTATCTTGACTTTTGGAAGCTCATCGTATTATGTATTCCTTATAGCGGAAATTTATGAGAAAAAATATATCATGAGGAATTGAACAGAGTCCATTTATGATAACTTATCACAGTCGATAAACAGATTATTAGTTAAGCCTTATTTTCCCGAATAGGTCAATAAATCATATAAATTCGACTTTTCAAAAAATCCCCTTTTCTTTATTTTTTACAAAAAACGTTAGAGCCGTTTTCAAGGAAACTGTATTTCTGTAATATTTGCCCCAGGCGGAGCGCAGTTTATTAGTGAATGCTATTTTTTTTCTTTAAGTTGACGGTAATTCAGATTGAATTACCGTCTCAATAAGCCTTAAATTTATTATTATTATTATTATTTTATCAAAAGTAGTCATGTACTTTTCTAGAAAATTAGGTTTTTTGGTATATTTTGACTCGGGAGAAGAACGGGTTACCAGCGAACACTAATTTACCTGAAGGTGAGTTTAAGTAAGATCGGTCTGTGATCTTATTAATCCTTTAAGTTTTAATTTTTATCAAGATCGGTCTAAGAGTTTCCAAGTAAACAAAGCTTCTGCCGTATTTTTACCCCTGGCGGAGCGCTGGTTGCCCTTGAACGCTAATTTTTGTGAAAATGAGGGCAGTTCAAATCGAATTGTAATAAATATATACAGTGGAGCGCCGATTATCCGAACTTCCAATTATCCGAACAGCTTATTTCTCTATTTATTTTTCTTTATCCGGACTTCAAATTATCAGAACATCCTATTTCTGCCCTTTGAATGTTTCGAAACAGCCATGAAATGGCTCGAACGGCTGAACGACGCAGATTCTATCCAATTAACATATCTAAGGAGAATTCGAGATATGGCAGCATTGAAAAGAAGTCTTCTTTGAAGGAAGCAGCAACCAAAATATTTTTTGCTTACATTATCTATAATATTAAAACACAAGGGTATTTCTTTAAGACCAAAATCGCCCGATTTGGGCATGCGCGAGAAAATTTCAAACCAATCAGGAACGGGAATATCCCTTCCCCTTGCTGCAGTGCAATATGAACGTCGATCATAGAGCTGGAGCAGACGACATCAGCAGACGCCTGATTAAAGTTCAATAATAAAAACAATTCACACGATACATTAATCGATTCATACTTTCCAAGGAAGTATATTAAAAACAAAGCAATTCGCGAATACTTGGCTATAATCGTATGCATTTTTATTTCACCGAAATTTTTTCTGACACAGGATAAAATTTCTAGAGTTTTTGTGGCGCCATCTCTGATCGTATAAACATACCATACCATATTCCTAATATTATTATTACTATTATTATTATTATTATTATTTTCAATTTCTTAAAAGAAAAAAAAATCTTTTAAAAGTAATAAATTGTCGGAGTTTATTGTTCTTTAAAAGTTAACTTTTATCACTTGAAAACTTTATTTAAGAAAAAATGAAGATAGATGTTTAAAATCAAAAGAGGTTTTATTTTATTTTATTTATTTATTTATTTACTAATCTAATTTTAAATTGATCTCTTATATTTTATTTCTGTACTGTATTACAGAAAAAAATAATTTAAAAAGAAAAACCATAAAAATTTTGATATTTTATACGAGTAAAAATTTGCATAGAATAATTTATTATTAAAAATTTAATGAGCAAATTAATTTCTAAAGTATTAAATCCATTCGTATTTATTCGACCCCTGAGTAGCATGATCTAAGTGCAAATAAATTGCAATTATAGAATATAAAGAAAACAAAAAAACTATTAAAATTTATTTTAAATTAATCTATTTTGCCTTATAAATTTATGTGATTTAAAAAATATTTCTCTATATATTAAAAAAAAGTAACTGTCGCTGGCGTCAATTTTTTTTTTGTCTGCGACAGCATCTTCTCGCGGAGGGCAAAGTGCTTTGCTTCATGAGAGGTATCAGTGTATTCCGACTGCTTCAATGAAGGCTTTTTCAGCTGCTTAGAAATTTCTATCATTTTAATTAACGAAGTTATAACTAAAAACGTCGGGTTTATAAAGGTACTCTTTTTGCCACCGGAGTGAAAAGTTTCTCTTATGGCGTTTTTTTTCTGTGTTTCTGACGTCACTTTCCTCAGGAAAATTAAAATGGTGTAAACACGGAGTAATATTAATAGGAGTTGAAGGTCCAATGGGAGAAAGCTACGAAACTGTGATCTAAATTTTTGGTAAATATTGAGGGCGCCACTTGTCATTCCTCCCTACCTCGGCGCGGATATACTGTTGTTTTCAATAGAATTTTGCTGGATTACATTTAAAATTTTTTATTTTAAGCAATTTAATTTCTTTGTAAGTTCTTAAAACTGCATAATTCAGATGTTTCAAATAAATGCTTCGTTCCTAGTTGTAAAACAGGCTATGATAGTGATAAGAAAAACAAAAAAAAAGCCCTAGGAGAAAAATAAAGTCCGAGTTCGTGTTTTCTGCACCTAAAGTAAGTTTATTTTTTTTCTTTACAAAATTTCATCCATTCTCCTTCCTCCCAATTGTCTGTTTTAGTTAGCTTCGGTTCATAAGAATCGTCATATTTTAAAAGCTTTCTTTCAAAGTAAAATTAGTATAAAATGGCTCTTAAAAAAAACATGTTGGTTAGAATACTCTATTTAATGAAATTTGCTTTCAATCGAAATTTTTTCAGCTTGATATTATTTAAAAAAAAAATAATTAAAACGAGACATTTCCCCATTGAATAACATTGCGGAAGCTCGAGAGAAGGAAGGATTGCACGCTGGCGCCCTCTGTAAACATTATCTACAAAAAAGACACTTAAAATGTACAAAAAAGCCAAGCTCAAAGAAAGAGAATTGATTAAAGTTGTGTCTAAAAAGGGTGTGATATCGAAATCCCAAGCTTACATTCAAATACTTATTTAATATTCCCTTTTAACTAAATTTTCACATGTGAATCAAGTGCCTTATGATATGTTGATAGAAATCCTTTTTTCCTGTACTAAATACATCATAGCGTGTTTCTGAAAAATATTATTATTTTTATTTATGTATGATGGGCTTGGCGGCCATCTTTCAAAGTTTTACGTTAGTTTGAATTCTATAAATCTCATCAATTACAGGATGAGTTGGTTGATTGGTTGGTTAATTGAGTTTTATATCGCACTAGTGCTGTGCAATGGGAAATAATTATAGGATGGGAGGATGGGAGTGCGCCAAACTTAACACTGTTAAAACTTAAATTGATTCAACTTGTGTGCTTAACGGGGCTTTTGCGATGTTTTTAATGCATTTTTTTTTCTTTTTTAATCTGAATACTTCAATCTTAGGTGAATGGAATAACCATATTATTTTTAGGAGATATTTTTTCCAAGAAGCTAAATTCAAATTGGGTAAATACAACGGGTGGAAGCTTCTATGCTCCCCCCCCCTCTCCTTCATGTTTTTACGTTGATTTAAATTTTTATATTCTTTATTCCCGACATTTATAGGATGGAAGTGCACTTAATGCTAAATAATTATAAGAAATCATGTTATCGAAATATTTCCGTCTCTGCTGAATGGAATAGCAAAATTAATTTTATATGAGATATATTTTAAGAAACTTCTTTCAAATTGTGTGAATGTTTATTCATTACTTGAAAGATGGCCGCCAAGCCCATCATACATAAATAAAAATAATAATATTTTTCAGAAACACGCTATGATGTATTTAGTACAGGAAAGAAGGATTTCTATCAACATATCATAAGGCACTTGATTCACATGTGAAAATTTAGTTAAAAGGGAATATTAAATAAGTATTTGAATGTAAGCTTGGGATTTCGATATCACACCCTTTTTAGACACAACTTTAATCAATTCTCTTTCTTTGAGCTTGGCTTTTTTGTACATTTTAAGTGTCTTTTTTGTAGATATCATTTATTTTTTTTTAAATAGTTCTTATTTTTGCTGGAATTAACGTGATACATTACATCAGATAAGTCCTGGATTTCAACTCAGCTTTCGTGCGATGTTGTTCTTTGCGTTAAACTTTCCATAATTCTGGTTGCTAGACATTATCCATAGGTTTTCTATGCAGACTAGTATGTCGTGTCCATCACAAAACTTTCTTCTACATTTTCCTATACATATTAACGCAGCACAAATTATTTATTATTTTTTTCATTATGAATGCTGAATATTATCAACTCAGAGAGGTATTGTTGCACAAAATGTTCAACGGAAGTAAATTTTCACCATGCAGATGGCATCCTTTCAGTTCTAAAAAAAATTGTAGTATATGAGCTCCACTTATCGGCCGATAGGCATCGAGATTCAATCAGCATAATGTCTCATAATGGCCTTTTCACATATTAAGTTTTGTTTCATTATATGCAACAGAACCTTTCCTTAAATTGCGAAAATCGCTGTATAGCAGCGCCACATGTTGAGATATTGGTACAAGAGTTGATAAGCACTATAATTTGTAACAATGTAAATTTATTTGTAAATTTATGAAATTCCATGTATTAGTTACTCAGATATAGCCTTCTCTGAAATTGCGGCAATCACTGTATAGCAGCACCATGTTGAGCAATTGACACCAAATATTGATAAACGCTATTATACATCAAGGTTCAATTGCATATAAATTTATATGTAATTCTGAGCAGTAGCTCCTGATATCTAGTTGGAACAAAACTTTCGCCACACACATAGAACACACACACGCAAATAGAAATTTTCTAAAAATAGTCAAATTGTTTTCAGGAGCTCTTACAACGTGTAAATCCATTAAAAACCGAAAGTCGAAATTCATTTCAATAAAATGACAAGCGAAGCGGGCAAAGCCTGTGTTGGTGAGAAATAAACTCAAAATGACATTCTTTCAATAATTACAAAAACTTCCATTTTCATATTATTCTAAAAACATTTCATTTGACTCTTTTATTTCTTCATGCATATATACATCTACATTGGGGCGACGCTATGACGCATTTGTTTCTGATTGGCCGTCTGTGTTTCTATGTACATGTAATGATGTATTTTTCGTTTTTTTTTTCTCCTTCTTCGATGTTCAGTTTTTATAATAAAAATGTGATTAAAAAGGAAAACATGTGGGTTCTTTTTTCATTCCCACAAATTATATATTTTTCCTATTCATAAACCAAGCTAAAGAAGGCTGGTTTAATTCAATTAAAACCATTGATTAATTAATATCAAATTATATATTTTAAACAGCATCAGTCAACTGATAGTTCCTGTAACTCCAATGGATTTATTTTCATTTACAAAATACAACATCTAGATTCTGAAATCTGATATAAAAGAGGATACTCACAACCAAGGTGAGTGCATTTTACTTACCTTATAAACCTTGAACTATTTTCATAAAATATATAAGAAGTAAATTGAAATATTTATCAATAATACTTTTGTCAATATGCAACAGATTATGTCAACTGATGCGCTACTTTGAGTTTTTAAATTTATTCTTGACAAAAGTTCTTTCTTTGCATATTTGAAGAAACATTTGCTACATTTAAAATAATGTTATTTTGCTACATTTAAAATAATAATAATGATAAAAAATGTAAGCGAAAATAAATAAATATGTTTTTTGTTGTTTCTTGAAAACGAAAGTATAGAAATCTGTATAAACATTAAAAACGAAAGAAGTAAAAGAATGTTTAAAATAAACATATGAATGATTAAATATAAAATTGTAGTTATTATAAACTAGAAAGAAAACAAAATTGAAATATTAAAATGAGTATCCTCAAGGACACTATAATTGAAAAACTTAACGCACAAAATTATGATGTGTGGAAGTTTAAATTGGAAATGTTTCTCCAAAAGGAAGATTTATATTCCGTGGTTCTTAACGATGCTCCGAATCCCATTACGGACACATGGAATAACAAAAATAGGAAAGCACGCGCCATTATAAACCTCTTAATAGAGGATAATCAAATAATCCATGTCAAAAATCTTAAAAAAATCTTAAAACATAAAAGAATGCTGGAACGCCTTAAAAGCTGTACATGAGCGTTCAACCCTCAGCAGTAAACTATTTTTGCTTAGAAAGCTTTACTCTACGAAATTAACTGAGGGTGGCGATATGATAGACCACTTAACTAACATTTATCAATTGCGAGATAAGTTAGTATCACTCGGAGAAGAAATAAATGACAGGCACCTTTCAGCCCTAATGCTCTGTTCCTTACCTCCAAGTTATGATGTATTAATCACCGCTTTAGAATCGCGTGATGAAAAGGATCTTGTACCAGAGTTTATACGCTCGAAATTGATTGAGGAATTTTCTAAAAGAAAAGAAAACAAATCTGAAAATAATTCAGTGTTAAAGGTTAAATTTAAACCGAAACCAGAAAATTCAAAGTTCTGCCGTTATTGTAAAAAAAAATCGCATACAATTGAAGAATGCTGGCATCTTAAAAATAAAAATAAAGAAAAGACTCTGAAACAAACAAAAGCCAGCAATGCCAGATCAACTTTCAAATCTGGTATGTACTCTCAAGACAGACATAACGCGGATAGGGCTCTTATTACTGAGAGTGAAAATAAAAAACCTAACGATAAAATATTCACTCTATTTATCGGTGAGAAATCTAACAATTGGTATGTAGACTCAGGTTGTTCAACGCATGTATGCAATGATAGGAATAAATTTCATGAATTTAATCATAATAATTCACGCGTAACAATCGCGAATGGACAGGAGATAGAATCCCTGGGTCATGGGTCTGTGAAATTAAACACCATAAATTCCAATAACACACATAATACTATAATACTGAAAAATGTTTTATATGTACCAGAGATAGAGACAAACCTCATATCTGTAAAAGAAGCTACTGAAAATGGTTGTGTAGCAATATTTGAAAACAAATCATGCAAAATAATGCATGAAGGAGAAACATGCATTGAAGGTTACATTAACAACAATTTATACGAATGCAAAGTTAACTAGGATACAACACACACTATAAACATGGTAAAAATATGTGAAAATACAAATTGCATTGATAAATGGCACATTAAATTAGGCCATAGAAACATTAGTCATATAAAACAATTGGTAAACAACAACATGGCAGTTGGGATAAAACTAGACAACTGCAAACATGATAATGCATGTGAAACTTGCATATTAACTAAATTAACGGACAATCCTTATCCCAAAAAGGCTCAGTTTAGGGCAACTAAAGCACTAGAGTTGGTACACACTGACTTGTGTGGACCAATGACAACCCCCACGGTCGGTGGAAAATACTATTTTTTAACCTTCATTGACGATTTTAGTAGATTTACAGTTATATACCTACTGAGAAAAAAGGATGAAGTTTTCACAAAATTGGGGGAATACATCGCAATGACATCAAACAAGTTCGGACGAACTTTGCATGCAATCCGCTCCGACAACGGAGGGGAGTATACCGGGACAGAATTAAATGAATACTTAACAAAATTAGGTATAGACCACCAATTCACTGTTCCCTATTCAGCTTCTCAAAATGGAACTGCTGAACGTAAAAATCGTACTTTAGTTGAAATGGCACGTTGTTTATTAAAGGATGGCAATTTACCAAATTCTTTCTGGGGGGAGGCAATAAATACCGCAGTTTACTTGCAAAATAGACTCCCAACATCTTCGTGTGAATTGACACCTTATGAATTATGGACAGGTCGAAAACCTGACCTATCGATGTTAAAACCATTTGGTTGTCGTGCCTATGCATACGTACAAAAGGTACACAGGGGAAAATTAGATAATACGGCACAGGAAGGTATATTCGTAGGGTACGATAACAGAAGTAAAGGATATAGGATCTGCACAAATGGGAAAAACATAATTATTAGTCGAACCGTAAAATTTGTAGAAAATGAAAAACAAGCGATACTTAAATATGAAACATCACAAAACAATGATGAGAAAAGTGATAATAAAAATCCATCACCAAATTTGCAAATAATAGACTCAGAGATAGATGAAACTAATGATAGTATTGTGTCAGATAATTCTCAAAATACTCCACGTAGATCACAAAGATCTAATAAAGGGGTACCACCAGATAGATTCGCATTCACACTACACAATGAAAGAATAAGTGAACCAAAATGCTGGGATGATATAATAAGTATGGAAAACCCTGTAGAAAAGGAAAATTGGATCAATGCTACATTAGATGAAATAAATTCACTCAAGCAGAATGACACCTGGGATTTAGTTGAGGTTTCACCAGGGATGAAAATAGTAGGGTGCAAATGGGCATTCAAAGCAAAATATAACAGTCAGGGCCGTGTTGAAAAATACAAAGCTAGGCTGGTTGCGAAGGGCTTTTCACAGAAATATGGAATAGACTACGATGAGACTTTCGCCCCAGTGGCGTCTCACACAACTTTGAGAAGTTTTTTGGCAATGAGTCTTTATAAGAATTTAAGTCTTAGACATATTGATATCAAGACTGCATTTTTACACGGTAAATTGAGTGAAGATGTTTATATGCATCAGCCAGAAGGATACGTGGTATCCGGGGAAGAACATAAAGTGTGTAAATTAAAAAAGGCAATATACGGGCTAAAGCAGGCCGCGAGAGCATGGAATTTAAAATTGAATGAGTCATTACTTAACTTAGGCTTTATTCAAAGTCAATTCGACAAGTGTCTTTATAAACGTAAACAAAACGATGTAACTACTTATGTACTTGTGTATGTCGATGATTTGTTAATAGCGGGGAATGATCAACAAATAAATGAAATTGTAAACAAACTAAAACAAGAATACCCGTTAACAGACTTGGGGGAAGCAAAACAATATCTTGGGATAAATATTAATCGCCCTAATGAAAATACAATGACTCTTGATCAAACACACAAAATACAAGAACTTATAGTCAAATACGGTTTAGAAAATTCAAAACCTACAGACACTCCTATGGACACAGGTTACATAAAATTAAATGACGAAGAAAACCTTTTACCAGAAAATACAAAATATAGACAGGCTGTAGGCGCATTGTTATATATTTCAACCGTGTCACGTCCGGATATTAGCGCCGCGGTAAATATTTTGAGTAGAAGAAATGAGCGCCCAAGAGCAAAAGATTGGGAAGCGGTAAAAAGATTAATGAGATATTTAAAAAGTACAATTAATCTTAAATTGACATATAATAATATTGAAGAGCCTGTCTTGAGGGTATATGCAGATTCCGACTGGGCAAACGATCCCAGTGATCGTAAGTCTACAACAGGAAATTTGTTCTGCATAGGAGCAAATACTGTATACTGGACAAGCAAAAAACAAAAATCTGTATCAATGTCATCAGCGGAAGCGGAATATATTTCTGCAGCAAGTGCCGCGCAAGAAGTAAAATGGCTTATAAACCTTTTTGAAGAAATTGATATGCAACAAAATTGTCCTATTACACTCTATGAAGACAATCTTTCTTGCATCAAATTGGCCGAAAATGATAAGTTTCGACAGAAAACTAAACACATCGAGCTAAGATACCATCTGATTCGAGACCTTGTTGAGCAGGGCACAATAAAGATTGAGTATGTAAGCACGGAAAATATGATCGCCGATGTGCTCACGAAGCCTCTGCCGAGACATTCTTTTCGAAAATTGCGAATTTCCTTGTTGAACTGTGATTAAATGTCATCGAGTTTACGCAGGGGTGTTGGTGAGAAATAAACTCAAAATGACATTCTTTCAATAATTACAAAAACTTCCATTTTCATATTATTCTAAAAACATTTCATTTGACTCTTTTATTTCTTCATGCATATATACATCTACATTGGGGCGACGCTATGACGCATTTGTTTCTGATTGGCCGTCTGTGTTTCTATGTACATGTAATGATGTATTTTTCGTTTTTTTTTTCTCCTTCTTCGATGTTCAGTTTTTATAATAAAAATGTGATTAAAAAGGAAAACATGTGGGTTCTTTTTTCATTCCCACAAATTATATATTTTTCCTATTCATAAACCAAGCTAAAGAAGGCTGGTTTAATTCAATTAAAACCATTGATTAATTAATATCAAATTATATATTTTAAACAGCATCAGTCAACTGATAGTTCCTGTAACTCCAATGGATTTATTTTCATTTACAAAATACAACATCTAGATTCTGAAATCTGATATAAAAGAGGATACTCACAACCAAGGTGAGTGCATTTTACTTACCTTATAAACCTTGAACTATTTTCATAAAATATATAAGAAGTAAATTGAAATATTTATCAATAATACTTTTGTCAATATGCAACAGCCTGCTAGTATACTATATAGAAGGAAGTAGAAATCTTTATGCATCATAATTATCATTGCCAGATTGAATTGAAGGATATTAAAATTGGATACTATATCGTGTACTGACTTTCTTATTCTAAGGTATGAAAAATATTAAAAAATCAGCAATTCAATCTATAGATTTGAAACAAATGTTATTCAAAAATCTATTCATTTCTGTTTTCAGGGATATAAAATTTAAAATTGTACAAAATAATAAAAGCAAAGAATCTTTGGTTAAAAAAATAACTTAT
This sequence comes from Salticus scenicus, assembly GCA_963930645.1. Classification (NCBI taxonomy): domain Eukaryota; kingdom Metazoa; phylum Arthropoda; class Arachnida; order Araneae; family Salticidae; genus Salticus; species Salticus scenicus. The sequence continues at coordinate 66,942,262 of OZ005660.1, read as the reverse complement.
AAAAAGAAAAAGCAGCTCAATTTGAAATTAATATTTTTCGGGTAAACTGAGATGAAGCAATTTCATATTTGGCGATTTATGTCTCTTTGGCGATATTTAACAGTTTTTCAGCAATTAAGATAGGAAATTTTGATTTTTAAAAGCTAAATTTTATAAAAGTTCCTAGATTAAGTAATTGTCTATCTGAAAAACCAGTTTTCAAAGAATTCTGCACATTTATGAATTCTCTAGCTTGTTTTAAAAAAAAATTTCTTGAAGAAGAAATTTTTTCAAAAAGTTGTCAAAACATCTAATTTTACGCTAAATTGAAAATGCTCCCATTTTTTTACTTATTAACTTAGAAAGTTCGTTATTAACTCAAATTAAAGATCTCGTTTATACGAATATTTTACTTTTTGTTTCATTTTACTGCGATATTTGGTTCGTCCAATATTTAAAACTTTACGGAAAAAAAATTTGCCGATTTAAAATGGGAAAGTTGGTTTCTGTATAATAAGCATTTAACGATCTTCGGTTATTTCTGTCGATTTTATTATTGGCGCGTTCTGCTTTGTGTTAGTGGTAGTTTGTTTGTTTTGCTTTTCTCTGAGCTTGGCTTGGCAAAACGACCGTTTCTGCTTGATAAAACAACATCACAAAATTTCAGCGTTACCTTCTTCTCCTATTAAATATTACTCCGTGGGTGTAAATAAGAAAAATTGAAAAATTGGCATCTTTGAGATGCTCGAGAGAAGAAAAAAATTTTTTAGAATAGCAAAACATGAAAATAACCGATATTTAAAAAATATTGAGTAAAAATTTAATAAAAATGAAATGAAAATTAGTTTATATTTTTATTTTATTTTATATTATTATTTTATATTATTAGTTAAGTTTATACTATTAGTTTAGTTTATATTATTAGTTTTTATTTTAACGTTAGGCGAAAAAGATTTAGTAATGAATATAATTATTATGTTAAAGAACGATTGGTATAGAATTAGAGGTTAAGCTCAGTAATTGGTATAACTTTAGTATAACCCCACAGCTGAATTTGGCGATTTTTCTTTGGCGCCGTTTTGAACGATAAGGATGTGGTTCTGGACTGTTTGCGATATAATATGGCAGCCTATATGTTGTTTATTTTGGATTCATTATTTTATGTTTTATGATTTATGATTTCGATAATGATTTTATCATTTATGATTTGGTACAACTATAGTATTTCCCGGGACTTACGTATTATCGCAACCAGGTTGGCGCGATTTGTATGTTTGAGTAAGAGAGTTAAGTTATTAGTATTAATTAAGTTATTATTATTATTAGTTTTTATTATTATTAAGTTATTATTATTATTATTATCATTATTATTATTATTAGTTATTATTATTATTATTATTATTATTATTATTATTATTATTATTAAGTTATTATTATTATTAGTTAAGTTATTAGTATTAGTTAAAGTATTTCACGGCATTCAATCTAACCAGTAAGCAAAATAATTTCTTTACGAACAACGAGATATATAAAGTAGAGTGATAAATGGTAACCCTTGAGAAGGTCCAAGATGAGTCATGTGGCATGCTTTCCTTGCACATGCGTATTCGGTGGTTTCCTTGGTAACAGCTCATTTTCATTACATTACTATGGCAACGGTTTCAATGTTTTTGTTTACTTTACGTAGTTTAATATTCTTTTGTTCTAAACCATTTTGATTTTGATTTTACTTCTTTTTTATTTCGTGTAGTTGAACTTTAACCGACAAAATGCTTAAAAATAGTTGAAAAATTATTATTTGTTGTTAAATTTAGCTCTTTAAAAGTTTAAATTTTGTTGTATAAACACTTTTAAAGTTTGTTGAGAAACGACGAAAATAAAGGTATTTTATTATTTATTAAAATGTGAAATATGTGTAAAATTATTTTAGAAGCAATTTATTTCGGTCATAGGACTGTCATGTTACCTAATAATAATGATAATTTGTTGAACTAATATTTTAAATACCAAAATAGCGATAAAGGGCCAAACACAGCAACCTTTTCGAGCATATCACGTGATTCATCTTGAACCACAGAAAGCTAATCCTTCATCCATTGAATTAGCACTCTAATTTATATATCTCGTTGTTTACGAAAAACCACGTATAACACGTAGGGTTGCCGTAAGTAGGGTCGCCAAATTTGGCAATTTATGCGAATTTTGGCCTGGTTGCGATAATACCTAAGTACCTATTCCCCCTCAGCTAGATTTGGCGATTTTTCTTTGGCGCCGATTTGAACGATAACGATGTCGTTCTGGATTGTTTGCGATATAATATGGCAGCCTACATGCTATTTATTTTGGATTTATGATTTATAATTTAGCTTACGATTTTATCATTTATGCTATATGATTTATGATTTTTAGATTTATGATTTAGCCATAATCGCCAACGAAAAATCGCCAAATCTAGCTGAGGGGAAATACTATAGTTGATCCTATGATTTTTAGATTTATGATTTAGCCATAATCGCCAACAAAAAATCGCCAAATATCGTTGTGGCGTTATACTGAAGTTGTTCCAAAGATACTTACGTATTAACGCCACCGCGGGTAGAGATTAAGCGCCGTCAATCTACACCTAAAATTTTTGCGACAAATCAAACACTTTATTTAAAATTAAAACACTTTCAAAATTCAAAACACTTTATTTAAAACAAAGTAGTCAATCTGATTCGGTGGAAAATGGGCCGATATAGAGTTTAACATAGATTCAAAACTGTCTCTATTATCTTTCACCTGATGCTGTCGCCATATGAACTCTGATAAATAAGATTCCAAAAGATGTCTCGCTGTCCCCCTATGTCTCTTGTGTGCGAACAACAAGATTGCTCTTTATTGGCGCATTAGCGCAACTTCTGCTGCTGTGGCGTTAATACGTATGTACCGAAAAAAAATTATAAAATAGAGCAATAATAATAATAATAATAATAATAATAATAAAATTCGCAACCTATTTTTGTTTTTTAAGCATTGATGTAAAACTTTGCAGAAAACAGAATTTAATTTAATACAACAGGACTTTTTTTTTTTTTTTGGTCCATTTTTCCATGCAATGGAATGAAGTAACTGCATTGCTAAAATATTTTAGTTACACATAATACAGGACATCACTGGCAGATTTTAAATTTTTCATTTATTTTGACGATGACTTAAATTATCTGTCTCAGTTATGCATGTCAAGATTTTTGCGAGAAAAGTCTAAGCTACTTCGGTGCCAAATTTAAAATTTCGCCAAGAGGTTAAACTGTACCATTGCTTTAGCACAATTTTTTTTTTCAATTTTATTTTAAATATTTTTTTAACTTAATTCAAGTGATAAAAAGAAGAAGATTTTTTATTTGGTCTAAATGTACAAAATATCTCCAGGTAAAATATTATCCGTATTATTAGAAAGAAAATGGCTAAAGTAGTTTTTCCTGTACCGTTGATGTCTCTATAAATTAAATTATCCAATATCATTATATTTCATTCTCCACACGCATTTTTTATTTTCTAAATTCAATATTATATAATATATATGTAAAAAAATCAAGGTGTAATCAGTACATATCCAGAAGATGTAGCCAACAAATATTCAGAAGCCATCATTAACACAAGTTCGGGAGATATCGCCAACAACTATTAAGATGTCATGATCAATATATGCCAGTAGATATCGCCAACAATAATAATTATTCAGAAGATATCGCCAACAAGTATTCAGGAGCCATCATGAATATTTATTCAAATTGTGAACAAATATTCAAAAGCCATCCAATTTATGAATGGTGATGGTCTATCTCGAATACTCCAAACCGGCAATTCGTTATTAGAATATAATCAAGGAGGAATTTTTCACTTATCAGTAGGTTTCGAAAAATGTGATTTTTCCCCCCGATTTAACTTAGTATTTAATATAGTTTAAGAAATGGTAAAATTAGATATTGACGGGCATCTTGGCAAATTCATGACGACAATGCAAAATCGCTATCTGAAAAAAATTGTCCTATCGTACTACTACTAATGAAATGTTTAAAATAATTGCAATAATCACATAAGATATTTATTTTCAATGGATCCGACTAAATCATATTCTAGGAAAAATGCCCTTTAAATGTTGCATCTTTACTGTTGTAAGCACCATTTTAAACCTTGCTGTACATTGGACATAAATGCAGAGTGTTACATATTGCCCTAAATTAACAAAAAAAATTCAATAGTAAAAAATATAGGCATTAGAAAAAATAAGTTCATAATTTCTTTAATCAAGCAATAATACCTGAAAAAATCATCGTCAAACAGTGACAAAAAAATTAACAAGTGGATCGTATACTGAAGCTGTAACGCTAAATCATTTAGATGTTAAGAATTTCGCTTTGTTCTAAACAGTTAGTGCTATCGTTGTTTATTTTGTGTGTCTAGCTGTCTAACATATGTTTTCTCTCAAAATAATGGCAAATATTTATTAAACTGTCGAACGTTAAGACAGATTTTTCACATACTAGAAACGATATAATATTAAATATTGTGTATTTCAATGTGATACCAAATATGGTGAATTTCTATAATATTGTTAAACTTTTCTCTTGTATTATGTATTATTAATATTCCAATTCAATGAAAGGCAAAGTTGAGAATAGTCGGGTAGAATCCAGCAGGGGTTAATGAGAGAAGCAAGTCGGGGTGAGGTAAAGCCATCCTTGGGGGTTGGTGAGCGGAGCGAGCAGGGGGCAGAGCCCCCTAGTTTATTAAAAAAAAAAAATTCTGTGATTTTTTTTTTTATCGACAGATTACAGATGGCGCCACTGTCATATTGTAACTGAAATGGAATATTATCGATGCGAGCAAATTAAAATAATATATATGAAAAATACTGAATATTGATGTATGCTTTCTTTCTCCATTCTTACCATAATTTATAAATTCTGTCTCTCTTAAATTACTCGAAGCATTTTTTGGTCACATTTAGAGTAAAATTAGAAAAAAATCTTCAGATTTTATTTTTATTACACGAAGTACGCTTAAATTTTGTATATTAAAATTTCATGAAATTTATTCACCCTTCCCCTCCAACCAAAAAATAATTGATTACAGCAGTGGATTTTAAAATGGTTAAGAGCAATGCGGAAAACAGAGATGTTTAAAACTTTATGCCATAAAGATTTAAGATGCACATGATCGTCAAATTTTGACGGGTATTAACTAGTAATTAAATTATGATCTCTAGAGTTAAAAAACTAAAACTAATAATAATAACTAATAATAATAATTTAAAATATTATATGATAGCGGCATAAACATCCCTGACTATAATTTTTTTTATTTAAAAATTTCGCAATGTATTTGGAATTTACGATTTACTTAACATGACAGAATAAAGCATAATTGAGCATAAACGTCCATTTTGAGGATCATAAATATGTCAGACAACTTCAAAATAACATTTATGGTATTTATTTAAGTTATGATATTTGTTATTTAGTTGAATCATTTTTAATTTTTAAACACGTCAACACAAATTGGTGCTGCCAGTCCTAAGCCTGGATAAAGTGTGAAGGTTTTTTTATTGTCACAATATCCCTTAAATTGTCTGTCCAGTTATCCAGCTTTTGCTTATCCGAACTAGGGTCTGTCCCGACGTGTTCGGATAATCGGCGCTCTACTGTATATATATATATATATATATATATACAAGGTGACCGAATTTTTGAAACCTAATTTGCGGACAAATCATCGCAGCGTCTTCAAATTAAGTGCAATTCGAGGACAGAACTAAATTATGCTTTATCAGAGCTGTACAAGATATATTTGCATCATCCACATAGTCTTACCTTAAATATATTTATTTTTAAACGCTTTCAACAGTTTTTCTGGCTGAAAAAATAGGACTGGGACGGCACTGATTACTATTGCTGTTTGCAGCTGCACATAAACATATATAAAGGTTGGGGGGTGTCCTGAAATTTTGTTTACAAACTTAATGTACTGGTCTGTTAGACCATGATAAACAAGTTTTACATAAGAAATTGTATCTAAAAATGCGACCTGCCCCACTGAAGGGTTAAGTTCACAGGTATATAATAGCAAGAATCAGGGTTACTTTAGGCAAGGATTTCGCAGGAAAAGGATTCATCAGTTTATTAACGAGAAATTTTCTGATATGTATTAATTTTATGGGGCATTGGATGGAATTCAAACATTGCCCCTTAGCAGAGTGTTTTTGGAGACCACTTGCCAGTTAATTTAGCAGTTTTGGCGTTCTTCACGTCTTTTCTTTTGAATAAAGCATTTTTTTTTTACACACACACACACACACATATATATATTTATATACTCAGAGAAAATAAAAATAAAATAAATAAATAAATAAATAAATGACTTTCAATTTGAGGACGTTTGAGGACAAATTTGTAAATTCGAGATCATTTGATGTCCTTAAATGATTTTTAAATTGCTGAGGACATGGGTCGAAATTCAAAGACTGTCCTCATGATTCGAGGACCTTTGGTCACCTTATATATATATTATTAATTCTTAAAACATATATTAATAATTTATATATATATACAGTACCCGACGCTCATTAAAATAACATTCGTCCTGAGCCAAAGTGATTTTATTAAGCGGCTGATTTTTATATCCAGTGAACATTCCTGCCCTCAAGGATAAAGGATTACTTCCCTGAATTTGGAAAGAATATTCAAATGGTAACGAATATTGAAATTAATAAACAATATTAATTAATTTTTGATTTATAATTAATTGTTTCTTTGATATAAGTAAATTAAACACATTCCATGTTTCTATGTTCTTTCCTTTGAGGAAAATCATCATTACTTTACGAAAATTCACGCTTTTCTTATAAATTTAAAATCTTTCCATTTAAACTTCTTGATTTATAGTTGTTACAAAATAAGAACTAGAAATTATTTTTAATAATTAAAATAAATAAATAAATAATATATATCATTTGCAAATCAAGTCAAATTTGTAATTACTGCGTTTTGAAGAATACGTTCCTTGAAATTGTTACGGAAAAAATTTATGGGGTGTGTTTAATTTGTAACTGTACTGCAAGTGTAAAAATTTCAACAACAAGAGATAACGGAGGGATTGTTGTTCTTTCTTTTTCCAAAAATAAAAAAATAAAATAAAAAAGGTTTTTAGCGTGTATAAATGATATTTTTGCTGCTGAGGAGATTTTTTTGAGCTTATTAACTAGTGATGCTGATCTTATTAAGCGGCAGTTTTAAATATAGTTTGTATTGATTTGATTCCGATCCTGGCAATTTGATCAGATTAAGCGGCTGATTTTATTAACCAGTGAATTTATTAAGCGGTGATTACTGATTATATATATATATCCCTAACCCTAAATTTTTATGAAAAAATCGTATACGCCTATTTCCTTTAAAACCGAGTTTCTGCTGTATTTTGCCCTGGGCGGATTACGGATTACCAGTGAAAGTTATTTTTACTTTTTATTTATTTATTTTTTTTAAACGTTGAGCACATGTCAGACATCGGTGGTTGACACTGAATTTTCCGTTTAGGCCGCGTCAACCACACCGGTGGCTTACAGTGTAAATGAAGATATAAAACTAAAAAATCTACATTGCTTTAATTAATTACTGAAAATTTATTTAAAATTTACTTGATTATTTATTTATTACAGGATTATATCATTAAGGCATTTTAATAGATTTTATTGAAACATGGTAATCATAACGTGCTTCAAAGCAGCACGCGTAGCCTGATGGGGATTTCTTTAAGAATTCGCGTGGCGCTCAACGTGTTAATGATAAAGATAAACTCGATTGGTCTATAATCTTAAAATATCCTCAGAATTAATTTTTCACTTCCATTACTCAACTACCATAGGATATGGAAGTACTTCTTTCGGTCAAAAATTTGTATGTTAAGTTTTCACCTGATTTACATGTTTTATAGTTTTCTGAGTCTAAATAATCTGGCGTGTCACTCACACGACTTTCTCTTACCCTGAAATTTAACACTATAAATACAGGTTGAAGATTAAGAGGTAAGATAACGAGTGTTGTTATGTAAACCTGTGTTAAACAATTCAAATTAGGCTTCGGAAGAGTTTTATATGATAATTAGTTCTGTGTGAGAGGGCTACCCCCCCCCTCACCCCCCCCCCCCGGTTTCATTAATGCACCTACATTTATATAGAATTTAATTCGATTATTAAAATATAATTATATTTAAAAAAAAATTATCAAAATTATTATTTAAAAAAATTATCTTTTATGATAATGCAGACGATTTCCATATTAGAAAAGTAGTATAACACTAAATATCTAAAAAAAAAAAAGGTTGAAATTATTCTCAATATTACATTTTTTTTTTTTTTTTGTTAAAAATGAAAAAAAATCGATAACTTTATTTTAAATTATCGCAGATCGATGGTTCAACCATTCGTTTTAAAGGTATTGGCGAGCTCTTTTGAAAGACACCCATCATGAGAATTTACTCCCCTCGAAGGGGGACTTTTCCCCAGGGGGGGGGGAGGCGAGGTTCCTACATACACAATTTTTTTCCCAGTTGTCTATCTCTATAAAAAAAAAAATATATATATTCGTTTCATTTTGTTTAGTGCAGTCTATAGATGTTAAACTCTACTTACCTGCAATTTCCCCCATAGACGTAATGTATTTGAATACTTTTGAGTGTCCCTGTACACGAACTATATGCTTCATCTCAACGAAAAGCTTACTGTAGCATCCCTGTATGATACATATTTAAAATGCCGAGTTTGGGATTTATGCTACTATATGTTCTTGAGATATGCTGATAACAGGCACACAGACACACAGACCATTCGCTAAAAACATGATTTTCGTATTCAGGGCACCTCAGAACATGTAAATACAGCAAAAATTCACGTTCGAAAATTTGATCCTCAAAAAATACTTTCTCGACCCTATGGGTAACAGAAAGTAAAAAGTGGTTTAGCATCCCTGTATGATACATATTTAGAATGCCGAGTTTAGGATTTCTGCTACTATTTGTTCTTGAGATATGCTGATAATAGACGCACAGACTATTCGCTAAAAACATGATTTTCGTATTCAGGGTACCTCAGAACATGTAAATATAGCAAAAATTCACGTTCGAAAATTTGACCCTCAAACAATACTTTCTCGACCCTATGGGTAAGAGAAAGTAAAAAGTGGTTTTCGTCAATTGATCTGTGTGTGGTGAATCTTCTAACTATCATATCTCCAAAACGAATAAATATAGCTTCAGAATAAATATAGCTTCAGAATTGAGATTGAAATAGTGCACGCATGAATTTTCCAAATGTTAGTGAAAACTGGAAAACTGGCATTGGAACCGTAAATCCTTACCTCAAAAACAGCTCTATCGATTTTCTTCAAAGTTGCTATATAAACACCCTTTTAGATGTCCTTTCGTATGTATTATTTTTTTTATTCAGGAAAATTGGGAGACGTCCTGTTTAAGTTCTCTTGAAAAGCTAGAGAAAGTTAATTTAGCTGTTATTAAAGTGCTGATGTATTTTCCGGTGTTAGGATTCTTTGCAAGGCTGACAGATTTGAAAGTTACATCAAATGGATATTATGTTATTGATGGTTTTGTTTTAATTCTTTGCCAATCCTAACGCTTTAAAGCACTCTAGATAGAGTCATCAAATTTAGGGACTCATTTATATAACTGTCACCAATAATTTTGATGAGTGATATTTGATATAGGGGAGCGTGGGGCTAGTTGTCACAGGGGTAAGAAGTAACACGCAATTTACGAAATAGTTTGTAACATTTGTGATTAAATATTTTTATAAACATAATTCTTATGACGCGCTTCAAAATGTAAGCCCAATCGGTGCTCCACAAAAATGGTTAATGAGAGGTCCTGTACACGTGCTTCATTTTAGCTAGTTAGTCGAAAAAAAAATATTTCATAAATTTTGATTAAAAGTATGTTAATTTATACTTTAACGGAATGTTTATAGCTATTTATTTAGTCTGTGTGTTGAGTTATAAAATGCATGTTTAATTTTTTGTATAAATCGTTATATATTTTTATAAATAAACAAACTGTACAAAATCATACGATGGGGCAAGTTGAAACGTGTTAGAGGAGTGCCTTGTGAAGATACATACAGCTAGAGCTAGAGCCCATTTTCAGGAAACTTTCAGAAATGAAAAATTTTTGGCTTCTTTGCCAGTACTATATTTATACATAAATATTTTCTGTGTTTTTATATTATAGTAGCGTGTAGTGACAAAGGTGCTTCGTAAAACCCTTGGAGTTAATAATTTCTTAATGTAAAATACTGTGACCTTATTTCTAAGGATAAATCAAGAATTTGATATGAGATTTAATTGAAGTTTGGTGAGTCAGTAACTTTATAGTTACTTTGTTTTTAAGATCTATTTTAGTTATAACAAGGACTATTTAGTTATAACAAGGAAACATTCAAAAGATGTCATCTTCAAAAAGTATTGAAAAAAAATATATGTGATTCTACTCTTCATAAAACACCAGAAAATGAATAAATTATCGCCTGAAATGAATTACAAAATTAAGCATATTTGGCGATTTAGCGCTGTTAGGCGATATGTTTGCTAGCACCGAGATTGCCGTGTACGAACAAAACCGTGTTTTGCTTTTCCGCCAAGTATTGAAAATCAATCGCCTAGCAGTGTAAAATCGCCAAATATGCTTAATTTTGATAATTTTTGGTGGTCGCTGTAATTAATTTCAGCCGATAATTTTTCATTTTCTGGTGTTTTATGAAGAGTAGAATCACATATATTTCTTTCAATACTTTTTGAAGATGACACCTTTTGAATGTTTCCTTGTAAGTACATGTGTGAAAGTTCAATATATCCTCTTCATTTAAAGTTCTTGTTAAACAAATGTTAAGTGTTCACTAAAGTTGTTTTCATTGAAGTTTTGTAATATAAGCGCTTTCTATCAGTTAATGTGGGGGATAATTCAATGGACGTAAATCAAGTCTTATAAAGTTCAATCAAAGAAAAAATGGGCTATGCTTCAGTTGCTCCCTTACATTCCCGCTGTCAGCCATAGTTAATATTATTGAATCTAGAAATAGAAGAAAATGTAAAGATGTATTGATCAATCCTCAGAAGTATATGTCGGTACGTTGATGTCTTACCATGTAATTATCAGAGCCTGATTAAGGGGAAGCACACATTATTTATACTTACACCGTTATTTTTTAAAAAATACTTTCCTCCTATAATAAACAGAAAATTCTCATTAAAAATTATTTTAAAAGAATTCTGGTGTCTAATAACGGTGAGTAAATTGGATTGTTTTACACCGTTCATTTTTTATAAAAAATATTTCCTCGTCAAAGCGTGGAATTTCTATGACATGAAGTAAAAAATAATTGTAAAAATATACCGGTGAGAGCGGAGATAATGTGTGCTTCCCCCTTAATCAGGCTCTGGTAATTATAATAAATGAGTAATATTTGTGAAATAAGTAAGATTCCTGTCATTATTATTGTTATTTAATCTATTTTCATCCCAATAATTTTCATGTTTATTTCCACAGCTAAATTTATTTTATTTCTATAATGGTAAAGCTCTATTTGTCTTTCCCTTTTTAACATAATTGACTGAACCAAGCACCCATACAGAAAGGTTAATCTCTCAAAACAAACCATGATGCTCATGGACTGCAATATTTAAGGTATCTCAACCCTAATAATAGGCTGTTACAGTCTAAAACTCTGCATTAAAAATTAAACAAAATTGGATGTATACCTCTGTTGAAACTAATGAAATAAAACCTATAAATAAAAAGGAAAAAAAAAAAGTCATATATCATAATTTGATGTATAGCCTATTTCTATAAACAAAAGTAATTTTTATTGACTTGTGTCCTTTTTTTGGTTATAAGCGAATTATCTGCGAATATCGCTTATCCGCATATGGTGAACCACTTAGTTCCACGCATATTCGTCAGTTTACTGTAAGTGATTGCAATGTTCTTACTCTTTAGCATGAAAATAAGACACATCGTATTATAAGTAATAAGAAAAAAAATGATAAAAACTCTTTGAGAAATTAGTTGAGTATATATCATTTTAATAATTTTGAGGAACAATAATTCCCTGTTGTTTACTTACTTAAGTGCTCATTTTTATATTAACCAAATGTCTATATTTTAGTCAATGGCCTTTTATTGTTGTTAGCTACACTACATATACACGTGCATTTTTATACACTTTATTTTGTTCACCTGGAATGAAAACAACGATGTGGAGATAGGACCGGATTATTCTCAATGGTGATAGAAAGAAGGATATAACATGCTCATTTATTTTTAACCCTTTCAGTCGCAGTGTTCCCGCTGATGGAACACCTAATTTTAATTCTCAACTGCAAAAACTCATCCCGTAAATTTTTTAGTAAAAATTTACATTTATAACATAGCAGAAAAGGCCCTTTTTTTTTATCGTGAAAATTTAAATTTTCTTCTATTTTAATTATGTTCGTAAATTCCGGTGGCAGTGTAATTTAAATGATCCGAATTACCTTGCCCAGCAAAGGGTTAAAATACTCCGGAATAAATTGAAATGTTGGGATCTATGCAACTTTTACGAGTCTTTGTTGTCGATAATGCTTACTTACAAAGTGATTTATTTATTAAATTAAATATTATTTGAATTTAATAAGGTTTACTTACAGATGTTTCAAACCGAAAATTTCTCGAAAAGGAACAATGCTAATTTTTTATTTTTTAAATATTTATAATCAGCTATGTGCCTAAAAGCCATTTTTAAAATTAGTTTAGTAATTTTTAAAATAAATTAAGTAGTGAACGTTAAAGGGTTAAACAAAAGAGAGATATGTATCACAGAAACAATTATAGTTTCAACTTACGAGAATACATATCTCGCTGGTGTCCTATAAAGGAATAATTAAATTAACTTAGAAATAGAGAATACCTATGAAATTTCAATAGACCTGCTCTGAATTAACTTCTAAGTCACGTGAAAGCAATTCTAGAAAAAAGCAATATGCATTTATGAAAATTTAAACGCAATTTTGGAATTATTTTTCGAATTTAATAATATAAACTTATTTTGATCTGAATCAATTTACAGTTAGGAGAATGAAAAAAGAAAAATAAAATCTGATTAGATAATGATAAGAAAATTTCAAGGATAAAAATAATTTAGTTAGCGGTATTCAAATCAGTTTCAAAAGATTTACTGGACACAAATTATTAAATATTATAAAATATAAGCCATTGAGGATGTTTTGTGTTTTTATCAGTAAATCTATGAAAATTGACAGCGTAGTTGAATCGTATTACCTAACTGCACTGCGCAAAAAAATCCCAGAAAATTCTTCGGAAATTTGGGGCAAATAGTTGCCCAATATTAAACAGTAACTTTCCTTGAACATACCAATGACAATCAAACATGTTGAAGATACTGAAGCTTTCTCCCGCAATGCGGGCTATATTTCAAAATGAACCTATTTTCAAATTCGCCATGTTCGCCAAACCAAAAACAGTTGCCATATGTCGTGATAAATAATCAATTATGAAACAACTATTACTTAAAACTTACACGTTATTTTTTTTTTTGTTTTTGTTTTTAATATAATGAAATGTAAATGAAATGTAATTTAAATTTAATTATATATAAGTCATGAAATGTAATTTAAATTTATCGTCGATCCGCGTTTGTAATGATCGATAGATGACGCTTTTTCAGCTTTTGTTGTTAGTAAATATAATAGCCCCGTGTATTTATTATTGTTCTATTTGTGTTACTACTTAATATTCGTGCTATAATTTCTCCGCCATTACATCATGGAAAATCGATTGCTTTTGGAAAAAATATTTCAGTTTATTCAAAGTTCGACCGGAAATTGATTTTTAACAGAAGCTGAAAAAATATTAGTTTCAAATCATCCGATTAATTCTTTACTTCCATTAGCCGAAGCAACTGAAATTTTAAATTTGTCATTTGGAAATAAATGGAAGCTTTATTCTGGATTTCTTGATCCTTTGGAGTTACACTGTAGCACACAACAGTATGTGTTATCTTTTTTACCGGATTTATTCATTTTTATTCAATAAATATTTGTGAAACTAAACATAAGCCAGCAATGGCGTCTCGACGAAAGCCGAAAGCTATTCCTGTTAATTGTAATTTCCCCTTAGCCCACCAGAGGGCGAGCATTTCATTACAATCGCGGATAGTTTATTGATTGAAGGGATAACACCTAAGTAACCCAATTTTTTTGCTTTTTGATTTTACTCTGTTAATAACAGAGAAGTGCCATGATGTTTTCGGTTTGAATTTATCATTTATATGATTTTTAATATTATCAGTTTTCTATTAATTCTTATAATCATTTTAACTATTAACTGTTATTATTATTTTAATTATTTGTTTGCGGTTTCCTCTAATTTAGCTAAATGTATTGATCATAATTTGGTGGTTTAAAGTGGGGGCCAAAATTTAGTATTACATTTATTCTTTTAATTTAACTTTCACACTTATTTAATGTGTGTCAAATCTCTATAAAATTTATTTTTTCTGAATATATTGATGAAATTGTAACTTTTTTCTTCTAAAATACATTGATGGAATTGAGTGTTTTTTCTTTTAAAATCACACTTCTGTTTTCATTGTTTTATTCATTACTCCCAACTAAGAATTAATTTTTTTTATTAATTTTTTTTTTTTAGTACCATTATGTAGCTATGGCGTAACTTCCGAACGTTATTCTCCAGAAACTCTATTTTGTTATTCAAAAAGTTGCTAAATTTCTTAAAATAGGGCAGTTTCGTGGTGAACAACCTGTTATTCTGAGAAACCTGCTCCAATCTCATAAAAAACCAAGAACTTTTCAGATATATAAAACTAACGTTACAAAAGTTTTCTACAGTGTATAATTTACATTTCATTTCTCCCAGTGTCCCAACTGAAACATAATTATATATAAGTTTTATTTATATAGAATATTAGGGGCATTCTCATTCGGAAATGCAATGATATTTCTACTACACTTTTATTGTTATATTTTGTGCTTTAAAGTATTAAAAGTAGTTGTATTATAAGAGAAAATTTTATAAAATATACAAAATCTGTTAGTCTCATAATTGATTTCCCTGTGCATAAAATTAAGTTCTTTATGTGAGGACAATTAATCACATTTGTAACGAATTGCGTTAAACGTATTAAAATGCGTAGATTTTATCAAATGCAACATCATTTTAATTAAATTTCGATATAAAAAATACAAAAATAGTTAGTTTTTCTTTTTTTAAAGTAAATGAAATGGTAACTATAGTTGTTTTCATAATTCCATACTAAAAATTTTATTTAACTGAAATTCATCAAACGTTCAGAATGAAGCGTTTGGAAAAATAATAACTTACCATATATAATAATTATCATAATTAAAAAAAAAAATTAAAACCAACAATAATTGTCATACTGCTAGTGTGGCATGCATTTCAAGAACAAATAAACTCGAACATAAATTTTTAAAAATTTAAGTAATTTTGCAAAATAAATATGTAATTGATGAATTCTTCATATCGCGTTTCAAAGTTCATTATACATTACTTAATACTCAATAACTGAAGCTTATTGAATACTCGTATCAGATTTTATTAAAAATATAAATTTGTGGAAACATATTGTTAATTTAAAGATATATTCATATTTCAACAAGTTCATCGATTAAAGTGCAGCATGTTATAGAGGGTAATGAATGACTAATATCTCGAAAAATTTTACTTGAAATTTTAGAAATAAATTTAATTCAATTGTATTAAAAACAGCAAATATTTTATAAATTTAAAATTTTATGTTTGAAAATTATATTTTACTTTTCAGTTACTAATTCAGCACTTTTCAATTTACTAATATTACATTTTACTTTTCAAAATTTAAGAATTTTTCGAGACATTACATTTTTAACGACATTGAATACGTTTTTACAATGCAAAAATCAAGCAAAAAAAAAAAAAAATAGTGTACTAATAAAAAGTAAAGAGGCTATTTGTAGAACTTATTCAAATATTTATTTCATCTTTCAAAATGTATAGTACATTCATTCAAAAATACAATATTTTAAAAGAGATTCAAGAGCATCAAAGTCTTCAAATACCACGCATCATGTCACTAACTGAACTTATAGCAGATGTAGAAGCATCAGGATTAACATAACCTATTTTAGCACTGCTTAATATGTGAACTAAAGCAGATATTATTTCTAAAAGTACCTGAATAAAAACTTCACATTCAGAAAGACCAGGGTGGTCAGATTTTACCCTTTGAACCATGTAAGACATAACATTGGAATTAACTTTGCCACCATTTGAGGCAATAGTTGAAACAGCGGAAGAAACACGAGAGGTTGCAGCAGGAGATTTCATTATTAAGGCTGAGTTGGAAGTGATTCCTTGGGCGTATCCTGCGCCTGCTCCTGCTCCAGCACCTGATCCAGCACCATATCCAGCACCATATCCAGAACCAGCACCCGCTCCAGCGCCATAACCTGTACCTGCTCCAGAACCTGAACCTGCTCCAGCGCCGTAACCAGCACCTGCTCCAGCACCTGAGCCAGATCCAGCTCCTGCACCTGCACCTGAGCCAGCTCCTGCACTAGAACCACTACCATACCCAGCGCCAAAACCTGTGCCAGCACCCGCTCCAGAACCTAAATAAATAACATTTTTATTTACTATCTCATTCTGTTTTTAATTTATAATGGTAATATAAAACATCTGTAAATTTTTGTTATTTTATTTAAGAGAGAATTATAATTATTAAAAAAAAAGCAGCTTTTTAGCTGATTAGATAACATATATTACTTTTTAAAATCACTTAATATTTTTTTAAGCAAAAAAAAAAAAACATTTAATAATATACTTTTATTATTCGTTTATTTAATTATAAATCAGATTTTGACAACTGTGAATTTATTTTTATTATCGTCAATTAAAAATTTTTAGGTATTTTATTTTAAATAAAACAAGTCTAGCGTAAATATTTTTATACATTAATGTGGTATGATATTAATTATTAATATTTACTGTATTAACATTCATATAAACATACAAATTTCAAATATTCTAACTCAAATTATAACATTTTATGCAATTGTATAAATATGAATATCATGATTCTTTAGTTTTATTTTTGCACTGTCCACAACTATGTTTAACTTTCAATGAATTATGTTCATGTTAAAAATTAATCTATATGTATAATACTTCTTGAGAGTTTCTTTATAGATACAGAAGAAAATAAAAATAAGTAGAAGCATTTTCCGCATAAATGTATGGACATAAAATTTTGGCCCGTAAAAAATTGCGCTATAGTTTTTTATAGTAACAAGAAGTTCTATAGCCGTTAAAACATTTTCTTGCTCATATAATGAATATTATTATTATTATAGAGCTTTTAAAATGTTGAATATACCCAATCAAATGGTAACTAAAAACAAGAATGAAAAATCATGCGGTACGCATTGATTAAGCGCGTATCAGACACAGCGACTTTTGACACAACCAATTTTTGAGCCAACTTTAGCGCCGATTTTTCCTCGCCGAAAACACCGTAGAGGTTACAACAGACGAGTGAAAAGTTGGATGAAAGAAGGCTATCTTTTGACGGTTATCACTTTTCTTGGCGCGAATGAAATACGCAATGATTAGTGTTAAAATTCCCTTTCATTTGTGTAAAATATCGCATTGTTATTTCTATTTTGATCTTTGTTACAACTATTGTCATAACACCATACGAAAATAAAAACGATTAATTCAAAATTTTTATCATTTAATGGTAAAATAAAAGTGCTTAACGATAATATTTCTTATTCAAATCTTCTCTTTAAGCGATTCTCGTGTTCCGCCATCTTGGAAATATGACGTAGCAAAATAGTGCATCCTGATTGGATGAGTCTGTGGAAAAATTGAGTGTAGAGACAATTTTATCAAGACAGCTCTGAAAAAGTTGGGCAAGGTCGGTGTGCACTATCACATTGGGAGTAGTGACAATTTTTTTCCGAAAAATAGGCGCTTATCAGTGGTTGATTCTAAAATCGCCTGTAAAGTCGTCGTGTCTGATACGCGCTTTATTAACACTTTCCAACTGTACATACTCGTTGTATCGTATAACTTTCAATGTTCTTTGCCTACGTTATCACACAGCAGACAGACAGACAGAATGACTGAAAGGCATACAGACAGACTAATTGAGTTCATAATCACTCTTAAACCTTGCTGAAAAAGGTTAGAAATGCTTAACGCAAAAGAAATTGCAGACCTTAATATATCTGAATATTTTAGTGTAACCCTGTAAATCTGAAGGTTAACCATATCATAATCTATACAAAACATTAATTTAGCATATTAACAATAAATGCCAATTTTTTTTAGGATTTTTACTGTGGAATATTATATAAATGTGATTTATAAAAACGTCTCCCAACAAATGCAATGCATTAGCATTTTTTTGGTTGTCCCTGTACACAAATCAGTTGTACAGAACCTATTAATGCCATTTTAAATAGGAACACTCCATAGTGAACTTGAATAACGTACATAATTTTTTAAAATTCTGAAAATATTTACGGATGCTGGGGGCGGACAGATGAAAAGATAGAAATATGGACAATCGGACTGACAGATTCACAAATTGATACATAGTCATACTTAAAAATTGTTAGAAAGTGTTAAAAACACGTTTAATGTAACCGTAAATGCAATTCTAGCAAATTTCCAATAGTAGCCCTTAATGTAACTGAATATTTTTGTGTGGCCCTGTAAATCTTAATGTTATTCCTACTACATTCTATAAAAAGCATTTTTTTGTGCATATGAATAACGTATTTCAATTTCATGAAGATTTGTGCAAAGTAAAGTTATTAAAAATTGGTTTATAGAAATACCTCTCATAAAATGCAATGCTTTGGAATACTTTCGAGTAACCCCGTACTCAAACCAGCAGTGATATTTACTCTATTTTCTACAAGTATAAGAAAACATCTGATAATGAACTTGAATAGCATATTTCAATTTCATTAAGATTTGTGTAAAGTAAAGGTATTAAAATATGGTTTATAGAAATACTTCTCATAGAACACAATACTTTGGAATACTTTCAGGTGTCCATGTACACAAACCAGTTGAGATATTAACTCTATTTTCAATAGGGTACATTCGATAGTGAACTTGAATAACATATATAAGTTTCAAGAAATTTCATGAATATTTACGGGAGTTAGAGTGCTAATAGACAGACGAACGGACAGACAGACAAACCGAATTGAGAAATAGATAAATAAAGGGAATCGTCAACAAAAGATTTCCTTAGAAAATTATTAAAACTTTTACATTACTGAAAATTTCAAAATGTATATGTACAGCGGGAAAGGAATAATTTAATTTAGAGTACTAATTTGCAACCTGATCTAAATTACTAAATTTGCTCATGATATTTGGTCATTATTATCAGCGAAGACATTTTTAAATTCGTCTGCGATTATTGTATGTTATATAAGAATGTTTTATCTATACATATTGATATTGCTCACAGAAGATAATTCAGCAAAATCGATAAATTATTATTATCTAGAGAGTTATTTTTTTTCTATTGAGCTTGAATTAAATTTTAGCGTTAACATAAATGAAATTTATTTTCTTCGAGTCAGAGCGATTGAAACAAACTAAAAAATCATGAATTATTCCGAAAACATATCTGGCTTACTGGAATCGTTGAAATCTTTTTTATTTTTTTTTCAGAGTTTTGGCTTTTTGTGTACTCTACGCAACGAAATGCGTACAAGCAAAAGTTATTTTATAAAAAAAACATATGCTAAGATCGATGAAATACAAAATTAATCAACTAGAATCATATCTTTTGAAACCGGTTTATTATTATTACTTCTGTTTTTTCAAATTTCATGTTTGTTATTTTCCACCTGTTAATGTTATATTTGATTGTTCTTTACTTAACGCGAATAAGTATCTCGAGATATCTTTACGGTTCCTTCATTCATAAATGCGATATATCGGTGTACATCGAACAAAATAGCCCTACGAGAGGCCGAGAGCTTCTGATATCGAAGATTATAGACGGGAAGTGCAAGATTCGATTCCACATCACGCTCGTCGACATAGCCATTCGGAGTTTCTCGTGGTCTTCTCGAAACTCGCACAAATATGGGTTGGAATTTCTTAGAAACACTCTCACGGAGGGCACTTGACCCAGGCGTAGGAGCTTCGTGTAGTCAGTTGGCCTTAACGCGAACACTAACCCAATCACCAAACAAAATATGATAAACTTTATTCCATTTTATGCTTTTTTATTTTCAATATAATTCAAAACATATGATAAGTGTCTTCTTGCAAAGAAACGTGTTTCAGAAAGTTCTCTGTGATATTGTAAATGCTTTATATTTGTAAGACCATTCACGTAATTAAAGAATAACTAAAAGGAGTAACTCATAAGTAATTAAAGAGTAAAATAAAGTACAGTTAAAAACTATTATATCTCAACGACTATTAAATTATATTTTTTTAAATTAACCCCTAGTAAAGGCTGTATTTTAATTCAGAATTACATCCAGAAGCATCACTAATTAATTCCTGTCAAATTTTCCAGGTGGATATTTTGCAATTCTCTTGAAAATAGATAAAAATGTTTCAAAATCACTGCCATATGCAGTTTTTAACACATTAGGCTTTAGAAATTTAATACGCAAATATGAACATTTTTGAACATATTTATCTAATTTTTTTTCTACAGTACTGCAATTTAAACAGCATATGTAAAATACTTTGAAACAAAACAATGAATGAAGTTCCTGATATTTTTTAGAGTTCCGAATTTAACACAAATCCGTATTATTAATACACTGCCACAATGAATTTTAATTAGTTATAACATTTTCTTCCATCATTTCTAAACGAATAACTAAGACAATTTTATAAATTATTGCACTTGATAATATAAAAATTTTTAAAAAAGACTCTTTGAAGCAAGTGAATAAAAAAAATATATATTTAATTAAAAGACATATTTATACTAAAATACATTTTCGAAACTTTTCGCCCTGATCAACAGGGATTCATCAGGAAATCACTTGTAAAAAATTAAGTTTCTAAAGTGCAGCTCTCTCCGTCCATGCATATATATCACACTTTCAGGTTACAAATACAGTTAAGCTTGATTTATATGAAATATGAAGAATGTATTCACAAAAGCCAGTTTTGGTCGAAATTCCGGAATCGATTGGTTGGAGATTTTTTGGGTTTAAAAGGAGGCAACACTTTAGGTTCTAAAACTATTGAGGAACTTGTTCGGAGATGTCAATGGATGGGAACTAGAAAGGCTGGTTTTGACGGCAACAGCTGTCGAAAAACCGTAGAGTAGACAAAGAAACCGTAAAAAGTTTATAAAGAGTCAGCAACGTTTCATCTATGGAGTCATACAGTCTTGTAAAGGGCTTCTAAGTAAGTATAATGGAAACCAAATATCTGGTTTGATGTAGGAATGCTGAATCTTTAGAATTATTTGCTTTTCGACATTTTATAATATTGACAGATTCCGAAATGATCAGTTCTTTTACATTTTGTAGAGTAGAAATAATGAAAGCTGAAATAGTTTTAACTCCACAACATATACAAAAACTGATTATTTCGGAAGCTGCCAATATTATAAAATGTCGAAAAGGAATTAATTCTAAAGATTTTGCATTTCTACCGAAAAATTCGCTTTTTCTTACAAAATCTGTTATTTAATTTCTATTTTTTTCAGTATACTTATTTAGAAGCCCTTTATAAGACTGTATGACACCATACCTGAAACATCGCAAGCTCTTTGTAAGCTTTATATTTACTCTTCGATTACTCCATGGTTTTTCACAGCTGTTGCCGCCAGCCCAGCTTTTCCAGTGTCTATTCACTGGCTTCTTCGAGCAAGTTCCTCAATAGTCCCAGAAACTCAAGTGTTGCCTCCTTTTAAACCCAAAAATGCTCCAACCAATCGACTTTGGAATTTACACTAAAATTGGCTTTTGTGAGTAAGTTCTTCATATTATCTATAAATTAAGCTTAACTGAATTTGTAATAAAAAAATGTGCTTTATATACATGGACAATGAGAGCTGCATTTTAGAAATTTAATTTGTTACAAATGATTTCCAGATTATGCCCTGATGATCAGGGCTAAAAGCTTTGAAAATGCATTTTAATGTAAATATGTCTTTCAATTAAATACATTTTTAAATTTACGTGTTTTAAAGTGTATTTTTTCAAATTTTAGAATACTACACGTTTTTCTAATTTTTTTTTCTATGAGATATACCTAATCTAAGAAAATGTATAACAGACATTTAAACACATTAAAACATAAAATTAGATTCTAGGAATTTTTTTCTGAAAAATATTCATCTTTAAACACTGCTCATTTTATTAAAAATAAAAAGGAAAACTAAATTTTTAAGGTTTAAATAAGATTTCTGTTTAAACCGTTGAAAAATAAATAATATATGATAGTTTTAAATGACTGACACTGAAAACCGCGAGCGAACCGCCTATTAAATGTGTTTTTTTAAGAAAACATCAAAGTAAACGAGATCAAAACAGAAAATAGCACAGCACTCATACGTATTAGTTAAATACTAAAATCGAATTTTTTGATTTTCAAAAATTCATTGGAAAAGATAAAAATTTTAAACAATTATACCATATGGAGAAATTCCATAAAAAGAATAATAGTATATTTTAATTTGCCAAAAACAAAAAAAAACATTTAAATAATTAACCTTGGGTGTATCCCATACCTGTTCCTGCTCCATAACCAGCTGCAGTTCCTGTTCCTTGGCCATATCCTACATCTGAACCTGTTCCAGCACCTGCTCCTTGGCCATATCCTCCGCCTGATCCTGATCCTACTCCTTGGCCATATCCTGCGCCAGAACCTACACCATATCCACCTCCTGCTCCAGAACCAGAACCATATCCAGCTCCCGTTCCAGCACCAGAACCTGCACCCGATCCAGCTCCTGCCCCTTGGCCATATCCTGCGCCTGATCCTGCCCCAGCGCCAGCTCCTGCTCCAGCACCAGAACCTGAACCCGATCCAGCTCCTGCTCCTTGGCCATATCCTGCACCAGAACCTGAACCCGATCCAGCTCCTGCTCCTTGGCCATATCCTGCGCCTAATCCTGCCCCAGCGCCAGCTCCTGCTCCAGCACCAGAACCTGCACCTGTTCCTACTCCTTGGCCATATCCTGCGCCTGATCCTGCTCCAGCGCCAGCACCAAATCCTGATCCATAACCAGAACCTGCACCCGATCCAGCTCCTACTCCTCCTCCATATCCTGAGCCTGATCCTACTCCAGCGCCAGAACCTGCACCTGCTCCTGCTCCTTGGCCATATCCTGAGCCTGATCCTGCCCCACCGCCAGCTCCTGCTCCTGCACCAGTTCCTGCACCTGCGCCATATCCTGCACCAGAACCTACACCCGATCCAGCTCCCGCTCCAGAACCATAGCCATATCCAGAACCTGCTCCCGATCCAGCTCCTGCTCCAGAACCATAACCATATCCAGCTCCAGCTCCTGCTCCAGCACCAGAACCTGCACCTGCTCCTACTCCTTGGCCATATCCTGCGCCTGCTCCTGCTCCAGCTCCAGCACCAGAACCAGCACCCGATCCAGCTCCTGCTCCTTGACCATATCCTGCGCCTGATCCTGCTCCAGCGCCAGCACCATATCCTGATCCATAACCAGAACCTGCACCCGAGCTAGCTCCTGCTCCTCCTCCATATCCTGAGCCTGCTCCTACTCCTTGGCCATATCCTGATCCTGTTCCTGACCAAGCGCCAGTTCCTGCTCCTGCACCAGTACCTGCACCTGCGCCAAATCCTGCACCAGAACCTACACCCGATCCAGCTCCTGCTCCAGAACCATAGCCATATCCAGAACCTGCTCCAGATCCAGCTCCTGCTCCAGATCCAGCTCCTGCTCCAGAACCATAACCATATCCAGCTCCAGCTCCAGCACCAGAACCAGCACCAGATCCAGCTCCTGCTCCAGCTCTAGCACCAGAACCAGCACCCGATCCAGCTCCTGCTCCAGCACCAGAACCAGTACCGGATCCAGCTCCTGCTCCTTGGCCATATCCTGCACCTAATCCTGCACCAGCGCCAGCTCCTGCTCCAGCACCAGAACCTGCACCTGTTCCTACTCCTTGGCCATATCCTGCGCCTGATCCTGCTGAAGCGCCAGCACCATATCCTGATCCATAACCAGAACCTGCACCCGATCCAGCTCCATCTCCTCCTCCATATCCTGAGCCTGATCCTACTCCTTTGCCATATCCTGCACCTGATCCTGCTCCAGCGCCAGAACCTGCACCTGCTCCTGCTCCTTGGCCATATCCTGAGCCTGATCCTGCCCCAGCGCCAGCTCCTGCTCCTGCACCAGTACCTGCACATGCGCCATATCCTGCACCAGAACCTACACCCGATCCAGCTCCTGCTCCAGAACCATAGCCATATCCAGAACCTGCTCCCGATCCAGCTCCTGCTCCAGAACCATAACCATATCCAGCTCCACCTCCTGCTCCAGCACCAGAACCTGCACCTGCTCCTGCTCCAGCTCCAGCACCAGAACCAGCACCCGATCCAGCTCCTGCTCCTTGGCCATATCCTGCGCCTGATCCTGCTCCAGCGCCAGCACCATATCCTGATCCATAACCAGAACCTACACCCGAGCCAGCTCCTGCTCCTCCTCCATATCCTGAGCTTGCTCCTACTCCTTGGCCATATCCTGATCCTGTTCCTGACCCAGCGCCAGTTCCTGCTCCTGCACCAGTACCTGCACCTGCGCCATATCCTGCACCAGAACCTACACCCGATCCAGCTCCTGCTCCAGAACCATAGCCATACCCAGAACCTGCTCCAGATCCAGCTCCTGCTCCAGAATCATAACCATATCCATATCCAGCTCCAGCACCAGCTGCAGCACCCGATCCAGCTCCTGCTCCAGCACCAGAACCTGCACCTGCTCCTACTCCTACTCCTTGGCCATATGCTGTGCCTGATCCTGCTCCAGCTCCAGCACCAGAACCAGCACCCGATCTAGCTCCTGCTCCAGCACCAGAACCAGTACCTGATCCAGCTCCTGCTCCTTGGCCATATCCTGCGCCTGATCCTGCTCCAGCGCCAGCACCATATCCTGATCCATAACCAGAACCTGCACCCGAGCCAGCTCCTGCTCCTCCTCCATATCCTGAGCCTGATCCTACTCCTTGGCCATATCCTGCACCTGATCCTGCTCCAGCGCCAGAACCTGCACCTGCTCCTGCTCCTTGGCCATATCCTGAGCCTGATCCTGCCCCAGCGCCAGCTCCTGCTCCTGCACCAGTACCTGCACCTGCGCCATATCCTGCACCAGAACCTACACCCGATCCAGCTCCCGCTCCAGAACCATAGCCATATCCAGAACCCGTTCCCGATCCAGCTCCTGCTCCAGAACCATAACCATATCCAGCTCCAGCTCCAGCACCAGAACCAGCACCCGATCCAGCTCCTGCTCCAGCACCAGAACCTGCACCTGCTCCTACTCCTACTCCTTGGCCATATCCTGCGCCTGATCCTGCTCCAGCGCCAGCACCATATCCTGATCCATAACCAGAACCTGCACCCGAGCCGGCTCCTGCTCCTCCTCCATATCCTGAGCCTGATCCTACTCCTTGGCCATATCCTGCACCTGATCCTGCTCCAGCGCCAGAACCTGCACCTGCTCCTGCTCCTTGGCCATATCCTGAGCCTGATCCTGCCCCAGCGCCAGCTCCTGCTCCTGCACCAGTACCTGCACCTGCGCCATATCCTGCGCCAGAACCTACACCCAATCCAGCTCCTGCTCCAGAACCATAGCCATATCCAGAACCTGCTCCCGATCCAGCTCCTGCTCCAGCGCCAGCACCATATCCTGATCCATAACCAGAACCTGCACCCGAGCCAGCTCCTGCTCCTCCTCCATATCCTGAGCCTGATCCTACTCCTTGGCCATATCCTGCACCTGATCCTGCTCCAGCGCCAGAACCTGCACCTGCTCCTACTCCTTGGCCATATCCTGAGCCTGATCCTGCCCCAGCGCCAGCTCCTGCTCCAGAACCTGCGCCAGCACCTGCTCCATAACCTAAATATAGCATTTTTATTTAATGCCGCAACTCATTTTAAATTACAATGACACTATAAAACATCAGTGAATTTTTCTTATTTTACTAAGCAGAGAATTATAATTATTGAAAAAATAGGTATTTGTCTGATTAGATAGTATACGTTACTTTTTAAAATCACTTAATAATATTTTTGAGCAAAAAATCTAATAATATACTTTTATTATTCGTTTGTCTATATATATACATGGCTAAGAGATTTTCTTGGAGTTTGCCTGTGTGTGGAAAGCAAATTGCCACCTAATTTTCATACTTTAGTTAATTCTAATTGTCCGATCGATCAGCTGTTTAATCCGACGGATTCGGAAAAGTCGCCTCTTCCATTTGGTACCTTATTTGCAATGAAATTTTGATGAGATATTTCAAAATTAGTTAAATTATGAAAATAAAAACCTGGTTATTGATTTAAAACTGGACATTTAAATTTTTAATTGTTGCCAAAAAAACATTACGAGTTAATTTTTTTCAGCTTAAAATTAAATATGCTTTCACACGAAAAATAAAAAAATATTAAATATGAAATTTGCTGATGCGTATGAAAAGATGAAAATATGAAAATGGAGTAGAAAAAAAACCATAACCTCTTTGAATATACCTCAATTTTAGATTTTTTCTTTTTTGTTAAATAGTTATGTTTTTAGCACGGATGAATTGCGCTTGCCATAAAAGCTAATTTAGCATTATATTAAAGAGCTTCACTTATTGATAATCCTGGGTAATTTTTAAAATTTTGTTGCTGAAATAGATAGGACATTTTTTAGCCAAGGACTCTACTTTCACGAAAGACACATCGCCAAGTAACGCATTAAAAATATAAATCAATTATAAATTATTGAAAAATAGAAAAGAATGAAAAGGAAAGAGAAAAAAATGGCATAAATTATGTTTTTTTGTCTAAAAGGGCGATAAAAATTCAATTTTCACTAAGGGGAGCTGTAGTAAGGCTGTACCATGACCGGGTTTACATAATTAATCAAATAATTATTTATTTTTATATATACCAACTATTATTAACTAAATCAACTACTGTTATAACCACAAAAAATTAATTGTCTCCTGTGATAGACGTAGCCGATCATAGCATTTGTAATATTAGTATATTTGGCGTGAAATTATTGTCATTAATTAATAAAATATTATGTACAGCACGTATTTTGTTGTTCATGTGTAACTGGGATGCAAATATAAAATTACTACTGCAAATTTTTCGACAAGTCCATTTCAAACTAGCATCTGATAAGCACCCAAATGGAAGCCCATTGGTAAGCCATTGTCACAGGCAATAGGTACAGGCATCCGAGATTCTGCGAATGAGTAGGTCGCTGTCGAAGGCAGCGGGGACTCGAAGCAAGCTTTGGAGCAATTTTAATTTTTTTGTTTATAAAACGGTGTAGAAAAGATTTTCCTTTAAACATAGTGACCAGCGAAGCGGGAAAAGCCTTCGTTGATTCACTAAATTTATAGATTTCATAAATTTAAAAATGGTTTCATTAACAAACTTTGACCTATTGGCACGCAAACAGCATCAGGCCGAATTTTGTGCATTTCGAGTTTGATTTTGAAATTTTTTCTGAATTGGAAATTTGATTCGTTCCCAAACTGGGGTTTTACTAGTTTAATTATAAATTAGACTTTGGCAATTGTGAATTCGTTTTCATTATCATCAACTGAAATTGTTCAGATTTCTTATTTCAAGTAAAAAAATTCCAGCATAATTATTTTTATTTATTAATGTGGTACGTCATTAATTATTAATATTTACTAAATTAACATTCATGTAAACATGCAAATTTTAAATATTCTTACTCAAATTATAACATTTTATGGAATTGTTTTAATATGTATCTCATGATTCTTTTTTTTATTTTTGCACTGTAAAGAACTATCTTCAACTTCCATTAAAATACGCTCATGTTAAAAACTAATCTATACGTATATTTTTTGAGAGTTTTTTTATAGATAAAGAAGAAAATAAAAAAGTAGAAGCAAAATATTTTCCGCATAAACGTATGAATATAAAATTTTTGCCTGTAAAAAACTGCTTGATGCGCTGTAGTTTTATATAGTTACAAGACGTTTTATAGCCGTCAAAACATTTTCTTGTTCACGGAATGAATTTTAGTGTAGAGTTTTCAAATGCTGCAGGTACCAAATCAAACGGTAATTAAAAACAAGAACGAAAAATCATGCGGTACGCGTTGATTATTAATACTTTCCAACTGTACGTACTTGTTGTATCGTATAACTTTCAATGTTCTTTGCCTACGTTATCACACAATGGACAGACAGAAGGGCAAAAAATCATACAAATAGACTAATTGAATTCATAATCCCTCTTAAACACTGTTGGAAAGGATTAAAAAAAATGCTTAACGCAAAAGAAAAAGGTAACCTTAAATTCCAATAACAGCATTTAATGTATCCGAATCCTTTTGTGTAACCTTGTAAATCTGAATGTTTACCATATCATAGTCTATAAAAAACATTAACTTAGCATATTGACAATAAATGTTAATTTCTATATGATTTTTACTGTAGAATATTATTTAAGTGTGATTTATAGAAGCGTAAATGCATAAAATGCAATGCATTGGCATATGTGTGGGTGCCCCTGAACACAAACCAACTGTATAAGACCTATTAATGCCATTTTAAATAGAGAACACGCTATAGTGAACTTTAATAAAGTGTATAATTTTTTTAATTATGAAAATATTTATGGACGTTGGGGTCGGGCAGACGGGCAGATAGATGGACAGTCGCACAGACAGATACGCAAACTGATAAATAGTCACACATAAAAATATGCTTCAAATTGTTAAAAGCACACTTAATGCAAACGAAAATCAAATTCTAGTAAATTTCCAATTAACAGCCATTAATGTAATTGAATATTTTTGTGTAGCCATGTAAACTTTAATGCGAATTATACTACATTCCATAAAAAGTATTCTTTTGTGCATAATACATTTTAATTTCATGAAGATTTGTGGAAAGCAAAGTTATTAAAATTTGATTTATAGAAATACCTCTCATAGAGAGCAGTGCTTTGGAGTACATTCGAGTGTCCTTGTTCTCAAACCAGCGGTGGTATTTACTCCATTTTTAATAAAATACATCTGATAATGAACTTGAATAGTATATTTGAATTTTATAAAATTTGTGTAAAGTAAAGGTATTAAAATATGGTTTATAGAACACCATGCTTTGGAATTCTTTCGGGTTCCTTGTACACAAACCAGTTGAGGTATTCACTCCATTTTCAATACGGAACATCCGATAGGGAACTTGAATGACACATATATTAGTTTCAAGAAATTCCATGAATATTTACAGAGTGCGTACAGACAGACAAACCGACGTCATTAACACTTTTCAGCCTTACTAGAAAGTGGTAATTTCTGATGTACTTATAATCTACACACATAGTAGAGGTAAAAAAGGAAATAATCATGCATTAGCAAGTACCGATTATCAAAAAATGCTTGGATTATGGCAACAGAAGATGGTTGTAAAAAAAGAACTTTGTAAGTACATACCATGAATAGAAAAATGCACATTAGTTCTAGTTGATATGATTAAACACGACTCTTCAACGGGTAAAAGCTTCTTCGGCATGTGTGCAGCGTGAAAGAAGCTACTTGATCTTAATGCTGAAGAGACGTTTAAAACGAATATGTTTGGATTGATTAATTTCAGAGAATTTTATGATCGCAATGAAAAAGAAGAAAAGATGGGGGAAAAAATAATAATAAAGAAAGAAATACGTGAAGGCAAACAAAAAATAGTTATATTAAAAATCTGATTTTGCACTTGCATTACTTTCCCTTACTATGGATTTTAATAACAGAAATTTTTATGGAGAGTTGTATACTGTTATAAAAAAAAAAAAAAAAAAAAAAATCAATATTTCATTAAACAAATGGGGCCAGCTGAGCCAATTTAGCAGCAACGAATATTTTGGCACTAAGTTTCTCCAATTTAGTAGTGCCTGTAACTAAATTGGCAATACTTAAGGTGAAAGAACTGCAGATCAAATTTCTAAAAATTTTATTGCAGCTAAATTGAAACCATTTTTCTGGTGAAACGTAAAATTTATTTTAACAGTGTGCATTCATAATTAAACTTTTTAGAAACAGTTTTATTTGATTTTGATTTCCACGTGAAGATTTCCTGCCCACCTCAAATAATATTTTGAATATTGTATTTACATTTATAATATATTTAAGGCTGTAATTACATTTGAAAACATTTTTAATTATTCAGATAAATTTACTCAAAGCACTCTTTATAATTTACCGATCATAGTAAAAGTTTCAGAGATTTCAAATTTTAAATCATTCAGCGAAAATAGCCACACTAGTCTTGAAATTTTACCGATCCTATTAAAAATTTAAGGCATCAATTTATAATATATATTATTAAATTTAGACTCTCCAGTGTTATCTGGTTTTGAGCAATGAAAGTAGACAAAAAATAATATCTCACACTTCTCTTTCGAATTTACTGATCTTAGTCAAAAATTTTGCATGGCATTTTTATATAGTATGCACTCAAAATAAAATTTTTTTATTTTATAATAATTATTGTTTTTAAAATATACTAATACGCAGATGAATCCGATTTTTGGATGCACGGATCTGAAGTCGTGGAATTATAACAAAAAATTAAGTTTCGATAATTTGTCTCAAAAATAAAAGTTTAATTTATCATATATGAAGATATAAGCAATTTTACTCAACAATGTGGAATTTAGTAAATCATTTGCATGTATTATAAACAGTAGCAAAGTACACCCTCCAGTAATTCTGAGTAGCCTTTGTATTGCCTATAATTCGTTTAGGCACTACACTGTTTGCTTAAACTTAGCACAATAAAATAGAATGTATAACTTAATTTGAAATGCTTTTTGAGCAGTATCAGATCATAACCCCTGATATATCTGAATTCTTTTGTGTGGCCCTGTAAATAAATGATGGGTAGTTTTCATACCATATTCTACAGGAAACATGCTTTTGTGAAAGCATATTTTACATGTTAAGTTTATTATGTGTAGTGCTATTGCTATCAATGTACTTACTAATATGTACTTATTAAAATGTACTTACGAGAAATTTAGTTCTTAGACGTAATGCATTTGAACTCTTTTGTATATTTTGTCACGAATCATTTGTTCGATCGCTGTAAAACGCGTCAGGTTATATATATATATATATATAAATATATATATATATTTATATAATACCGATATAGAATATCGAATTTAGACTTTGTAAAAGTATATGTTTTGAATTATGCTAATGACAGACACACAGATTGACCGCTAAAAAGGTGATTTTTCGTATTCAGGGAACCTTAAATCGTGCAATTATAACAAAAACTGAGATTTTATAATTTAACCTAAACATTGCAATTTCTCTACTATATCGCAAGAAAAAGGGAAAGACAAGCAAAATAAATAAATAAAAATAAACTAGCTTTGAAAAATATTCTCGAAAATTGATGACTAGCGAAGAGTAAAAACTTTGTACACAAATTATATATATACAAACAGCAAGAATGGCAGAAACATGCAACAATTGTTTCGAATCGAAATAAACGAAAAATGCGAGAAAATATTCTTGATGTCCATCTTGCACTTGTTCCTACATATTTTCACATGATAAATAATCGGGCTCAATTATTTAGACTCAAAGCAAGCTTGTTTATGCAATTTATCGAGTGCTATTTATCTCTTAACACTAGTTTTTAAGTTTGTTTAACTGCAGTAATTAACCATTTTGCTTAGTTCTAGAAAGACATAAATCACAGCTTCGTATTCTTTGAAAATGTATCATTTTGGAGGTGTTAGTGCTTTGGGATAGTTCTCAGATGGAGGATTTGAATTTTCATACAGATATGTATCGGCTCGGTCAGTTTCGTTCAGTAGGTCCTGGTATAACAAGCCTCAAAATGCATGAAAGGAACGTTGATCGATAACCCAAACCCTCTGTTACTATCGGAAGCTAACATCAAGCAGGAAATGTAATAAAAATATACGATCACGGATTACGATACAGGATGACAAACTAGATAGGGCGGTCAGCGTGGGGAACGGAGCTTTATTTTCTGCATTAATTCAGCCGAACAGAGTAAGCGATCCGATCGCCGCCTGGTGTAGTATCTTTGAAACTCATCGGAAGAAAGGAAAAGCCTGCCCCTTCGGCTTCAGTCATCCAATGAAGGAACAGCCAGAAATGTAAAAACGCGCTGATTGGTGTATTTTCGAGATTTGATCGCCCTCTATCTGTTAGATGAAAATTACTACCTTTCCGTAACATTAGTAATACATCCTTCTCTTTTAATCCGTGTATACGATAAAAATAAATAACAGATGGCTGAAGGTAAGTTCGGAGAGCTGAAACTATCAACTAGGCTTGGTTAATTATCGTTTATTTCACTTTAATTATCAATTAATCATCATTTATTTTTTAATAATTTTTCTTTTCAAAACCTATATAAT
Source organism: Salticus scenicus (assembly GCA_963930645.1). NCBI lineage: Eukaryota > Metazoa > Arthropoda > Arachnida > Araneae > Salticidae > Salticus > Salticus scenicus. The sequence goes on along the minus strand of OZ005660.1, from coordinate 66,909,511 downwards.
GCTTTGAGAAATTAAGTCTCTAACTTAGTTTCTTTACTCTAATATTTGTTAGTAAGATTTAGACACATATTTACTTTTTGTCATATTATAACTTCAAGCTACAATCTATGGAGACAAGAAATACATTTTACATCTGTAATTTTTATGAAAGAAAATATGCAAAATATTATGAAATATTACTCATAAAATAAATGAAAATTTATGAAATATGATATAAATTTTATTATAACAATATCCCGTTATTTGTAACGCAGTTTTGAATTGTTTTTTTAATATTTTTTCTTCGGAAATGTGTTGTTGTTGATGAATGGTTCACGCTTTGTCCTTTAGTTGCTAAGTATTAAAATACTAGGTTCTATTCCTAACCGGTCCAGCTTGCTATAATAAGCCAAAAATAATCGTAGAGGGTATTTGACATAAAAAAACTGCAAAAACAAACTTTTTCAGAATTTACTATTAATTCCAATTCAGCAGATGTGGATATGTATGAAAAACTCCAGCTCAATAGGATGTAAGAATTCGAAAGCAAATTTTGAATTAGAGCCAAGACCTGAGCCCTTCCCCTCCCACAAGTCCGTTATTACTTGAGGATATATTGTTATAAGATTTATATATCTATGCAAAATTTCAGCTCAATTGGATAAAAGGAAGTGGGTTTTAAAATATGAAAACAAATTTTGAACCAAGTTCCGGGACTTTAGATCCACCCATATTCCCACAACTAAGTCTGTAACTACTTGAGCATGTATTGTCATCGGAGAGTATGCAAAATTTCGTCTCCGTCGGATGGCAGGAGGTAGGTGAAAATTCAATTCTAAGTATTGATCCACCCAAATAAGTAAACAACATACCAAATTAGAGAAAAGCTTATAAAATAATATCCATTTCTTTAAAGTAGGAAACCCTCATCTTCCTGAATAAAACGAGGATACTATGCAATGTATCTAATTTCGAATAAAAATATTTGTACAACATCATAAAAGGTTTAAGAGGAATTTGAAGGTTCAGAAAATCGAATTTGAAGCTTTTTACGCATTTAAAATGACATTTTTATCCTAGATAAATTAATACCAAACATTTAGCCGTGCGATGAATTACTTACTGAGATATCAGTGAAAATGTTCTTTATTTTCTGATTTAAACGCTCTGTCTTTAAATGTTTTTTTTTTCTCAAAATCTATATAAATTGTTTTTTACTTTCCGAACACTATAGTGAGGAAAGTATTGTAATCATGTCAAAAATCCTAATTCGAGATTTTGATGTTTCTATACGTTTCGAGGTCCAACGAGTCCGTTTTCACTATTTTTACGATGATGTATGTATGTGTGTGTGTATGTATGTGTGTATGTATGTGTGTATGTCTGTGAGTGAACACGCTAGCGTCTAAACGCTTTGTTCGAATAAGCTGAAAGTTGGTACGTATATTGTAAGTCACCATAGTACGAACCCTATAGATTTTGGTGAATCTAGCACTTATAGTTTTTTTTACAGGGACACAAAGAAAAACTCTTTATCATTATGGCCAAGGGACCAAAGTCTTAAAAGTGCGATAGCATCTAAACGCCTTATTCAATTGATCAAAAACTTTATACACGTACTATAGGTCACAGATACTCAACCTGTATAGATTTTGGAGAATCTAGCACTTATAGTTTTTTTACAGGGACACAAAGAAAAATTCTTTGCCAAATTTTTAAAAGTGTGATAGCGTCTAAACGCCTTATTAATCTGAGCAAAGAATTTATACACATGTTATAGGTCACATTTGAACCAACTGTATAGATTTTGGTGAATCTAGCACTTACAGTTTTTTTACAGGGACACAAAGAAAAATTCTTTATCATTATGGCCTATGAGACCAAATTATTAAAAGTGCAATAGCATCTAAACGCCTTATTCAATTGAGCTGAAAATTTGTATGAATATTATAAATCACTGTTGCACTAACTATAAGCATTTTGGTGAATTGTGGCCACCACGAGACTTTCTTCTATATTTCCCTATACAAATTCACTCAGTAACAATAATTAAAAAAAAAAAAAAAAAAAAAAAAAAAGTGGGACATTGACAAAATTGTGGGTAAAATGTGAAAATTTGTTTAAGTTTGTCAGAATTTATAGATTTTAACAGGGACACAACGAAAAATTCTTTATCATTATGCTCTAAGGGCTCAAAGTTCAGTAGCGTTAAATAAAACCTCGTGTGATATATGGAGAAAAATACTCAAACACTCTGTTATGGTTTTCTCTCTTTTGTTTGTTTAGCAACTCCTCTTTCTTTATTTTACCTACAAAACTGTTAGTTACTCAATGTTCGGAAAGTCGAGTGGAGTCACTCCAGATTTTTTTTCTTTACCAAAATGCTCACATTATTGTCAAAATAAACTAGAAAAATGCAGACCAAATTATATTCAAAACTATTATATTTAACTTAAGCTAAATTTTAAGCACATTTGTATGAAATTTACATTATTTTACTGGTGGGAAATGTTATTCGATATAAAATGTTTTCGCTGTTATTTCAAAATCTAGCCCTTTATTTTACGGTTTGAGAAATAGATAAATAAAGGGAATCGTCAACAAAAGATTTCCTTAAAAAATTAATAAAACTTTTACATTACTGAAAATTTCAAAATGTATGTATACAGTGGGAAAGGAATAACTTAATTTAGAGTGCTAATCTGCAACCTGTTCTAAATTACTAAATTTGCTCATGATATTTGGTCAATATTATCAGCGAAGACATTTTTAAATTCGTCTGAGATTATTGTATGTTATATAAAAAATGTTTTATCTATACATATTGCTCACCAGAAGATAATTCAGCAAAATCGATAAATTATTATTATCTAGAGAGTTATTATTATTTTTATATTGAGCTTGAATTAAATTTTTGCGTTAACATAAATGAAATTAATTTTCTTCGACTCAGAACGACTGAAACAAACTAAAAAATCATGAATAATTCCAAAAATATATCTGGCTTATTGAAATCGTTGTAATCTTTCTTAATTTTTGGTCAGAGTTTTGGCTTTTTGTGTACTCCACGACACGAAATGCGTACAAGCAAAATTATTTTATAAGAAATATATGCTAAAATCGATGAACTACAAAATTAATCAATTAGAATCATATCTTTTAAACCGGTTTATTATTATTACTACTGTTTTTTTCTGTTATTTTCGACCTGTTAATGTTACATGTGATTGTTTTTTACTTAACGCGAATAAGAATCCCGATATCGAGATATCGCTTATGATATCGAGATTTCCTTATAGTTCCTTCATTCATAAATGCAATATATCGGAGTACATCGAACAAAATAGCCCTACGAGAGGCCAAGAGCTTCTGATATCGAAGATGATAGACGGGAAGTGCAAGATTCGATTCCATATCACGCTCGTCGACATAGCCATTCGGAGTTTCTCGTGGTCTTTTCGAAACCGGTTTGTTACTTTTCGGCGCGGTCGTTTTGGCGCGGTCGTTTTGGCGCCAGCCGTTTTGGCGCCGGCCGTTTCGGCGCCAGATGTTTACATTTCGAACTTTTTGAGTGTAAGAATTTTTTTTTTTCCCCGTAAAAATTATAAATAGTCGGGAATATTCAAGAATTTTATAACTGTTTATTATTATATGGATTAAAATAAGCCCCCGAGTTAATCATTATTGACTTTTATTTAAGTGAAGGCAGTTTAAGAATTGGTTAAGAATGCATACATTTTCTTTATCTTGTTTCTTGCTAAAGTTAACTTTTAATTTATCTCAGCAAGCTTTATTATATAAGAAATTTTAATACGCAAACTGTAAATAAAAATAAGCAGAAATCTTTAATAATTAAATTTTGTGTAAAAAAAAAAAAAAAAGAAGAAGAAGAATAGCAGTGATAACTTTAAGATAATGAAAACTTTATAGAAAGTTATTTTTTATTTTTATCATTTATTTATTTATTTATTTATTTATTTATTTATTTTTTAATAACTGGTGGAGATTTAAAAGTACAAGATATTTTCATCTGGCACTTCTAAACGTAAATTGCTCATTTTTCTTTTTGTACAGTTGATTTTTACTGATTTAGTGATTAATGAATCTAAGTCTACATTTTAACTGTGGGGAGTTACTAAGTTAGAATAATTAAAGTAAATAGTAGGCTGAGGGGGAAAAATGGTATAAAAAATTAACAAGTTGTATGGAACTATTCTTCTATGAGTAATAAGTATCAGAAATTTAGAACAATGCGAGCTTTAAGTAAGTTATTAAAAAGAAAAAAAAAATTAAAGCAAGTGTGTATTTACCGTGTAATGGTTTTTGCCGGTTTTTACTATCTTGGCCAAAACATGTTTTTCCCATGGTTTTTACCCCCTTCAGAGAAAATAAAATTCCTATTTATTTTTATTTATTTTTATTTATTTTTGTTTTTTAATTTACCCCAAAAACCTTCGGGACATATTTTAAAATTTTTAGTTCTCATTTTCCCAATATTATTTACTATGAAATGATACACATTTAGAATACCAAGTTTGACCTTTCTGCCATAACTTGTTTTTGAGATATGCTGATAACAGACAGACACGCACACAGACACGCAGACATACACACAGACCATTTGCTAAAAACATGATTTTCGTATTCAGGGGACCTCAGAACAAGTAAATATAACAAAAACTCGCATTCGAAAATTTGACCCAAAACAATACTTTCTTTCCCTTATGGGTAAGAGAAAGTAAAAATTAAAAAAATCAGAATTTAAATTTTTTATTTTATTAGCCCAAAGAAGCTCTATCACCAAATAGGTTAGAATCTTTGGAATTGCCGCGTATGTATTGCCATCTGATGACTAAGTTTAATAAGTTTTAATTGCAAAAAAACTAGTTTCTCATCTTATCATTGGCTCTTTTTAATTGCGCAAGATTCTATTTATCTATATTAATAAAATCAGAGTTTTGTCTGTAAATTTGTCGGAATCGAAAAATTTTGCAATATCTTCACGTTTTACACCCCATGAAAGCCGAAAATGACTTCAGAAAATTTTGCCTGTGTGTGTGTGTGTGTGTGTGTCTGTGTGTATGTCATCGTGTCCGAATGTCGCTTTTTTTGTCCAGGCATCACTCGAGAACGGCTGGACGGAATTCAATGACGCTTGGCAGGAATTTAGGTCTTCACCCAACTTAAAATTATATCTATCAACTTTTCGGAAATTCCCCCCCCGTTCCCCCCTAGGGGGTAAAAGACTAAAACACGTTTGTCCGGGCATCACTTGAGAACGGCTGGACGGAATTCAACGACGCTTGGCAGGAATTTAGGTCTTCATCCAACTTAAAATTATATCTATCAACTTTTCGGAAATTCCCCCCCGTTCCCCCCTAGGGGGTAAAAGACTAAAACACGTTTGTCCGGGCATCACTCGAGAATGGCTGGACGGAATTCAACGGCGCTTGGCAGAAACTTAGGTCTTCACCCAACTTGAAATTATATATATAGAAATTTTCAAAATTATAATTAGTGTTTAAATTGTGGGTAAAAAACGCCTGCGCATGCGCCTTAAATATCTTTTCACTAAAATGCTTTGAATGAAAAAATGAAATATAAAAATAAATTTTTAAGTTAAAGACTTTTGTATTCGCGTGATTTTCACTACAAATTATGAAAAGATTGAAATGAAGTGTTGCCATCTAAGTTTCATACTTTAGTTAATTTTAAAAAATCTAATTGTCGTATCGAAAAACTGTTTACACCCCAGGATTCAGAAAAATCACCTCTTTCATTTGGTACTGAATTTGTAATGATAGGTCCGATATTTCTAATTTATTTTTCCCTTTATCCGTTTTTACGTTGCCACTTAAATTTCATACTTTAGTTATTTTTTAAAAATCTAATTGTCGCATCGAAAAACTGTTTGAACCCCTCGATTCAGCAAAATCGCCCCTTTCATTCGGTATCAAATTTATAAATATAGGTCTGATATTTCTAATTTATTTTACCCTTTTTCCGTTTTCAACCCAGATTCGATATGGAACAGCTTTAGTATTGGATCCCTTTGGCAAAATTTGAAATTGGGCACCGAAGTAGCTCGGACGTTTCTCGCCAAGATCTTTAATTGCACAATTGAGATAGCCAATTCAGTTCATCGCAAAAATGGCTTAAAATAGTTAAAGTCACCAAAGGGTTCCGATACTTAAGCTGTGCTTTTTGTATTTATTAGTGCTAGAGGCCTATTTCAGTCGGTACAGTTGTCGAATTTTTATAGGTCACTCTTAATTAGTGCTAGAGGCCTATTTCAGTCGGTTTATTGAATGGGGATTTATTGAATGAAGGCCCCCAAGGCACAACTTTGACATGAGTCCCCCCCAAGGTACCCCTATTTCAGTCGGTACAGCGTTGTCGAATTTTTATAATACACTCTTAATAGTGCTAAGGGCCTATTTCAGTCGGTTTATTGAATGGGGATTTATTGAATGAAGTCCCCTCCAAGGCCCAACTTTGACATGAGTCCCCCCCAGGCCCAACTTTGACATGAGTCCCCCCCAAGGTACAACTTTGACATGAGTCCCCCCAAGGCCCAACTTTGACATGAGTCCCCCCCAGGCCCAACTTTGACATGAGTCCCCCCCAAGGTACAACTTTGACATGAGTCCCCCGAAGGCCCAACTTTGACATGAGTCCCCCCAGGCCAAACTTTGACATGAGTCCCCCCCAAGGTACAACTTTGACATGAGTCCCCCGAAGGCCCAACTTTGACATGAGTCCCCCCCAGGCCCAACTTTGACATGAGTCCCCCCCAAGGTACAACTTTGACATGAGTCCCCCCAAGGTACAACTTTGACATGAGTCCCCCCAAGGCCCAACTTTGACATGAGTTCCCCCCCAGGCCCAACTTTGACATGAGTCCCCCCAAGGCCCAACTTTGACATGAGTCCCCCACAAGGTACAACTTTGACATGAGTTCCCCCCGCAAGGCACACCTTTGACATGAGTCCCCCCAAGGCACACCCCCCCCTCATTTGGAAAAAGAGAAAAAACGTTGTTTTGCGGCTATAAGACAGTTTGGACTTCCAACGTTATTTGTTACAATATCTGCAGCTGTACAATATCTGTAGGCCTCTGGCACTAAATTAAAATCTGTCAATGTCAGATTTTCATGTTTTAAATAATGAAATAATGTCGTGTCTGTATAATTTTTATTTATAATTTTTTTTTTTTTATTTATAATACTGTCTATTAAAGACTTCTGTGGTCACGAAATTTGGTGCGTAAATTGTTTGTATGCATCCGGCACTTATTGTAACTGCATTTCACGAAATTCGAAATCCCCCCCCCCCCTTCTCGGAGTCGGATGGCAATAAACATGTGTAAAAACATGTTTTTCCGTTTGAATTAGCTTTGAATTATCTTAGAATGGCGAATTTTGGTGTGTGGATATTGATTAAGTGCACGCATTATGTACATTAGTGGAATTTTGCAAAACTTCGAACTCACCCGCTGAGGGTGGGGAAGTAAGAAGTGGGTAAGTTGTGCCGAAGACAGTGGAGACCCAGACTCCTCACTTTGCGAGCGAGAAAACCTCTACCACTCACAGCGAGAACTTAGGTTATTAATAAAGATATAGCATTTTGACAAATCATTTAAGTTTAACGTCCAGTGAAGCGGGCAAAGCCTGCTAGTCAGTAATATATTTAGTAAATAATTTAAAATAATTTTTTGTTCACGCATAAAAAAAAAAAAAATAAATAAATAAATAAATAAATAAATAATAATAAATCAAAAATTACATTGTTTATTTTATTACCCAAAGAACTGCGCGACAATAAGTTTAATAAATTTTAACTAAAAAAATCGAGTTTTCTTCTAAGATTACCACTGGCTGCTTTAAATTACGAAAAATCCTATTATTCATCATTAATATCATCAATAAAAAATTGAAAATATTTTTTGGTTCAAACATAAAAAAAAAGAAAAAATCAAATTACATTGTTTATTTTATTAACCCAAAGAAGCTCTATCACCAAATAAGTTAGAATCTTTAGAATTGTTGCATATGTATTGCCATCTGATGACTAATTTTATTAATTTTTAATTGTAAAAATCTAGATTCTCACCTTATCATTGGCTCTTTTAAATCACGCAAAATTCTATTCATCATTAATATCTTTACCAAATAATTTAAAATATTTTTTTTTGACGCATAATATATATATATATATATATATATATATATATATATATATATATATATATGTATATATATATATATAAAGTCAGAAATTACATTGTTTATTTTATTACCCAAAGAACCGCACGACAATAGGTTTAATAAGTCTTAACTACAAAAATCGAGTTATTTTCTCGGATTATCACTGACTTCTTTAAATTACGAAAAATCCTATTCATCATTAATGTCATTTATAAAAAATTAAAAATATTTTTTTTTGTCTCAAGCATTAAAAAAAAAAAAAAAAATAAATAAATCAGAAATTGCATTGTTTATTTTATTTCCCATAGAACCTCCATCACCAAATAGGTTAGAATCTTTAGAATTGCTGCGTATGTGTTGCCATCTGATGACTAAGTTTAAAATAAGTTTTAATTGCAAAAAACAAGTTTCTAATCTTATCATTGGCTCCTTTAAATTAAGAAAATTCTATTCATCATTAATATATTTAGTAAATAATTTAAAATAGTTTAAAATAGTTTTTTGTTCACGCATAAAAAATAAATAAATAAGAAATCATATCTATCATTAAATAAATTTTAACCGAAACGGCTGTGACGAAAGCCGCGGCCATTTAGTGAAGGACAGGCTGCGCGAAAACGGCCTCTCCGAAATGGATCTCGCGCCAAAACAGCCGCGCCGAAATGGGTTTCTCGCCGGAACGGCTGCGCCGAAATGGCCCATTCCGTCTCGAAACTCGCACAAATATGGGTTGGAATTTCTTAGAAACACTCTCATGGAGGGCACTTGACCCAGGCGTAGGAGCTTCGTGTAGTCAGTTGGCCTTAACGCCAACACTAACACAATCACCAAACAAAATATGATAAACTTTATTCCATTTTATGCTTTTTTTTTAATTTTCAATAAAATTTAAAACATATTATAAGTGTCTTCTTGCAAAGAAACATGTTTCAGAAAGTTCACTGAGATATTGTAAATGCATTATATTTGTAATACCATTCACTTAATTAATGAATAACTAAAAAGAGTAACTCATAAGTAATTAAAGAGTAAAATAAAATACAATTAAAAACTGTTATATCTCAACGATTGTTAAATTATCTTTTTCGAAATTAACCCCTAGTAAAGGCTGCATTTTAATTCAGAATTACTTCCAAAAGCACCACTAATTAATTCCTGTCAAATTTTCCAGGTGGATATTTTGCAATTCTCTTGAAAGTAGACAAAAATTTTCCAAAATCACTGCCATATGCAGTTTTTCACACCTTAGACTTTAGAAATTTAATACGTAATTAACAATGTTTTTGAACATTTTTATCTTATTTTTTTTTCTACAGTACTGCAATTTCTGCAGCATATGTAAAATACTTCGAAACAAAAATTGAATAAAGTTCCTGATATTTTTAGAGTTCCGAATTTAAGACAAATCAGAAGTATTATTAATACACTACCACAATGAATTTTAATTAGATATAACATTTTCTTCCACCATTTCTAAACGAATAACTAAGACAATTTTATAAATTATTGCTCTTGATAATATAAAAAATATTTTAAAACGACATTTTGAAGCAAATAAATTAAAAAATATATATTTAATTAAAAGACATATTTATATTGAAATACATTTTCGAAACTTTTCGCCCTGATCAACAAGGATTCATCAGGAAATCACTTGTAGCAAATTAAGTTACTAAGGTACAGCTCTCTCCGTCCATGCATATATATCACATTTTCAGGTTACAAATACAGTTAAGCTTGATTTATAGGAAATATGGAGAATGTATTCACAAAAGCGAATTTTGGTGAAAATTCCTGAATCGATTGGTTGGAGATTTTTTGTGTTTAAAAGGAGGCAACACTTTAGGTTCTAAAACTATTCAGGAACTTGTTCGGAGAAGTCAGTGGATGGGAACTAGAAAGGCTGGTTTTGGCGACAACAGCTGTCGAAAACCGTAGATTAAACAAAGAAACCGTAGAAAGTTTATAAAGAGTCTGCAACGTTTCAGCTATGGAGTCATACAGTTTTGTAAAAGGCTTCTAAGTAAGTATAATGGAAACTAAATATCTGGTTTGATAAGAAAATGTCACATTTTTGGTAGGAATGCTGAATCGTTAGAATTATTTGCGTTTCGACATTTTATAATATTGACAGATTCCGAAATTATCAGTTCTTTTATATTTTGTGGAGTAGAAATACTGAATGCTGAAATAGTTTCAACTCCACAACATATACAAGAACTGATCATTTCGAAAACTGCCAATATTATAAAATGTCGAAACGCAATTAATTCTAAAGATTCAGCATTCCTACCGAAAAATTGGCACTTTCTTACAAAATCAGTTATTTAATTTCCAATTTTTTTCAGTATACTTATTTAGAAGCCCTTTATAAGACTGTATGACTCCATAGCTGAAATATTGCAAGCTATTTGTAAGCTTCTACGGAGTCGTCTATTACTCCACGGTTTTTTTCACAGCTGTTGACGCCAGCCCAGCCTTTCCAGTTCCTATTCACTGGCTTCTCCGAGCAAGTTTCTCAATAGTCCCAGAAACTCAAGTTTTGCCTCCTTGTTTATCTCCTAATACATTGAGTTGTGAAGTGGCGCTGCGATCGCCTCCTTTTTCATGTACCGGTAGTTTGTTTTGGTTTTCAGTTTGTAAACAGAAGCATGGAAGCTCGTAACGCCGAAGTTTCGTTGCCGAGAATAATGTTTGATATGATTTAAAATTAGTTTTATTAATTAATTGTACAGTCCAATGTTTGATCTGAAAGTATTATATATGTCGCATTACCATTTCTGTTCCGCCGATTGCCGGAGTGTTTGAACTTAGAAATTTTATTAGTTTCGTTTTGTGGACTTATTCTTTAAAGAATGAGGACTATTCAGTCGAAAATCATGATTATGCTGCAAATTTGCTGTTGCTGAATTAAATTAAGGGTGAGTAGAGCCCCTTTTGAATACTTTTATGACTTTTATAGAATAATAATAATTATTATTTATTAACTGTAACATTAAGAACAATTTTTCATTTGGTGTTAGTTATTGTTTGAAGATATGAATAAGAAGTTATTGTCTGAAGATAATGGATATTCCTTTGAATTCTTTATGATTTGAATAGAAGAACTATTATTAGTTGTTTTTTTAAATATTTTTTACGTAATTTCATAACATGTTCGAAATGGCTGAAAAAATAAAAGATGTTCTCGCAAAGAAAAGAGCACAAAAAGCGGTGCTAACAAAATTAAAACAAAAATTATCTGGACCAGAATTAAATATTAGTGATTTAGAATTATTGAGAACAAAATTTAAGAATTTACAGGTTGAGTTCGATTCTATTTTCGATTCTGTTATCAAATTAAGTACAACAGAAAATGTCGAAAACGTTATGGATGAACAAGATGAAATTAATTCTACTCTTATAGATATGGAATTTGATGTTAATAGTAAGTTGTCAAAATTAGATACTGAAAATAAATCTACCTTAAATTCTACCTTAAATAAATTCTACCTTATTCAGTTTTAGTTTCAGAGAATTCTGTAGTGCGTTTACCAAAAATTTCTTTACACGCTTGGCTTTCATTTAAAGGTATTTTTAGAGCCAGCATAGATCAAAACGTAAATTTATCAGATGCTATGAAGTTGCAGTATTTAAAATCAGCTTTAAGAAGGGATGCCTTTAGAATTTTAATGAAATTTTATTTTTCCGACTGAGTGAAATAATGCCTGGACCGGGAGTCGAACCCCGGATCTTTGACTTACAAGGTCAAGGCTCTACCAATTGAGCTATCCAGGCCGACAACCGGTCAGCATTACTCACTCAGACAACCTTTTAGGCAGAAACATCTGGTCTATCATTTAGATAGCTCGACAGAAATAAGCCGCAGGTAAAGGAAAACACCATTAAACAATGGGAGAAAGAAATACAATTTTATTAAAATCACAATCAACTGATTGAAAGAAAATTATATTTTAATGAAATTTTATTTTTCCGACTGAGTGAAAATAATGCCTGGACCGGGAGTCGAACCCCGGATCTTTGACTTACAAGGTCAAGGCTCTACCAATTGAGCTATCCAGGCCGACAACCGGTCAGCATTACTCACTCAGACAACCTTTTAGGCAGAAACATCTGGTCTATCATTTAGATAGCTCGACAGAAATAAGCCGCAGGTAAAGGAAAACACCATTAAACAATGGGAAAAAGAAATCAATTTTTATTAAAATCACAATCAACTGATTGGAAGAAAATTATGTTTTAATGAAATTTTATTTTTCCGACTGAGTGAAAATAATGCCTGGACCGGGAGTCGAACCCCGGATCTTTGACTTACAAGATCAAGGCTCTACCAGTTGAGCTATCCAGGCCGACACCCGGTCAGCATTACTCACTCAGACAACCTTTTAGGCAGAAACATCTGGTCTGTCATTTAGACAGCTCGACAGAAATAAGCCGCAGGTAAAGGAAAACACCATTAAACAATGGGAGAAAGAAATACAATTTTTATTAAAACCACAATCAACTGATTGGAAGAAAATCATATTTTAATGAAATTTTATTTTTCCGACTGAGTGAAAATAATGCCTGGACCGGGAGTCGAACCCCGGATCTTTGACTTACAAGGTCAAGGCTCTATGTCTCTCCTTGTAAGTCAAAGATCCGGAAAAATAAAATTTCATTAACATATGATTTTCTTCCAATCAGTTGATTGTGATTTTAATAAAAATTGCCTTTAGAATTGTTCATACTATTTCAATAACAGATTCTAATTATAGATTAGCGTGGTCTCTACTTGAAGAAAGGTATTCGAATAACTGAGAACAAATTTATGCTCATCTCAAAAGATTTATAAACATTTCCGTTATTCAGAATGAGTCAGCATCTGCGATTCTAAATGTAATTGATGTGACAAGTGAAGTTGTTAGATCATTGGAAAAAATTAGAAGGTTATTCATCAACTATTTTTGCTTTTAAGTCAAAAGCTAGATCAAAATACTAAGTTATGGTGGGAAAGAAATTTAAAAAAGGATACATTACCTAATATTACTGAATTATTAGATTTCCTTAAAGATTATGCAAGAACATTAAATGCAACAAAAACTTCAGTAATTCCTAAACGAAACAATCCAAAAATTTCGTTAATGGTATCATTTGTAAATGATAAAAGTGAAAACACCTGTAAACTGTGTAATACTGAACATAAATGTTTAAATGCCATAAATTCCAAAAATTAAGTGTGAAAGATAGGTTCGAGTTTGTAAAAAAAACAAAGCCTATGTTTTTGATGTTTTGGCAATCACAGTGTAAGAAATTGCTTCTCTAATTATTCTTGGAAAGTTTGTAAAAAGAAACATAATTCTTTAATTTGTTTTGATCGAAAAAAATCTCCATTCCTTCAGAATAAAAAAAGTTATGAGATTGCGTCGCCGTCTGATCAAACGTTTGACTCCAGCGAGTCTGCAAATTCTCAGGAACTCAATGCTAATGCGATTTCTTTTGAAAGTAAAAATGAAAACGCATGTTTTATGACATCGACTAGTCATAATAATAATATTGTGAAGAAAGTATTATTATCTACTGCCATGGTTCTTATTAAGGATAATGAGGGGAAAATATATCAAGCGAGAACTTTACTAAATAATGGAAGTATGATTCACTTTTGCGCATCTAAATTAGCTGATAAGCTTCAGTTGCAAAAAGAAAATGTAAATTTATCAGTAGGTTGTTTAGCAGGAATTTCAACTACTGTGAAATCCAAAATGAGTGCCATAATCTCTAATGTAGATAAATCCTTTAGTCGTAAGTTGGATTTTTATATAGTTCCAAACATTACTCATTTGATACCTTCAATACAGATTGATTTACATAATGTGGCAATGCCAAAAAATGTTAATTTAGCCGACCCAAAATTCCGTGAACCAAGAAAAATTGAGTTGCTCCTTGGTTCGGAGATATTTTTTGATTTAATTAGATCAGGACAAATTTATGTACATAATACAAATTTAGTTTTACAAATTCTGTATTTGGGTACTTAATGGGTGGTAGTATTGAAAGTTTTCGAGATGATAAAATGCCAGAACATTGTGGATTTATTCTTGAAAATGTCGAGACACAATTGAAAAATTTTTTTGATTTAGAATCAATTGAGATTAAAGATGACCCGCACTGTTACGATGAAGTTAAAGCACTTGAGATTTTTAATGAAACTGTTAGTTTTAAAAATGATCGATATACTGTTAGCTTACCTTGGAAGAAGAATTCCAATGAATTAGAGAATAATTTTGATGTGGCAAAAAAAGGTTACACTGCAAATAAAAGGGTCTTAAAGTAAGACATAAAAACAACTGAAACGTCATTTAAGACACGTAAATGTCTTAAAATGTACCTTAGACGTTATAGATATTTTAATTTAAGACAGAAATATGTCTGAAATATCAATTCAGACACAAAAATGTCTGAAACATGTAAATACGCGAATTTTCAGACAACAAAACGTGTTTGAATTTTCAGACACTTTAGAAATTCAGACACTTGCATTACTTAGAAATTTTTTCATATGGAATCTACTTTAAGAAAATATGCTTATCCTACTTCTTTCCACATTCAATAAATATATTATTATTTTATATAATAAGCAGTGCAACTACTTAAATTATGGTAGTTTTATGAAATTATATTTTTATGGAATAATACTCTAGGGATGTGAATGATATTTGCATGCTATTATCTTTAACACAATTCATAAACAACATATTTAGACACAAAGCTTATTTTGTTCAAAAAAAAAGAAAAAAAAAAAAACTTTGTCTTTAAAGCTTTCTTATATTAAAAGAAAAAGTGTGAAGACGGATTTAGCAAGTAATTTGTAGAGAAGAAAGTGAATTTATAAGTGAAATATCATGAATAATTTGTGCATATTTTTTTTTCTTTCTTCTTATTATTATTCATTAAAAAACTTTTTTCTTTCACAAATTCACGTACATCTAAATGTAAAACTACAATTTTTCCTGTATTCATGATTATAGTTCGTTTTTATTTAAATATCACTTTAAGGAAAGAAATCGTTATCATCGAGGGACGAAACCTTCACATATTTGTTATGCATTATTAAAAAATTCTGGTCCTCTAAATATGAAATTTAAGATAATAATATTTATTAAGTTTAAGATACCATACTATCAATAGTTTTATGGCAAAAAATTATAAATAAAGCATAACACTGCGATTAGCTTCACGAATACTGCAGTATATTATATCATAAAAACACGTGTTGCTGTATTCGACGGTAGCGTGATTGGTAAATGCTTCACTCCGACGATGCTTGGCTTCAGGTTTCGGTTTCCTTAGACAGTGTGAGTTCAAACCCCAACGCCGGAAAATGGAACTTTTTTTTTCTTTTTTTATATAAATATTTCATTAATGCTCTAAACAATTCTAAAATATATTTTTAACAGAAAAAAAATCGCACGTCATATTTATTATTTATATATTTATTAAAAAGCCTTAAAAACGGTAGTATTTTTAAGCCTAACATGGCGGTGTTTTTAAGCCTAAAACATGGCGGTGTTTTAAGACACTTGCAATATCTTAATTTTTGATGCAAAAAGGTGTCTTAAAAAGTAAGACATTTTTTTTCGCTTAAAAAAATGACCATCCATTTAAGACACTTTTTAAACTGAATTTAAGACATTTACGTTTACAGTGTAAAAGGCCTAGAAGAATGTAATCTGATAATTCATTAAATCAAAGATATAGGGATATCTTGAATGAATACTTAGATCAGGATATGATAGAAAAGGTTCCTGATACTTTAAAACCAGTGAATAGACCGGTTTTTATCTCCCTCACCAGGCTGTGTATAGAGAAAAAAGTATCACTACAAAAATGCGTGTTGTTTTCAATGCTAGTTCGCATGAAGTTTGTCAGTTGTCCCTTAATGATTGTTTATGGCTTGGCATAACTTTAAATTCTAATATATTTCAGTTGCTTATATATTTTATACTTAACAGAGTAGCAATTTTAGCCGACATAGAAAAGGCTTTTTTACAAATTGCCTTAGCTGAGAAAGACAGAGATGCAGTTAGATTTCTTTTTGTGAAGAAAATTGACAGGCCAATCATGAATGAGTTTGATAAACAACTGGAAATATACAGGTTCAAACGTTTACTCTTTGGAGTGAATTCAAACCCTTTCTTATTGGCGGCAAGCATAAAACTGCATATTCAAAAATTTAGAAATTTGGTTCCTGATGTTTTTGAAGTTCTTGATTCATGTATGAATGTTGATGACCTTATTTCAGGGGCAGATGATACAATGGAAGCCTTAAAACTTTCATGTAAAGCTAAAGAAATCATGAGTAAAGCTAGCATGAACTTACGTAAATGGGCGACTAATGATAAAAAGTTGATTGAAAAGTTGAAAGAAAAAAAAATTTGATATTCATCCATTTTGTTTAAGTGATTCAACTGAAACAAAACTAAAGGTTTTAGGCATACAATGGAATATTGAAGAAGATTGTTTGAGTATAGGGACTGCTTGCTTGATAGATTCTTTAAGATGAAAGAAAAATACCAAGCGATTTATTCTTCAGACAGCTGGAAAGCTTTATGATCCATTGGGTTTTATTATGCCATTTACCGTCAGGTTAAAAATTTTATTGCAGAAGTTATGGCTACTGAAACTGCCTTGGGATGCTAAACTTCCTCCTGACATCAATGATGAGTGGTCCCAGTGGTGCAGTGCAGTTTCGGAACTGAGTAAAATTAAAGTTCCAAGATTTGTTTTGGGATCATTTCAAGCAGACGCAGAAATTCATGTTTTTTCCGATGCAAGTCAAAAATCTTATGGAGCTGTTGTATATGTTAAAGGGAAGAGTCATGAACAAATTTCTGTACATTTGATGACTTCTAAAAGTAGAGCCGCACCAGTAAAAAAGATATCCTTGCCTCGTCTAGAATTACTTGGTGCACTTATTGCTGCAAGACTGGGAACTGAAACTAAAAAAATTTTGGATCGTAAATTATCATATATCTTCTTTTGGAGCGATTCCAAAGTCACGTTATACTGGATCAAAGGATCCAGCAAAAGATGGAAAT
This sequence comes from Salticus scenicus, assembly GCA_963930645.1. Classification (NCBI taxonomy): domain Eukaryota; kingdom Metazoa; phylum Arthropoda; class Arachnida; order Araneae; family Salticidae; genus Salticus; species Salticus scenicus. The sequence continues at coordinate 66,892,249 of OZ005660.1, read as the reverse complement.
CATTCGTCAAAAATCGTGTAGATGAAATTCAAAAATTGACTGATACAGATTCTTGGTTTTACTGCTCAACCAAAACCAATCCTGCTGATCTCCTGACGCGTGGAATTAGTGCTGTCTCTCTAGTAAATAGTGACAAGTGGTGGACAGGCGCAGAATTTTTGATGAAGCCACAATTTTTTGAACAGTGTATGTCTCCTGTGATTCATGAAGCTGAGTGCTTGACCCAAAAAGAGAAAGAATTTTGTTTGAACGAGACTAGAACTTCTACTGACAATGATAACTGTTGTGAAAGAACTATGATAATCTGTGAAACTTCGAACATTTTTAACGAACTTTTACGTCTGAGTAACAGTTATAAAATAATTAATGCTCTTTCTTATATTTTTAGATTTATTTATAATTGCAGAAATAAGCTGAAAAAAACTGGACCTTAAAAATTGGAAGAAGTGCAGGTAGCCGAAGAAGTCCTTATAAAACATGAACAAAAAGTCCTGTCAGGTAAAAAGGACATATAAGGAAAATTAAAAAATTTGAATCCCTTCGTGGATGAGAAATGGTAATTCGTGTAGGTGGACGGCTTGAAAAAGCCTCTTTGCCATTTTCTCAAAAACATCCAACAATTCTGCCAAAAAATTGTAGATTAAGTAAAATTTATTTTTTAGTGTACATAAAAAATTACTGCATATTTGGCCCCAAGAACTGCTGAATGCAGTACGGTTAAAGTTTTGGCCATTGGGTGGCCGAGATTTGGCTCGGAAAACTGCTCACCTGTGTGTGACCTGTTTTAAATGCAAACCCATTTTATCATCACAAATTATGGGGAACTTACCATACGAACGTGTGAATAGGGCACCTCCATTTAGTATAACGGGATTGGACCGGTATGGTCCATTTTTTGTTACCTATAAAAATCAAAGAAAAGGCACTTTAAATAAAGTTTATATTTGTATTTGTATATGTTTTTCTACTAAGGCCATCCATCTTGAACTATTATCAGATCTGACTTCCGATGCTTTAATTGCCACATTAAAACGTTTTACCAGTAGACGTGGCAAATGTTCCAAAATTTATACTGATAATGCTACTAATTTTGTAGGGTCAAATTCGAAATTGAAAAGATTTTTTAAATTAATTAACTTTCCCGATGAAAATTTGGCTAATTATTTTTCATCCGAGAATATTGATTGGAATTTCATACTTCCCAAATCCCCTCATTTTGGAGGACTTTAGGAGGCTGGCGTGAAATCAGTAAAACATCATCTCAAAAGAGTTATTGGAAATCTTCATTTTACATATGCAGAATTTGAGACTACTGTGATTCAAGTGGAGGGGATATTAAATTTGCGCCCTCTTACTCCATTAAGTAATGACTTAGATAAATTTGATGTTTTGACCCCTGGTCACTTTTTAATAGGAAGACCCTTGATAGCTATATCTAAGCCACTTATAACTGATATAAATAAAAACCGATTAAGTCGTTGGAAAAAGGTAACTAAAGTTTTTCAACTTATTTGGAAAAAATGGAAGTCTGATTATTTAAATACATTACAGGCTAGATCAATGTGGATGGTTGAAAAGAATGATTTAATGGTTGGTCAAATGTGCCTCATTAAAGATGACTTTTTGCCCACGAATACATGGCTGTTAGGCCGAATCATATCAGTATATTATGGATCTGAAGGAAAGATCAGAGTCGTCAAAGTCAAAACAAAATCAGGGGAATTTAAACGTACTATTATTAAAATTGCAGTTCTGCCAATAGAATTACAAAATAATGATTAATTGATATTGAAATATTTTTATGATATTATATAAATACTTGAATATTGTGTTTTTGTAAATTTATAATTTCTTTAATTATTTTTACTATGTGTATTAATGTTTTGTTGTAATTTAAATAATTGTGCTGTTAGTTTATCGAAATTAATGTAATTTCAATCCTGGGGAGTATGTTTATCCCCTAATATATTGAGTTGTGAAGTGGTTCTGCGATCGCCCCCTTTTTCATGTACTGGTAGTTTGTTTTGGTTTTCAGTTTGTAAACAGAAGCATGGAAGCTCGGAATGCCGAAGCGTCGTTTCCGAGAGTAAAGTTTGATATGATTTAAAATTAGTTTCTTTAATTAATTGTACAGTCCATTGTTTGATTTAAAAGTATTATATTTGTTGCAATAACACTCCTTTTAAACTCAAAGATGCTCCAACCAATCGACTTTGGAGTTTCAACTAAAATTGGCTTTTGTGAGTACATTCTTCATATTATCCATAAATTAAGCTTATCTGAATTAGTAATCTAAAAATGTGCTTTATACACATGGACAGAGAGAGCTGCACTTTAGAAATTTAATTTGTTACAAATGGTTTCCTGATTATGCCCTGATGATCAGGGCGAAAATCTTTGAAAATGTATTTTAATGTAAATATCACTTTTAATTAAATACATTTTTAAATGTACATGTTTTAAAGTGTATTTTTTCAAATTTTAGAATATTACACTTTTTTTAATCTATCTTTTCTATGATATACGATACCTAATGTAAGAAAATGTGTAACAGACATTTAAACACATTAAAGCATAAAATTAGATTATAGGAAAATTTTTCTGAAAAATATTCATCATCTAACACTGTTCATTTTATTAAAAATAAAAAGGAAAACTAAATTTTTAAGGTTTAAATAAGATTTCTGTTTAAATTGTTGAAAAAAATTGATATATGATACTTTTAAATGACTTACACTGAAAACCGCGAGCGAACTCCTATTAAATGTGTTTTTCAAAAGAAAACATCAAAGTAAACGAGATCAAAATAGTAGCTAGCACAGCTCTCATACGTATTAGCTAAATACTAAAATCAAATTTTTTGATTTTCAAAAACTCATTGGAAAAGATAAAAATTTTAAACAATTATACCATATGGAGAAATTCTATGAAAAGATTAATAGTATATTTTAATTTGCCAAAAAGCGAAAAAGCAGTTAAATAATTAACCTTGGCTGTATCCCATACCTGTTCCTAATCCATAACCTGCTCCAGTTCCTGTTCCTTGGCCATATCCTACACCTGAACTTGTTCCAGAACCTGCTCCAGAAGCAGCACCATATCCTGCTCCAGCACCAGTACCTGCACTCGATCCAGTTCCTGCTCCCTGGCCATATCCTACGCCTGATCCTGATCCTACTCCTCGGCCATATCCTGCGCCCGAACCAGCTCCTGCTCCAGAACCAGCACCATATCCAGCTCCTGCTCCAGAACCAGCACCATATCCTGCTCCAGCACCAGAACCTGCACCAGATCCAGCACCTGATACTGAACCGTATCCTGTAACTCCAGACATTTGATTATATGTTGTAATATATTCAGTCGTCATAATTTCACCCATTTCGTTATATCTTTCAGACACTGCACCTTGTACATATCCTCCAGCACCAGAACCTGCACCCGAGCCAGCTCCTGCTCCTTGGCCATATCCTGCGCCTGATCCTGATCCTGCTCCTTGGCCGTATCCTGCTCCAGCACCAGAACCTGCACCCGATCCAGCTCCTGATCCAGAACCAGCACCATATCCTGCTCCAGCACCAGAACCTGCACCTGCGCCTGCTCCAGCGCCAGATCCAGCTCCTACTCCTTGGCCATATCCTGTGCCAGAACCTGCACCCGATCCAGCTCCTGCTCCATAACCAGCACCATATCCTGCTCCAGCACCAGAACCTGCACCTGCTCCTGCTCCAGCGCCAGATCCACTTCCTACTCCTTGGCCATATCCTGTGCCAGAACCTGCACCCGATCCAGCACCTGCTCCAGAACCAGTACCATATCCTGCTCCAGCACCAGAACCAACACCATATCCAGCTCCTGCACCAGAACCTGCACCCGATCCAGCTCCTGCTCCTCGGCCATATCCTGCGCCTGCTCCAGCACCCGATCCAGCACCTGCACCCGAACCTGCTCCTGCTCCATAACCAGCAGCATATCCTGCTCCAGCACCAGAACCTGCACCCGAGCCAGCTCCTGCTCCTTGGCCATATCCCACGCCTGATCCTGATCCAGCTCCTTGGCCATATCCTGCGCCCGAACCTGCACCTGATCCTTGGCCGTATCCGGCGCCTGCTCCTGCTCCAGCACCAGATCCTGCACCCGAGCCAGCTCCTGCTCCTTGGCCATATCCCACGCCAGATCCAGCTCCTGCTCCTTGTCCGTATCCTGCTCCTGCTCCTGAACCAATACCATATCCGGCTCCAGTACCAGAACCTGCACCCGATCCAGCTCCTGATCCAGAACCAGCACCATATCCAGTTCCACCTCCATAACCAGAACCATAGCCTGCTCCAGCACCAGAACCTGCACCTGCTCCAGCGCCAGATCCAGCTCCTACTCCTTGGCCATATCCTGTGCCAGAACCTGCACCCGATCCAGCTCCTGCTCCTCGGCCATATCCTGCGCCTGCTCCAGCACCTGCACCCGAACCTGCTCCTGCTCCATAACCAGCAGCATATCCTGCTCCAGCACCAGAACCTGCACCCGAGCCAGCTCCTGCTCCTTGGCCATATCCCACGCCTGATCCTGATCCAGCTCCTTGGCCATATCCTGCGCCCGAACCTGCACCCGATCCTTTGCCGTATCCGGCGCCTGCTCCTGCTCCAGCACCAGAACCTGCACCCGAGCCAGCTCCTGCTCCTTGGCCATATCCCACGCCTGATACTGATCCTGCTCCTTGGCCATATCCTGCGCCCGAACCTGCACCCGATCCTTGGCCGTATCCGGCGCCTGCTCCTGCTCCAGCGCCAGATCCAGCTCCTGCTCCTTGTCCGTATCCTGCTCCAGCACCAGAACCTGCACCCGATCCAGCTCCTGATCCATAACCAGCACCATATCCAGTTCCACCTCCATAACCAGAACCATAGCCTGCTCCAGCACCAGAACCTGCACCTGCTCCAGCGCCAGATCCAGCTCCTACTCCTTGGCCATATCCTGTGCCAGAACCTGCACCCGATCCAGCTCCTGCTCCTCGGCCATATCCTGCGCCTGCTCCAGCACCTGCACCCGAACCTGCTCCTGCTCCATAACCAGCACCAGAACCTGCACCCGAGCCAGCTCCTGCTCCTTGGCCATATCCCACGCCTGATCCTGATCCAGCTCCTTGGCCATATCCTGCGCCCGAACCTGCACCCGATCCTTGGCCGTATCCGGCGCCTGCTCCTGCTCCAGCACCAGAACCTGCACCCGAGCCAGCTCCTGCTCCTTGGCCATATCCCACGCCTGATCCTGATCCTGCTCCTTGGCCATATCCTGCGCCCGAACCTGCACCCGATCCTTGGCCGTATCCGGCGCCTGCTCCTGCTCCAGCGCCAGATCCAGCTCCTGCTCCTGCTCCAGAACCAATACCATATCCTGCTCCAGTACCAGAACCTGCACCCGATCCAGCTCCTGATCCAGAACTAGCACCATATCCAGTTCCACCTCCATTACCAGAACCATAGCCTGCTCCAGCACCAGAACCTGCACCTGCTCCTGCTCCAGCGCCAGATCCAGCTCCTACTCCTTGGCCATATCCTGTGCCAGAACCTGCACCCGAGCCAGCTCCTGCTCCTTGGCCATATCCTGCGCCTGATACTGATCCTGCTCCTTGGCCGTATCCTGCGCCCGAACCTGCACCCGAACCAGCTCCTGATCCTTGGCCGTATCCAGCTCCTGCTCCAGCACCAGAACCAACACCATATCCTGCTCCTGCTCCAGAACCAGCACCATATCCAGCTCCAACTCCAGAACCAGCACCTGATCCAGCTCCTGCTCCTTGGCCGTATCCTGCTCCTGCTCCTCCGCCATATCCTGCGCCAGAACCTGCACCCGATCCATCTCCTGATCCAGAACCAGCACCATATCCAGCCCCAGCTCCATAAGCAGAACCATATCCTGCTCCAGCAGCAGAACCTGCACCTGCTCCTGCTCCAGCGCCTGACCCTGCACCCGAACCTGCTCCTGCTCCAGAACCAGCACCATATCCTGCTCCAGCACCAGAACCTGAACCCGATCCAGCTCCTGCTCCAGAACCAGCACCATATCCAGCTCCTGATCCTGCCCCAGCACCAGAACCTGCACCCGATCCAGCACCTGCTACTGAACCGTATCCTGTAACTCCAGACATTTGATTATATGTTGTAACATATTCAGTCGTCATGATTTCACCCCTTTCGTTATAACTTTGAGCAGCTGCACCTTGTCCATATCCTGTTCCAGCACCTCCTGCAGTACCTGCACCTTGGCCATATCCTCCTCCTCTTCCTCGTCCGTATCCGGCACCTACACTAGCACCGGAACCAGCTCCTGCTGCAATACCATATCCTGCGCCTGATCCAGTACCAGAACCAGCTCCTGCTCCACTACCATATCCTGAGCCTGCTCCTGCCCCTAAATAACATATTTCAGTTTGAAGAAAATAACATATAATAGTTTGAAGAAAATAATGTATGCTTGTTTTGTTGTGTGCTGTTTAAAAATATTAAATATTTTAAAAAGAAATACACTCATAGGTTGTAATGTATCCAAAACACTTTTAATTCTATGCACACAAATGAAAAATGCTATTTATACCAGTTTAAATCAGAAAATAGTCATAGTGAACCTAAATAACATGTATCAATTTCAAGGTATTCTAAAAGTACAGATATAAAAGAATGGACAGACAGACAAACTGAATTCATAAATAATTTTCAAATTTGCTGTATGTTTCCGTTTTGGTTTAAGAGGACTCTCGACTTATCGTCTCCGGAAGCCAAAGTGAATGTTATTCTATGGAGAATTTTGCCCCATTATAACTCTTTAACTAATACATATTTTTAAATTCCGTTTTCTTATTTAAAATTCATAACTAGTAAACAGTTTATCGCTTTCTAAAATTTTATTTTTTAAATTTTTTTTATTTTATTTTGAGGTTGGAAAATGCGAATTTTTACAATGTGAAATTTTGCGTTTTTTAGCTTAAAACTGAAATCTTAAATATTAAAAAAATCACTTTTTAGAAAGCGATAAATTGTTTGCTAGTTGTGAATTTTCTGAATAAGAAAACGGAATTTAAAAATATGTATTAGTTAATGAGTTATAACGGGGCAAAATTCCCTGTAGAATAACATTGACTTCGGCTTTCGGATACGATTAGTAGAGAGCCCCCTTCAGACCAATTGTTTAAAGTTCGAATCAGGATTGTGTGGAATGCCCTCGTGAGGGTCTTTCTAAGTGGCCCTAGCTTATATTCACTCACGTTTTAGAGAAAACAACGGAAATTCCGAAAGTTTAGACCGATGAGCACATTCTTGCTTGAATTTGGCTCACATTTGTTGAAAAGTGTTTTAAAAGTACACCAGTTAACATTTATTTAGAATTCAGTGTCAGGGAATTTTTCTGTATTATAAACTGTCAAACATCTGCTATAAAAGCAACCCTACAGTAAAAAAAATTTAAAATGGTAAAAATTTGCTGTCGAATGGTGAAAAACACGCTAGAAGATCCCGTGAAGTGTAATATAATTAAAGTTTTCTCTTTTCTGGAATATAACTTTTATTCACCTAAACAAAGCCAGTCGAAAACCTTCCCTAAAATTCTATTGGCAATAATTTCGGTCTATTTTAAGTGGTCCATAAAACTGGAAAAGGCAAGTAGAAAAATTTAACTAATAATCCACTGACATTAAAAATCAATATGTCAAATTTGTAATTGCGAAAATGTCAGGTAGAAAGTATATTGAGGTATGCAATTTCTGTAGGCCATAGTGTAACTTCGGTTTAAAATTATTTTTAAAGCTCATCGGTTATAAATTATTATTTGCTGCAATAGTAAATGTCACTAAATCAATGTTAAATATTGTTAATTTTTCATTAAGTGTTATTGATTGAATGCTATTAAATTGTAACTTCTATTTACTAGTGGATCTACAGGGTATTCATTGAGGGTTATCGATAAACCACGTACAAAGAAACACAGATCATCACATTATAATAGAAATATAAAATGTAATTAGTAACAAAAGAATATTAAATCAATTAGATTTAACAAGGATATTAAAATAGATAATTCGCAAAAGTAGCTAAAATCCATGTATAAAACACTATAAAATAAGAGTTAATTTACAAAATTTAGCACATACGTAGGTCATATCGTTGAAAAACAGATATAAAAGTTACCATTATATAAAAAGAAGTTTCACTGAGAAAGAAGAAGATATTTTCAAGTGTATTATTATTATTATATTATTTATTATATTATTATATTATATTATTATATTATATTATTATATTATAAAAATTATATTCATATTATATGATTAACTCTTTAAAAGTACTTTTATGAGGGCAGCTGACGCTCTTCTCAACCTCACATTGATATATTATTTGTATATTTTCAAAATGAGTATGAGGTACCGAAATGTACATTAAATAGTTACCAAGCATAATACATAAATAACCAGAGATCTTTTGTATTACCCTCTAAACTAATTATTATTTCTATCCACACCATGTAAGGTTAGGGGAAGATTCCGTAAGAAATTCGTAAATAAGAGTTGCGAGGAATCTTCGGTTAAGAGTCACTACTCTACTGAAGAAGGTATTCTACGAAATAAAGTAAGTTTCAGAGTTTGCGAACTGTAGCAAGTAGAAATAATTAGAACAAAGTGGTCAGAAGTCAAATGACGTAGAAAATGCAAATTAATTGGAAAAGTATAAAAGGGGAATTAAAATGATGCTTGGAGAGTTCTGCGGTGTTTGGCGAGGTGAGAAGGGGTTTTTTGAGAAGTTTAAGATGTTTAAAAAGTCTTAAAGAGTTTGAGGGAATTTTCCGAGAGGAGAGTGGATAGTCAAAGTCGCTCGGATTATAGTGAAGTAAAGCTTCACGTCGTTAAGTTGCCAGAAGTATACGGGTAATATAAAACCATTTATTATACTTGAATTAAAGATATATATGTTATTTTTATAATACTGTTAAGAAGTAGCCTCATTTACCCACTTAAGAGATTTAATTAAATATTTGTTAAATTAATCACCAAAGTCTCAGTGTTTATTCTCTTACACTTACAGCAGGTTTTAAATATGAAAGACGGAGGTGCCACCTTATCACTAGGGTGCCACGGTACGTCTTTACAGTGGCGCAAAACAAATTTCGATACCCCTCCCTCGAGAGTTTATTTTACGAGATCAGATAACATAAATACCTTTTTTGATAAATTGGAAGAGTACTTTACTGTTAATAAAATTAAAGATGAGGACGAATTTTCACTATTGAAATATAGCTTAAAGGGGGATGCAAAGATTTGGTTTAACACCATAGCAATAGGTGTGAAAATCCTCGTAAGTAGTGAAAATCCTACTTACGAGGAATTAGAAGGAATAATTAAAGATTCATTTTTATACGTTGTAGATAAAACAAAATTACGTCAAGAATTGTATAGCAGCAGTAGGTCCTTCTACGAGAAGCATACATCCTCTCTATTAAGAAAATTGGAGATTATCAAGCAGCTTGGAATGCAATTGTCTTTTGAAGCTGTGTTAGAGATAATAAATCTACTTCTAACAATACCCCTGCAAGATATTTTAGAAATGCATACATTAAACTCATATGATACACTCTTTCAAATTTTGTGCAAATATGAACAGTGGCATTTTTCTGGAGCGCAGAGAGGAAAGTACGAGCGTTATCGAAATTATCCCCCCCTCAAAATTTTGATTGTGATTATGCTGATAGAAATGAAAGTATACAGCGCCCTAAAAACTTTCAGCGCAATTTTCCTCGAAATGATTTTCAGCATAACAATGCATATCAACTTTGACCGCCCAGGAATACATATAATCAAACTGCACAAGAACAGCCAGAACACCCTAAAAATCAAACAGTTATGCTTGGCAGTATTTCTATTAATTCTATGAACTGGTCACCTTCATCATTGTGGACCGTTCATTTTAGAAAAGCTAAGGATGTTCAATTACCCGCATCAGAGAAACCCGTTATCAAAGAAAATGAAAATATGTCAAATTGTTGTAGTGCATACCCTGTTAACAAAATTGACAGTTGTGTAAAAATGTCTGAAATTAGTAAGGGTGATTTCAACATTGAAAATTATGTAGATGATGATAATGACATTTTGGGGGAAAATTCCAGTAATAACAAAAGTCAAATTGATGAAAGTTCTGAAATTGATAAATGTAATTGTGAAAGTGAAAATAATTTGGAAGATGCAGTTGATATTTTTTAAGAAAATTTTGATAATTTTAAGGAGTGTAAAAGTGATGATAAAATTTCTAAAAATACCGATATTAAAATGAAATGTATACCTAATATTAAGCAGTTTAAATGTATGAATGATGAAATTGTCAAGGTTTGCTGTAAGTTCCCTGACGTTAAGAGTAATATTTGCGAAAAACCTATAACATTTAACTTGAATAACTTCTGTTTAAACGGAATTTCAATATATGATTTACGACACGAATTAAAAGTCGGCGATTGCATTAAATTTAACTCTTTTGAAATGCTTAATGATTTAAAAATAAAGCGGCACAAAATAACAATGGTATGGAAAGATTCCCTAACCGACATTTCAAATAAGTTAAACCCAAAGAAATTTGCTCCGAAAAATAAATTGTCTCAGAATATAATGCATGACAAATTTCGTAACATAAATATGGTTAGAAAGTTTAATAATGTTGTGAAAAATAAAGTAGAGGACTGCCATGAAAGAGGACATTTTTCTGTAAATTCAAAGGCGCCAAAACGAAACAAAAATAAAATGGCTCTTTTTGAAAAATCTGCTGACAGTTTAAAGCCTCCCCCCATTAGACAAAACTTATTTCGGGCATATTCAGTCGGAAATATTAAGTTACAACGAAGTTACTATATTTCCTCATTTAAACGCTACGAACAAACTTGTACTGTTCTTAATTCACCTTGTATTTTGCCTAGTAGAAAAAGCAGAGATAACTATGGAAAAAAGAAAGCGCCCCTCTTCAACTGGAAGTAGCGACGTCTCCCGCTATCGACCAAGGAAAAGGCCTAGGCAGATATTTCAAGCCCAACGAAGCTCCGAGTCAGTCACCCCTCCTTATGCCTCCAGCACAGAAGGGAACTTCATCTACACATCTAGGAAAGAAGGAAAGTCCCCTTCAGCCTGTTTTAATCCCAATGCCTTGGAGGATGAGTTCATAGCTACCACGAATTCCTATTAGTCAACGTTAGTCTTCACTTGATGTCTAAAGTCAAGTCATATTAATCAGGTGATATTGTTCTGTTATTTTACTTTTTGCTTTAGAGTATGTTATTTTGTCTGGAGCTCAATGAGAGAGACAGTGACATACAGAAATTTTTTATGAATATAAACTTTTCAAGAGAATTTAAATTGAACTGCATTTTTTACTTATTTAGTCTTCTGTTGTATGAGTGTTTTATATATATATCAAGAGGTATTATGATTCATTTATTATAGCCATCATCTATGGAAAACGGTGAATCTTAAGTGTTTTTCTTTAAAATGTATACTATTGTTTCGAAGTTCAAATTTATTGTATGAAATTTTTTGAATATTCATTTCTGTAATTTTATGCTTGGGTAAACTCGGTTAAAATGCAACAAGCGCTATATTTTAGAGATATTGAATTTTTTTTTTCTGTGTAACGTAATTCACTAATATAATTAATCACTAACCTAACATTTTAAACTTAAGTAACGTTTTCTTTTGCGCTTAAAAGTCAGCGAGTTTAAAAAGAGGGGGGATTTTTCTGTTTCTAAAGCACTTAGTTTTAATTATAGTTATTTTTATAAGAGATTTAAACTGTGATCAATGTATATGGAAGCTGACCTTGATTTTAATATATGTATGTCAAAAGCTTTTTTTCCATGTTTCAGATAATGCTTCCTAATTTCAATATTCTACTGTCAAAGCAATCAAAATCTGTATAATGTAATTGTGTGGAAGTCTGGCGAAAACGATGTTTTCAAGAAATATGTGGAGAATGAAGATATTTCATTGTAAATTTGATACTTTTTGAGTTTTTTATCATTGTTCATATTTTTCCCAGCAAATGCCTGGATGAATTGTGACCATATTGTACAATTGGGCTACTTAAAAAAACTAGGTTTAAAAAAAAAATTTCAAAATAAGCAGTTTCTTTACTAGTTTCGCACTTTTGCATTTCGTTTAAATTTCTAAAAGTGCGCGTTAGCTAAAATTTATTCTAGTTTACTATTTGATAATTAGTTTTCTAAATAACTACAAATTTTGTAGGTTAAAATTGAAATATACGAAGATTAATTAGATTGGAGCTAACATTTAAATTTATTGAGAATCGTAGATTTAGATAAATTAGTCGTTTAAAGTAAGCGTTTTAATTTCGATGCGGTATTGTGTATGTAAGAGATTATTTTTTGTTAGTTGCAAGTTTAGCGATTTTTGCAACGAGCGATTTAGCGAGTTTTAGCGATTTTTGTTAATTTAACGATAAATATCGGTAGTTTAAAATAATTTAGATGAGTGTAGTTAAGATAAAAAAGTGATATTTTGTAATGAGATATTAAATGTATAAAAGGAAAAATTCTTATTGTATGTTCGGAATTTTTTTTTTTTTTTTTTTTTTTTTTTTTTTTTTGAGACTCGCGCAAAAGTCTCCTCACATTTTTTTTTTTTTTTTCAAAGGGGGGAGCTGTAAGGTTGGGGGAAGATTCCGTAAAAAATTCGTAAATAAGAGTTGCGAGGAATCTTCGGTTAAGAGTCACTACTCTACTGAAGAAGGTATTCTACGAAATAAAGTAAGTTTCAGATTTGGCGAACTGTAGCAAGTAGAAATAATTAGAATAAAGTGGTCAGAAGTCAAATGACGTAAAAAATGCAAATTAATTGGAAAAGTATAAAAGGGGAATTAAAATGATGCTTGGAGAGTTCTGCGGTGTTTGGCGAGGTGAGAAGGGTTTTTTTGAGAAGTTTAAGACGTTTAAAAAGTCTTAAAGAGTTTGAGGGAATTTTCCGAGGGGAGAGTGGATAGTCAACGTCGCTCGGATTATAGTGAGGTATAAGTAAAGCTTCACGCCGTTAAGTTGCCAGAAGTATACGGGTAATATAAAACCATTTATTATACTTGAATTAAAGATATATATGTTATATTTTATAATACTGTTAAGAAGTAGCCTCATTTCCCAACTTAAGAGATTTAATTAAATATTTGTTAAATTAATCACCAAAGTCTCAGTGTTTATTCTCTTACACTTACAGCAGGTTTTAAATATGAAAGACGGAGGTGCCACCTTATCACTAGGGTGCCACGATACGTCTTTACAACCACTGTATAAAAAAAAGAGGCTTTAAGCATCTGAGTTATTTTTGTAAGCTAATTATTCTTTCTATATCCATATTATTATCTAAATAATGTACGGTAACTTCGTTAAATGCAGTGTAACTGTGTTAAAACGCACGTAAATGAAATGTCACACGTAGACTGAAATGCATAGAAATTATTTTGCATGTCCCTGTACACGATCGACAAACAATGTGTAAATCAAAAATTGTGCAGCTAATTTTTGTAACACATAAATATTTGTATAAAATTTCCAGCCATTTGAATGATTACATAATAATATTTTAATGTAAATTAATTATTAAGTCTGTGACATAATGTTTTACATAAATCATGTTTTTAAGCATCTCAACAATGTATGTTAATTTTACTATTTTTAATGGAATCTAATTATGTTAAGTCGCACTTAAAAGAAATGCTGGTGATAGATTTTTATAGATACAAGATTATTTTATATGTCTCTGCACACAAACTAATATATAGTTTCTTTTATTTTCATGCATGAATCGATTATTGTGGAAGAGTAATATAAGTAAATGTGTGTGTGAGTTGTAAAGCGTTGCGCCTGAACTATTCTGAAATGTGTTAATTAATTATTATTTTTAAAATTAAAGTTTTGATTATCGCAAAAACTATTAGAGATATATTTGTCAAACTTCGTACGTATGTATCTATTTTGTATAGTTAAAAATTTCATATAAATTCAATAATATTACAGAAGTTACTTTTGAATGTATACTATGCCCTTAGTTATTTTATTTAAGAACAACTACAGGAGGAAGTTGTTTTAAGGGTTAAAAATAAAGTATTCAAAGGCCACGGAAATTTCCTACATGAACTAAATTGTTGAAGAGAACTAAATATGGATTATTTATTATGTACTAGCCGCCTTCGGCGACCAGCTGGTTCGCGATCCCTGAAAAATCCGACTTTACGAAATTCCCGCTCGGTGGCGCCTGCGGCGCCTTTTTCCCGTATCAGGTCTAATAACAGCTTATTGATATATCGTGAAAATAGCTTATCTAAATCGCAGTAAACTCCCGTGCGGTAGCGCCTTCGGCGCTGATATTTCAATTTTCTAACTTTAGCTAAGTCCCGCTCGGTGGCGCCTGCGGCGCCTTATCCCCGTTTTAGAACTTACAACACCTTCCTCGCTCATTGGAATTTGAAATATTGAAATTTTAATATATAGCAGCGCCATCTGGCGGTAGAATTTTCTGTAATATATTGTTCAATTCCAAATCAACAAAGCTTTCAAATGATGTATTACTTATGAAAATATTTTAATTAGTAGCTGAGATACAAAAGAAAACCTAAAAAGGAAACCTTAAAACGTGTAAATCGGGTAAAATCTCGAATAATACTTTCGATAATATAAAAGAACTTTAAAATATCTTTCGAATGATGTATTAAAAATTATATAATCATAATTAGAATTTGAAATATTGAAATTTTAAAATATTTCAGCGCCATCTGGCGGTAGAAATTTCTGTAATCTACTGTTCAATTCCAAATCAAGAAAGCTTTCAAATGATGTATTACTTATGAAATTATTTTAATTAGAAGCTGGAATAAAAAAGAAAACCAAATACCTTGCCTTAAAATCTTAATATGCCAACCAATTTCAAACGCTGCAACTCTTTTTGTTTTTTTTTTGCCTTTTTTCCCTGTTCCTCAAGCCCTCTCTAATAATCGTACTCTTTCAAAAATATTCACAATCGAATTATCGGGCATTAAAACTACATACTACGAAATTTCGACTACTGCAAATACTGCAAAAAAATAAAAGAAGACAATCCTTTTTCCAATAAATATGTCATTTTTTTAATTATTCATATATTTTCATGAAAATTGAACAGTAGCTTTATAATATGCTGTCTAGGCCGAATATTAATTCAAATGTAACGTGAATGAAAATTTGAAAAAAATTGAAAATTGCAATTTTTCCCCCCAGTATAAAACACATGATATCTTAATTGATTACAACCATTTCCGTTTTCATCACAGACATCACAGACAGTTGTCTCGTATGTGTTTTGTTTCCGATCGAGACCGCTTAGAAAATCGTCTGCCTGTTGAGATCGCTTTTTGATTAAGACATAGGTCTACATTTTAATTAATATCTCCGCAACTAATTAAAATTTTTAAATTCTGTTTTGACTATCCCCTCGAGCAGGCTTCTGAGCACCCGTATGTCAAATTTTGTAGTTCTGCGTTCAGTAGGGGCTGAACGTATAGATGCTCAGACAGACAGACAGACAGACAGACAGAGAGACAGACAGACAGACAGACATCTTCTTTTATTATTATAGATGTATACATACCAAGGGAGAGAGAAAGAAATAAAAGGAAAAAAGCAATTTTTACAATTTCTTGAATGATTGACAAATGCTATATGATTGTAAGGCATTTGTGGACGTCATACCTCAAAGATTAACGTAATTAACTTAAGTGTCTAAGTAGAAATAGTACGAGACTCAAATAAGAGTTTATTCAAACTTGAATAGAAGGATTGTTGAAATGGCTGGATTTAACTCAATCAAGGTGATTAAAGAACTTTAGAAAATATACATAAGAAATACTTTAGATAATTTTAAATATCTCACCACAGAAGACAGCAGAAGATTAGCGACGGATGCACTCTTTTCACTAGGTGACGTAAACTCCAAACTACCCGGTGGCTGCCCAGCCGATGACTTTTCTATTCACTATATCTAACAACACCGCACTTCTACAGACATCAAACTAATTAGCTCCAACAGTTCTAGAGCTTAACTATCAGACAATAACTTAATTCAGGCGCTATGGCCTAAAATATAGCGTATTTACCCGTCAGAATTATCTTCACTAGACCAGAACATACCATCACCACACACCTTACGAAAATAACCTCCTACTTATACTTCCTTCAATTAACTTCCCGTCTCTTCACTTCAACTAAACTTTAAAGCTTCTTCACATTCGCCTATACTTCGCAACTTACTTTCTCCGTTGCAGCGCTATGTTGACACAAAACTATTCCAACCTAAAATTTCGCCGAGTTACTGGCGCCGAGGCATTTTTACTATCCCAACTTACTACTTCGCTGGATCATTTCAAACAAAACCTGTGGTGACCTACTACAGTCTCGACCTCACATGATTTTTAAAAGTACAGATTGCATATACGTTACTTAAAGAATGAAAGCCTTTTTGAAAAATTACACAGGCCTACAAAAGTAATGTTGACAAAATTTGATTTAATAATTTTAGCTGATACATACATTTGTTGGTGTGCTGAAATCGAAAATGAAATAAGTTTTCCTCCATCACGTATAGATTTTTGTCAATACAAAGCGTCAACCGACACAATTTCTACATTTTTGGTAGTTTCTAGTAGGTTTCTATGATTAATTATGATTAATGACGGAAACATACAATAAAAGTTACGGTATAATTATATTAGTGGAAGAGTCACGGAAGATATTGTATCGGCAGGCACCCTGTATTTGCAAAAATCTATACGTGATAGAGAAAAACTGACTTCAATTTTGGTTTCAGTTCACCAAAAAACTTAAAGATTAACTAAAGTTATCAAATTAAAATTTTAGACGTAGATCTGTGTTATCTTCAACCTGAATTTTACAAACTAAACTTAAATGCTATCCCATATAGCACATCATATCCCCAGGAAATCCTCAGTACATTCTTGGAAGATAGGACATTTACAAGACATCCTGGGTTAAAGGGTGTGCGATATGGGATGCTGTAATCAACAAAAACAGTACAATCTTTTTACAATTATTTTGTATAAGCAGAATATTCTAGCATAGTCTCCTAAACTAGATGCCTGTCGCGTGGCTCGAAAACTTGGCAACAGTCGAAGCGGTAGACAGCGCCACCTGGTACAGATTGCGCGATTTTTTTATTCAACTATCACCAATAATTTAAAAAGTGATATATGATATACATAATAGACGTTTTTTCGATTCTATTCGCCTTTTATGTATATCATATCCCACTTTTAAAAATTTTTGGTGGCTCGTGAATAAAGAAGTCCCGCAATCTGTACTAGGTGGCAATGTCTACCGCTTCAACTGTTGTCAAGTTTACGAGCCACGCGACAGGCATCTAGTTTAGGAGGCTATGATTCTAGACATGATAAAATTATTCTTACGTAATTTTTGCGCAGAATATCAATCGATAATCAGAATAAGCAACTCACTATACAAACATTCATCATGTACTAACATTCGTTAAATACAAATATTTTCCGCACTAAATCAAACTCACAAATTTTGGTTCCAGCCGTTTAGTGTAAACAGAAAGTGTTACCCATGAGTTATTTTGGGCGGAGTTAATAACTGTAGAGTATACTTTCTCTCTTTGATTTTTAGCACGTTCTCAGATGTGAATGTTACAGCTTTCATTTCACTCTAACGCAATTATGATTGTCTGCTATAGATTGTGAAATGTTTTGTTATGAAGATTTATATAATTTTAAAATATGTGTACTTATAACCTATGATATTTTTTAACTATTTATAGTTAATCTATTTTGCTTTAAATTGGAACAACTAGTAAAAATGTTTTATTATTATTATTATTATTATTATTATTATTATTATTATTATTTATGAAATATTTCTCAGATTTCAGATATTGATGTATCGGTAAATCTTGATAATCAATCTTACTTAATTATAAAATTATAATCATTTTTAGATACTTAAGACTCTCCGAAGTATTAATTTGTACATATGGGACAATATAACGCATTATTATTATTATTATTATTTTTTTTTGGTAGATAATATGTATTTTAATTTTAATCGAATGCTTTTATGGCGAGTTTCTCACGACCATTTATCCTAAGAATCAACTTAAATCTTTACATTGAAAACGATTATTTCATGAAGTGTTTATCAGATTTCAAATACCGATTTATCGATAAATCTTGATAATTAATCTTATTTAATTACAAAATCATATTTATTTTTGCATACTTGAATTTATCGCATATTCCTTTTCACATATGGGACCATCCTTAGGGATGTGCCTCAGACCGTCGCCAGTTACCCATTGTGTAGTACTAGTACGACGTTAAACCCAACCAACCAACCGAACTTTTCACACATGTGACAATAAAATGAGTTTTCTTGTAAATGAAATGATTTTTAATTTTAATCGATTGCTTTTTGATGGCGAACTTCATTTATCCCAAAAGGCGGCTTAAAGCACAAAATGTACATAAGTTTTCTGAAAGTCGATTAAAATTAAAAGTAACTCGACAAACGATATCGTTGTAAATAATTGTGAAATCTATCATTTTCACTATCTAAAATAATGTAAAAGGAAAAGTGAATCGATATTTTAAAGGTAGCATTCAAAAGTGTAAAACAAACAAAACCAAACTACTGCAACTTACGATTTTTGGAAAAATAAAACACCATAGATTCTGACCGAATTCTCCAAATAAAGATTTTTTCCTTCTCTTACACATATAATGGTCGAATGTCAGTCGGACAAATATATTTCGATTTATATGTCTAAAGTGACATTTAAAAGTATTCAAATAAATTACATCTATGGCACATTCTAACATATTTTGATTGCATTAAACAAATTGAAATCGACATGCTTTCTTTATGTGTCAGAAGGCATAGTTCACATAGAATATGGTATGAATATATTTATCTATTATTTACAGGGTTACAGAAAAGAATTGTCAATACGTCAGTGCTATTTTTTGGAAATGGATCCATGGGCATTCTATGTTGTGTGGCGATTTTTGTTTGCAGTACTTCAACTATTTGGTGTAAGTACACTATTTGGTATGTATATAATTTACAGATAATATACGAATCTAATCAAAGCTAGTCTAATGAGCTTGAAAGAGTGTAGGGGCAACAATTTCTGAACAATTTGAAATATTATTTTTAATTCTAATAAGAACTTTAAATATATTTTATGAACGTCGCTACACTATTGAAATAGAGGTTGAAGGGGTGGTATCGCACCTTCACACATAAAAGTTTTTATAAAATTAAACCATTTTTAGAACTATTTTTAATTGTTGTTTAAAATGCACTAAATATGTTCAGACATAGTATCGCATTTATAATTTCGTAAACTGTAATAAATGTCTAGAATAATATAAGTAATAGAAAGTAACGAGACTGTCAGATAAGATTTTTTTACATATTCCATAGTTGAAAACATCTAGTTAAAGACAATTTACACAAATGAACTGAATTCACACGCATAGTATTTTATTTACCTTTAATCTAGCAAAAACCTAATAGTACATTATTCAAAGCTCATGTGCTGTATTCTATTTCGATGAAATTATCTGCAAATGGAAAAGTCCTAATTTTTTTCCTACATTCATTGAACAGTAATACAAAACAATACCTCGTATTAATTACTGCTTTATAAGTTTAATTTTTACGTGAGTACATTCTTAAAAATTTCAATTAAAGAACAAAAACATTAGAAATTATTTATTTTAAGTTTCAGCAAAAACACAGTAAAAAGTTAAAAGAGATGTGGAAAAAAAAAAAAAACTGTTAATAATTAAATTTGCATGAAAGTTTTTAATATTTTTGTATTGTTAGGTTAAGTGATAATTTTAAGAGAAGAAATACAGTTGCTTAAAACTCTGGAGGTATGTGTAAAGCAACAATTGCATTACTTAAGTAATGGATATCCATTGAAATATTTAAATATATGGTAAATTTGGAATTGAAAATTTGGGTTAAAAATACTTTTTCAGTTTCTTCTATGCTAAATATACAAGAAATTATTGCATTCGTAAAAATTTTTGAATTACTTCTTTTGATGGATTAACTCGTTCTGAGATTTCCTGAAAATTACATTTTCAGAAAATGTCTGTCTATCTGTCGTCTGTGTGTAATAAAAATTTTCTGCCAATTCTATTTAGAGAATTAATATCCAGAAATTCGTAAAAAATTATGTTTACTTGTACGAATTTGTACCATGACACATATGCATGTGCAAATATGCATCAAATTATCTATCAACTTTTGGTGCATATCGTTTAACAAACGGCGTTGTCGTCTTGTTTCGTCTTAACTTTCAATATGGCAGCATAAAACAAAATTTTGTATGTATGTACTCACTAACTGAGTGCATTTTTAAACAACTATTGTGAAATAAAAAAATTACAATAGTAATAGTTAACCAGATTAAAATTTTTGAGTATATCGAAGTATCGCTTTCACCTTGGAGGTGCAAATTTTCAGTATCAGTATCTTTCAAAAGAACTCATCAATACCTTTAAAATGAATGCTGACCTGTAGATCTATGATAATTTGAAATAAAGTTATCGATTCTGTCCATTAAAAAGATGCAAGCAAATAAATAAAAATAAATAAAATGTAAAAATAAAAATAAATAAAAGCATTATTAAGATGACTTCTGTAGGGTAAAAAACTCTTTTCTTTCTTTCTTCTTTTTCTTCTTCTTTTGATATTTAAAATTATAATTTTCTGAAATGAAAATTGGCTGCACTCATGCAAATTTTCAGTATCAGTATCTTTCAAAAGAACGCATTAATACCTTTAAAATGAATGCTGACCTGTAGATCTATGATAATTTGAAATAAAGTTATCGATTCTATCCATTAAAAAGATGCAAGCAAATAAATAAAAATAAATAAATTGTAAAAATAAAAATAAATAAAAGCATTATTAAGATGACTTCTGTAGCGTAAAAAGCTCTTTTCTTTCTTTCTTTCTTTTTCTTTCTTTTCTTTTCTTTTTCTTTTTTTTTTTTTATATATAAAAGTATAATTTTCTGAAAGGAAAATTGGTAGCACTCACAATGGAAAATTCTTTTGGAAGTAATAATTTTAATAAATAATTCGCAAAGCGTAAATTTGAATAGGAAAATGTCGAAGTAAATTTTGGGAAACATGCTAGTTTTATTTATAATTAATATGTATGATTTCCAAAATGAAAAAACAAATTGAAAATTCATGTCTATGGAATTTTGAATTTTCAGAGAAATCAACAGTTCAGTAAAAGGACATATCTAGTCTTGGTTCACGACGTTTAAAATTAGACGAAGAAATTTTATGAAACTGTATTTACATTCAATAACAATTTAAATTATGTAATTATTATAAAAAAAAAGTTTGAAATTAAAAATAAAATTTACCTGCACCTGCACCGGAACCTGCTCCAGCTCCAGCTCCTGAACTGGCATCTGCAATTACATTCATAGAAGCTTGGTTTCCAGCAAACATTTTCATGAGTTCGTTCATTTCATTTACGAATGACTGATTTATATATCCTGTAGTTTGTAGAAATGCTGCTTGTAATGCTTCCAAAATTTTTGAAATTTGCTGACTGTTACCTCCATCAACTGCTACAATTTCAGCTATAGAGGAAGCGAACGCCATATTCATAGCCTGTAGCATTTGTCTTGAGCTTTTACCCGAACTGACCATATTATTTACTGACTCTTTCATGATATCAGTAATATCACTCATATCATTTAACTGTTGTGGGGTAAAACCTCCCATTGCACTGATTCCATTCATAAAGGCACCCATGAAATTTTCCGTCATAACTGGATTTTCCCATGGCGATTTCGGATTCGAAAATGCATGGATGTTTGCCTGTCCAAACGAAATATCAGTAAGAGCAGCTAGTACAACTAGCATCAAAGGAATTGCAAAGTAAGTTGAAGAACCCATCTTAGTATGCTTGGATACTCCGAACTTGTGTACTTTCTGGCTAGATATTCCGTCTTTTTATACTTAATTTTTCGTGACATCCTCTCAGCTTGATCAATATTTGCCTTTTTTGTGGTTCGCTTCGAGTATCGGATACGTAGAAAAATCATGCGATGTCTCTCTATTGACGTCAATGGATTACAAAACCTCATCTAATCTGAATCACCAACACCTGGTTCAGGTGCTGCCTACGCTCAACCTCAATTTGTCTTTCCCAATCATCCAATTATTATTATTTTTAATTTGTCCAACATAAGAATTTACAATTATAATTTTTCTTTTTCATTTAATAACATAATAATTTTTAATGGTATACCTAAACCTCGATGTATTAAAATTTAAATACTGCATTTAACATAAAGGATTACACTACGATAAGGGGCAAATTAAATTTGTCCTTTATTAAATTATAAGGGGCAAATTAAATTAAATTTTTGAAATGATAAATAATATGCGCCCTCTTTAACCCTTTGCGGCGCAAGACAATTCGGATCATTTAATTTATACTGCCACCGGAATTCATCAACTAAATTAAACTAAAAGAAATTTTAAATTTTAAGGTTAAAAAAACCGGCATTTTCTGCTGTGTTATAAACGTAAATTTTTGCTAAAAAATTTCCGGGATGAATTTTTGCAACTGGATCTTAAATTTTACGTCCTCACAGCGAGGACAGCGCGCGTTAAGGGGTTAAAACAGTTTCATGCATTTTTTCTTTCTGTCTCTCTTGATACGTACACGTTATCGATCTCGCCGTAGACAATGTCCCATAAACCTCATTAAATTGGTTGGACATACAGTTGACAAATTCCTTTTAAAGTCAACCCGAAACTCAAACTTAATCCTATAAAATAGTTTTAATTGAACTGTATTCTGATCCGAATGCGGTAAAATATTTTTTTTCTTCTTAAATTGCAATACGACGCATTCCAGTCCCAAATTACCCCAAAATTGAAATACTTCGTTTTAAATGCGAAATGAAAGAGTAAAGTGACAAATTTTAAAAGAATTATCACAGAAATCTGGAAAAGTATTTTTTAAACACTTTTTATCAATGTATTCTTGTTTCTCTGTCTTTCCCCGTTCTAACTTTCGTAAATATTATTAGAATGTCTTGAAATTAATATATGTCTTTAAACTCACCATGGCGTGTTCCCTATTGAAAATGATATAACTAGTAGAATTTGTTGCTGCATAGAGACACCACCGAAGCGAATTTTAATGCATTATGTTCTGTGAGAAATATTTCTATAAAGCATACTTTAATATTCGTATACTCAACAAGATATAAAGAAAAATTAACTTATAGTATTCGTATGTACCAAATCATATTTTCTATACAATATGATGATACCAAATCATACAGAAATATTCCCACACTTTATGGGATTTAGATGGAAATTGCTGGAAGTTCTATTTTCAGTCGCAGCATGATTTTTAGCACTTTACAATAAAGTTCAAATATGATTAAAACTTGAGTATGTCGATCTGTCAGTCGTAATGTCTGTTTTATCATTTACAGAAATATTTACAGAATGTCTAGAAATTGATGTACACAATTCCAGTTCACTAAGGCATGTTCTCTACTACTGAAAATGGTATAAATAACGCAGCTAGTTTTGTAGAGAGACTCACGAAGATTTCCGATGCATTGCGGTCTATGAGAGATACCTGTTAAAGCGTATCTTAACATGTTTAACATAACTACAAATACCATAATGAAATTAATATTCATTATTTAGATAGGCAAAATCATTTTCCCTGTTGAATAAAGCACACCTAGTGTAATTCATTGGTTTACAGGACCCCACAAAGTTCTTTGATTTTGATATTCATATAAATGGAAATTGCTCAATGTAAATCCTATAGTGTTATGAGGATTTTTTAGTACATTATATAGCGGATATGCAAATTTCAGATGAAATACAGAGCTATACAAAAGCAAACTTTTTATTCTTTGTTTTTAAAAATAAAACAATATAAATTCTTTTGATAGATTCCTCGCTTTGCAGTTAAAAACTAAATATGTTTTTGTAGCCTTGGTGTATTTGGATACTATACAGGACTACATAACAGAAATTTACTGAATAGCTTTTCTTTAAAAGTAAATATATAAATATAATTTTTGGGAACTTTCTTCTTCCATGATAAAAACAAAATATATTTTAATGCGTCATTACGATTGTAAAATGCACTTGAAGGTTAAACAATGCAACGTGTAAAAACAACTAGAAATTGTTTATAATAAATGCTAACTGAATGATTTTTCTTCCTCGCTTAGTATTAATTATTTTATTTCCTGAAAGAAAATGAATAAATAAATATGAATTTGAATGAAAAACATATATTTTTAAATGTACAATTTCTTTGAGAAATATTTTGCGTTTTTATTTATTTATTTATTTATATATTTATTTGGACAAAAAAAAAAAAAAAAAAAAAAAAAATCTTCAACCCAGAAAAGTTTAACAAGAACCAAAACCCGGCTTAAACTTGACATATAGCAACTATATTGAAATTGATTATTCAAGCTCACTCTGGGATGCCACTACTTGTTTGTGTATAGAAATACTACGAAAGTTCTAATATATTCTAACGTATACGAGAGAAAACATACTTCAATAGTTTTGTAATATACAATACATAAAGAGGTTAACATTTGTTATGTATATGCATAAAAACATTTTTCTGTGGAATATAGTATGATTAGTATTAAAGTTTATAGGACCACACAAAAATATTCGAATACATTTAGGGCTATAATTGAAATCGTTATAGAATTGGATTTTCAGTTGCGTTACGCGTTTCGAGCGTTTTTAAATTCTACCAAGTTCTGCAGATTGCCTGACCTAGTATGCCCCAGGACGAAATGGTTTAAGTAAGTCCGGAGTTCGCTCATAGTAGGATTACTTTAGGCATGAAGGACATTCCATTTTCCCAGCTAAAATCTGCAGGCGAAGGAGCTAAGAAAGTCTTCTACTTCCAGGTGCTCCGGTTTTCGGATTAAGAGAAACTGCACATTCTCTCCTTTTACCTTCAATAAACACTTATACAATTATCAAACTGGTGTTTGAGCACCAGAAATTTACCTATAAAAACATTCAAAATTTTTAGGACACATTCTAAATCCTGTTCGATGTTGGTGTTAAGGTTAAGGACAATTGTCTGCACCAGAGATCTGAGCATAGGGGGAGTATGTCATCGTGGGAGTCTTTCTAAGGTATCCTAGCGCATATTAACTCGAGTTTCAGAGAAAACCACGAAAAAATCCGATCGGCTGGAACGACGAACGCAGTGGGAGATCGAATCCGCCACTTCCCGTCTACCAGATTTCAGCGAAGAACCGCTATTCTCTATCCTGAATTTTTAATTAATAACATATAGAACAAGTTAATTTGAAGGCAAAGAAAAGTTAAATATTCTTAATTATATCGTAAGCAGAGAATGGGGGTGGGGGCGGACGCAATTACCTTTAGAACTTCTTATCTGACAATCATTAAACTTATACTTGAATACGACTTCCTGATTTATTGTTGCACTTCCAAATCAAAATTAAACAGATTTGAACAGATCCTGTCAAGCGCTACCCTTATCATTACTTAATGTCAGAAGGCAATACCTTGTCAAATATTTCAACAATTTTTCTAGTTTTGACCAATACAACATATATAAATATCAACATATCTAAATAACTGGGTAGTCTATCAAAGATTTATGAAAAATTGTCCTTTTTAGTCAAGTTTCAGCACCTTCTTACTGACAATTTAGAGCTGCACTTTCTTCACTGTTTTCTAAATTTGTCGAAAGAACTTTCCAGGGTTCACTTTCACTTACTGACAGAAAAAAATCCTGCACCAGCCTCTTGCACCTTACCAGCGGCAGCCTGAAATGTATTTTATTTTCTGAGGGTCTGAAAACCTACAGTCGGTAACAAAAGTGTCCGAACACTAGTAAAAATTCCTATATAAAAAAAGTACGCTTAATACTGTTTTGTTAAATAAATCCTTGTCGAATCCTGTCCTTAGTCAGTCTAAGAACAGGATTCGACAAGGATTTATTTAGCAAAACCGTATTAAGCGTACTTTTTTTATATAGGAATTTTTGCTAGTGTTCGGACACTTTTGTTACCGACTGTACCCTCTTTGGCCAAAATGGCAACAACACCAAGCTTCTGCTGAACACATCTTGGACTGTTTTGGTCTCTTTTAAGAAGAAATTTATTTATCTTCCTTTCTCGTTATCAAATTTCTGAATGTCAATGGATTCTTAGATCTGGTCAACGAGATATGAGTGCTGATTCAATGGATGAAGGATTGGTTTTCCGTGGTACAAGACGAATCACGTGACTTGATCCAATAGGTTGCTATGTTTGGCTCTTTATCGCTTTTCTGCCAATTTAAAATTTCAGTTAAGCAAATTATCATTATTATTAGGTAACACGAGAGTCCTATCCCTATGACCGGAATAAATTGTTTTTAAAATAATTTTCACATATTTCACATTATAACAAATAATAAAATACTGTTTCTTTCATCATTTCCCAACAAAGTTTAAAAGTGTTTATAAAGAAAAAATAAACTTTTAAAAGAGCTAAATTTAACAACAATAGGGAAATTTCATATGACGTCAGAGTGACGTAGATGGAGGACAATCAACTCCACGTGAAAATCAATAGAAGCCATTTTTAGCACAGTAAGCAAATGGCAGTTGAAAACACCTCATAGCACCATGGCAACGGCGCATGGCAACCAATGCCGGAGGACAAGCTGTCCACGTTGCCATGCTTTTATCAGCTGTTTGCAACTGCCCTATTAATCATTTATAAATTATTTTTTAATATTTCGTCAGTTAAATTTTGACTACAGGAAATAAAAAGAAGTAAAATAAAACAAAAATGATTTAGAACAAAAAATATTGTTAAATTACGTAAGTAAACACAAACATTGGCGGTTATCTCCAAGCAGTTGCCATAGAAATTCATTGGAAATAAACTGTAACCAAGGAAAGCACCAAATACGCACGTGCATAGACCTAATATAGATAGACTACGCCACCAATAGGACTTCCCATTATAGTAAATGTCTTCAACATGAGGGTGTAATCTGATACCTTCATCCTTTGCGGTCAACGCCGTATGTCACGTGAGAGAGACTTGAGGGAGATTCTTCCATAAGAAAGCACTTATTTTTGTAAAAATCAAACAGAAAATTCTCCCCTTTAAAATGGTTTTTCACAAAACAAACTTTTTTATAATTAATCTATGACATTTTAGCTTTCCAACGATGTGTAAATCTAAAGGCTTAAATAAAAAGTATGTGCACAATACAGAAATTAAAAAACCCAAAACTACTTTCTCTCCTTTGGAAAAATAACATAATATTCATTCTCGTCTCTCTCTCCAGATTCTCATCATGTGATAATTTAGCTGGGGAAGCTAGCTCATCTCGCGGACAGATAATGAGGGGGGATGCGTGGTCTATCTATATAAGGTCTATGCGCACGTGCAAGGGGATCAAGTCACATGATTCATCTTGCACCTTCTCAAGGGTTACCATTTATCACTGTACTTAGTATATCTCGTTGGATCTGGTCTCGATCTGACTCCGGCATACTAAGTGTCAGATTACAAACAACAACAGTAACAAGACTTTGTAATATTAAAAGCAAACACGTTTCATTTATGAGACAAAAAATTTTTAAGTTATAATACACTTAAAAAACAAAAATTACATATAAAAACAATTAAAATCAGACGTTTCGAAACCCGTCCGGGTTTCCTCATCAGTAATACAACACAATATGCAAACAGGACATGAACACTCAAGGAATTTAAAGGAGTACGGAATATTGAGGAGCCAGTGCGCATGCTTCATTGATAGTGTGGAGATGCTTGGCAGTGTGCCAGCTCTCCAGGAAAATACGCGATTTATAATTATGAACACCAGAATTTAAAATTTTTATATTATCGAAGTCAGGAATATGATCGGTTTCTATTGAATGGATTACAATTTTAGAATTTTGGTTGCAATTTTTAAAAGATCGTCTGTGTTCTTGTAGTCTAATTTTTGCTGTACGGCCAGTTTCACCTATATAAACAGATTTGCAATTTTTACAAGGAATTAAATATATTACACCAGTTAAATCCAGAGAAGGGGTTATGGGTTTAAAGTTGAAAAGGACGTTTTTTAATTGTTTAATTGGCCGGAAAGCAGTATAAATGTTATGTTGTTTAAGTAATTTAGAAATAAATTCTGAAGGAAAACCAAAATATGGCATCGAAATATAACTGTTTTTATTAATAAGTGAATTTTTCATTTTCATTGGAGTAGAGGGGGAATTTGCAGGAGGAAACGAAGGAGGGGGGAAGCTGAAGCCCTCCTTCGTTTCCTCCTGCAAATTCCCCCTCTACTCCAATGAAAATGAAAAATTCACTTATTAATAAAAACAGTTATATTTCGATGCCATATTTTGGTTTTCCTTCAGAATTTATTTCTAAATTACTTAAACAACATAACATTTATACTGCTTTCCGGCCAATTAAACAATTAAAAAACGTCCTTTTCAACTTTAAACCCATAACCCCTTCTCTGGATTTAACTGGTGTAATATATTTAATTCCTTGTAAAAATTGCAAATCTGTTTATATAGGTGAAACTGGCCGTACAGCAAAAATTAGACTACAAGAACACAGACGATCTTTTAAAAATTGCAACCAAAATTCTAAAATTGTAATCCATTCAATAGAAACCGATCATATTCCTGACTTCGATAATATAAAAATTTTAAATTCTGGTGTTCATAATTATAAATCGCGTATTTTCCTGGAGAGCTGGCACACTGACAAGCATCTCCACACTATCAATGAAGCATGCGCACTGGCTCCTCAATATTCCGTACTCCTTTAAATTCCTTGAGTGTTCATGTCCTGTTTGCATATTGTGTTGTATTACTGATGAGGAAACCCGGACGGGTTTCGAAACGTCTGATTTTAATTGTTTTTATATGTAATTTTTGTTTTTTAAGTGTATTATAACTTAAAAATTTTTTGTCTCATAAATGAAACGTGTTTGCTTTTAATATATATAATTGAGACGGTTTGATGTTTGTGTACCTTAAAGACTTTGTAACATTGTTTACGAGATGTATGACTTTAGTTAGTTGGTCTGTTTGTCCATTGTTTGTACATGCTAGTTCTGTACGGGTAGTGTTTTTGTGGATCCGAACCAGTAATACAGAGTTTTGATGGCCCACATCCGATGCTTTTTCATCCAAAACCCGAAAACAAAATGAAAATTAATAATTCCTCTAAAAATCAGTTTTTTTTTTTTTTTTTAAATAAACTAAGTAAATTTTCGTTATAAAAGTGTTAGTAAAACATTTTAAGAAGAATTAAAAATATAAATACTAATTATATTAAGTTAAAAATTTTGAAAAAGGATTAGTAATAATTTTTAAACATTTCTGTGTGTTGTGTATTTTAAGCGTGCAAAAAATGTGGTCCAGATTTAGTGTTTAATGCTTATGTTCTAAAAGAAAAAAAAATATTTGATGTTTCTTTGTTCATTGTCTTTCTCCGATATGGATGTTTACTTTACTGTAATAATTTGTGAACGAGTGTATTTAAACATGAGTATATGTAGTATGCTTATATCTATTGTGCAGTTGTAATTACATCAAACAAATTTCTATTTATTATAGTAAATTTTTACTTCCATTACTCGACTACCGTAGGTAATGGAAGTATTGTATTCGGTTCAAAAATTCGATATCGAGATTTTACCTGATTTACATGTTTTAAGGTCTATTGAGTCCAAAAAAAAATGGTTTTTGGCAATTGGTCAGTGTGTGTGTGTGTGTGTATGTGTGTGTTAGGAATCTTCTGACTATTATATCTCCGAAACTAATAAAAAGATAGAACCACCTAATAAAGGTAATAATTTTTTGATTTCAAAATGAATACCTAGTTTTGTGATAGATACACATATTAATGTTCATGCAAATTTTAAGAAGCTTTGGCTGAAAACTAACGAAATTTACAAACACGTTTAACAAAAAGTTTTAAACGGCAAATTTCAAAATGTTATCTAAAATTCCTTTTATAACGCCGTAAGACATTTTTAATAAATTTCATTGCTTTTCCATAAAATTTATCTTAAATTAAACAAATCTTTATAGTCCAGGCAATAAAGACTGTATTTGGATCTTACATGGAAGAAATCGTGGTATTCTGGAAATTGGCGAATGCTGCTTCCCACTAAAATTTCTTTGTGCATTCCTCTAATAAGTTTTTACTTTCCGAACACTATAGTGAGGAAAGTATTGTAATCATGTCAAAAATCCGAATTCGAGATTTTGATGTTTCTATACGTTTCGAGGTCCCCTGAGTCCGTTTTCACTATTTTTACGATGATGTGTGTATGTGTGTGTGTATGTGTGTATGTGTGTATGTATGTGTGTATGTCTGTGAGTGAACACGCTAGCGTCTAAACGCTTTGTTCGAATAAGCTGAAAGTTGGTACGCATATTGTAAGTCATCATAGTACGAACCCTATAGATTTTGGTGAATCTAGCACTTATAGTTTTTTTACAGGGACACAAAGAAAAATTCTTTATCATTATGGCCTATGGGAGCAAAATCTTAAAAGTGCGATAGCATCTAAACGCCTTATTCAATTGAGCAAAAAATTTATACACATATTATAGGTCACAAATACTCAATCTGTATACATTTTGGAGAATCTAGCACTTATAGTTTTTTTACAGGGACACAAAGAAAAATTCTTTATCATTATGCCTATGGGGCCAAATTTTTAAAAGTGTGATAGCGTCAAAACGCCTTATTAATCTGACAAAAAATTTGTACACATGTTATAGATCACAGTTGAACTAACTGTATAGACTTTGGTGGATCTAGCACTTACAGTTTTTTTACAGGGACACAAAGAAAAATTCTTTATCATTATGGCCTATGGGACTAAATTTTTAAAAGTACGATAGCATCTAAACGCCTTATTGAATTGAGCTGAAAATTTATATGAGTATTATAAATCACTGTTGCACTAACTATAAGCATTTTGGTGAATTTAGCATTTATAGGTTTTTACAGGGACACAACGAAAAATTCTTTATCATTATGATCTATGGGCTCAAAGTTCAGTAGCGTTAAATAAAACATCGTGTAATAGATGGAGAAAAATACTCAAACACTCTATTATGGTTTTCTCTCTTTTGTTTGTTTAACAACTCCTCTTTCTTTACTTTTTCTACAAAACTGTTAATTACTCAATGTTCGGAAAGTCGAGTGGAGTCACTCCAGATTTTTTTTTTAAGGCTCCCATAAAAAGGAGATTTTCTGAAAAAAAAAAAAAAAAAAAGTGATGTTTTTATGCTCAGTTTCCCCTCATATATTTGTTCTAAGAAATTTCTACAACAGGGCAGACTATAATTAATTAAATATAAAAATTCATTATAATTATAATAAAATTATAATTATAATGAAGCATTTTACACATAATTAATTAAATATAAAAACCTTAATAGATACTTCATATTTCATTGTTAATATTTTCGGCTGGGCGCCCAACTCTTTTCAAACGATCTTCATCTGTGTTGGATCTCTTAGAGTTGTGGTCTTTTATAGACTTCATAAGTTGGTTCCACATCCGCTGTCATTGCACACATCCGGTGTTGTTGCTATTTCTATGGCTTCTCTAAACATCGCGTAATTATAATTATTGTAATTCGCTATCTTTTTAGTTTTTTCAAAATTTATTTTAATTTCTTCATTATCGAAAGTTTTAGCTAAAGCTGTATTTATTTTTCCACTCTAAGGGCCATATTCACCAACTTCCTAACACTCGGATTAAACCTCGGATCAGCGGTAATCGCTCGATTATAGGAAAATCGGTATTCTTCAACGAAAATCCGCAGTTCACCGGCTACTTTAACACTTCGTTTTTGATCCTCGAATATCGGAGGATTAACAGAGATAATTCTCGGATCTTTTCGTAACACATGCGCTTTCCGCAGCTCAGCTTCGTAAACAAATAACAAACATGGCTGATGTTGACGATCTATTCTCACTAGATGATATTAAAAGCTTAGAACTATTGGAAGCATTTGAAAGAAGGAAAAGGACGGTGCATCAAATTAGAGTAAATGATTCGGATTCTTTGGATAATGTGGCATTTCAGTATCGCTATCGATTAAATAAAGATTCCGTGGAATCTCTAATACGAATGCTAGATAATAGGCTGTCATCTGCCACAGAAAAGAATAATGCATTAACTTCGGCAGAAAAAAATTTTAATAGCTTTAAGATTCTCTTATCCATAACAATCAAATTTTTAAATCGTAGCGTAAACAGTTGTCGTCAGCGTGATTATTCTTTTTAAAAATGTTCTAAAGTAAAATTGATTCAATCCGTGCGTAAACAAAAGCGAAGTAAACAAGAGCGAAGCGTGTATCAGTGTTGCCAATTTGCTTTTTTCCCCTTTCTAATATTATAATCCGATTGATTAGTTAATTGAAGCCGAACAATGAATAAAGGCTATCTTCGTTCTTGGCCAATCAAAACGAAGCTTTTATTTCTCTTCTAGTTAATCAATGGATCGCGTAATCAGCTAATGGTGAATACCGTAGGAATTTAATCCAGTGTTAGCTTTGACTCTCGGATTTTCTGATCCATGGTTTAATCCTCGATCAATGAAGTTTGGTGAATACGACCCTAAGAGACCCAACACAGATGAAGATCGTTTGAAAAGAGCTGGGCGCCCAGCCGAAAATACTAACATGAAATATGAAGTATCTATTAAGGTTTTTATATTTAATTAATTATGTGTAAAATGCTTCATTATAATTATAATTTTATTTATTGTTTAAGGGCAGACTATGTTTATGTCAAAAGAATTGAATTTGAATAATCGCTCGACACAGGGACAGACTGAAATGGCCCACCAAATAGGCTACCCATCATTCAATTCTACACATTTACTTTATTCTTATATATTAATTTTTTTCATTAGAGTCAGTTTTTTAGTTTAGTTTTCATGCAGTTCTATACTATTTCCAATGGAACGATCCCCAAAAATGCAAATTTATATGAAATACTGCTCAATTTTGCCATGTTGATAAAAATCTTAAATTTAGAATAACTTACGAAATTTACACATTGGGATATTTGTATTCAATGAAGTTCAAACCAGTATGATAAATGTCTCTTTTAAACCGGTCTGATATCTTTGTGATGAAAATATCCCTCGAAATGAATTTTTATACGAAATTTTGCTCTATTCTGCCATATTAAATAAATCAAATTTCGAATGGCTCACGAATTTTTTAAATTAAAAAATTCGTATTCAAGGATGTACATGCCAGTATGCTAAATGATATTTTAAAAGTGGTCTGGACACATTTACGATGAAAATATCTTTCGAAATAGACATTTATGTGAAATTTTGCCCTATTCTGCAAATTTAAGCAAATCGTAAATTTCGAATAATTTATAAAATTTAGAAAATTGAATTTTCACTTTTGCTGCATATTTAAGCGAAAATTTGCCCTATTCTCCCATGTTAAGAAAATCGTGGATTTCGAATAACTTATGAAGTTTTTATATTAAAATATTACAAATCAATAGACTTCTTGCCGCTGTTATAAGTAATATTTTAAAACTGTTCTGACACTCTGTGATCATTTGTTTTTGAGATATCGTGTATACAGACCAACAAACTAACAAACTAACAAAACTAACACACGCACACACACACACACACACACAAAGAAAAAATAAAAAAAAATAAACAGACACCCTATAAAGGCTGACACCATATTAATTATGTCATTTGCGAATTCATCACACCTCAAAATGTGTAAAACAGTCAAAAATTCGAGTTCGAAAATTTTCACAATTTCCTAAGTTCCCCATAACTATTCGCGTTTCTAATGATCGATAGATGGCGCTCTCTGAACTGCAGTTGTTAGTAAATATAATAGCCACGTGTTCTTTCCACGTGTTCATTATTGTTCTTTCTCAGCCATTGCATCATGGAAAACTTATTGTATAATATGATGATATGCAGTGGTGTGATAATTTCACCTTAGCCCACCAGAGGGCGAGCATTTCATTACAATCGCGGATAGTATGATGTAGAATTAAAAATGGAGATAATGTTCTTTACCTCCGGGATATAAAAATGATAAATTTATTAGGTTTTCGTATGAAAAAAGGATTTAGAACATGTGACTGGATTTTGAATCTACACTAAATACCGAAAAATGATTTTGATGTAAACATTATTATATGTATTATCTTTTTATATGTTACAAATTCCCAGCCCTATTTTGGTATACAGTCTTTATGGTAAGCATTAGTATACATCTCATCCAAATTTATAAATACAGGCATGCGCTTTTTTACTTTCAGAACATATATATGTAAGAAAAATATTGTAATCATGTCAAAAATCCGAATTTAAGATTTTGATGCTTCTCTACATTTTAGGTCCCTTGAGTCCGTTTTCACTATTTTTACGATGATATATGTATGTGTGTGAGTAAACACACTAGCGTCTAAACGCTTTGCTCGAATGTGCTGAAAGTTGGTACGTATGTTGTAAGCCACCATAGCACGAACCCTATTGATTTTGGTAAATCCAGCACTTATAATAGTTTTTCTTACAGGGACACCAAGAAAAATTCTTTATAATTATGGCCTATGGGACCATATTTTTAAAAGTGCTATAGCGTCTAAATGTCTCATTCAATTGGGCAAAAATTTATACACATGTTATCACGATTTGTATAGATTTTGGTGAATCTAGCACTTTATAGTTTTTTTTTACAAGGACACAACAAATAATTTTGTATCATTAGGGCCTATGGGGTGAAATTATTTAAAGCGCGACAGCACCTACATGCCTTATCCGTTTTAGTTGAAAATTTATATTCATGTTTTAGGTCACCATCACACAAATTGTATGGATTTTGGTACTCTAATACTTATAGAGTTTTACAAGGACACAAATAAAAACTGTTTATCATTATGGCTTATAGGCTCAAATTATTTGAAGTGCGATTGAGACTAAAAGCCTTATCCGAATGAACTGAGAATTTATATATATGTTATAGGTCACCGTGACACGAACTTTTTGAATTTTAGAGAATCTAGTACTTATGGTTCTTTTTACAAGGACACAATGCAATTTTTTTTATCATCGTGGCACATTTGCTCAAAATTTAAAGTGCGATAGCGTCTAAATGCCTTGTCCGATGGAGATGAAAATTTATATAAATATTATAAGTCATTGTTGCACTAACTATAATCATTCTGGTGAATCTAGCATTTATAGGTTTCTACAGGGACACAACGATAGCGTTAAGTTCGATAGCGTTAAATTAAACATCGTGTACTATATGGAGAAAATATACTCAAACAACCTATTATAATTGTCTCTCCTTTGTTTATTTAACAACTCCCCTTACTTAACTTTATTTACGAAACCATTAATTACTCAATGTTTTGGAAAGTCAAGTGGAGTCATTCCAGATTTTTGTAATGATGTTGTTGCATTTTTAGCAAAAATTGAAAAAATTTTTCTAAGAAGGATCATGCAGAAAAAAAGAAAATCTAGAGTGACTCCACTCGATTTTCCGAACATTAAGAGGTTAATGGTTGTATAAATAAATTAAAATAACAGAAGTTGTTAAATTAGCAAAAGTGAAAATTATAATAGGGTGTTTGAGCATTTTTCTTCATTGCTTAATTTTACGCCATTGCACTTCAAATAATTTGAGCCAATAGATCATAATGATAAAAAAATTTTCATTGTGTTCCAGTAAAAATCTTAAGTGCTAGATTTACCCAAATCTGTATAGTTCGTGCGTCGGTGACCTATAATATGTCTATGAATTTTCAGCTCAATCAAATAAATTATTTAGACGCAAAAAAAAAAAAAAACCGTAAGTGCTAGATTTACCAATTTACGAGACTGTGACTTATAATATGTGTATACATTTTCAGCTGAATCGAATAGACGATATCGAGTTCGAATTGTTTAGACGCTATTGCACTTTAAAAAAATTGGGCCTGCAGGCCATAATGTTAAAAATATTTTTTTCTGTCGGTGTAAAAAAAAAAAAAAAAAAAAAAAAAAAAGAAAATTTAAGTCCTAGTTTTCCCAAACTCATTAGGGTTCATGCTATGGGGACCTGTAACATACGTAGCAACTTTTAGCTCATTCGAGCAAAGCATTTAGGCGCTATCGTGTTCACTCACACATAGTACATACACACGCATACACACATCATCGTAGTCGGATTTTTCACATGATTACAATACTTACCTTACATATGTATGTTCGGAAAATAAAAATACTAAGAAAATTAACGGTAAGAAATTTTCGTTAACATGGTCTTATGTCATATCTTTTTCTGAACATCTTTGCAATTTACATTGCTCACTTATCTCCAATCGGTAAAGAATTCAATCGCATTTCGATCAATTTGGAATACCCTGTATTATAAAACACAGATAATTTAGATTTACTTGAGAATTTTACCATTCATACACAGTGACTTTAGAAAAGGTGTGCAATTTTTATATTAATAATACTGGATTTTTTCATATTTAAATTCGTCGGGTATGTGTTGATGTTAGGTTTTCTGCCGATTGACTGTCCAAGGATGCTAGGCCTGTGTGGAGTGCCTTCCATAGGGGTATTTCTAAGAGGTCCTAGTCTATATTTACGTGAGTTTTGGAGAAAACCACGGAAAACTCTCAACGATTAAGTCGAGGAGTTCGACCGGGAATCGAATACCGCACTTTCTGTCTACCAGTTCCGTGAGCAGAATCACTGCGATACTGGTGGGACGAAAGTTCGTCTGGGATTGTATCTCAATAAACTAGGACATTTTAAAATAAATAAATATTTTAATTTAAAATTAATAATGAAAATTTTCAATGTTACATGTTTTTCGACGTGGTATAATATATATATATACACACAACTTAAAACTTTTCTTTTAAGAAAATATCTAAAATTAGAATTTAATTTAATTAATTTAATTTAGTAAAATGTCATACAAAAGTAATAATAATAATAATAATAATAATAATAATAAATAGTTAAGAGGCACATGTAGAATACTTTTTTGTCTATGACGCATTTTCTAGAAACTTGTTTGTACAGTTTGAGATCCTGGTTATGAAACAGCCCATCATTTTTACTGCGTAGTTGGAATCGAATGTTTTCCAATATTTACCCCACTTGAAAGCATCGTTGTTGATTTAGATTTGTTCTTCAGCTATTCTTAGGCATCTCTATGCAATATCGTGATACTTTCTGTGTGATCTATAACACCTTGGTCAATATCTTGCTTGACATTTCATGACATTTCGTGCAAGAATCCTAGGTTGTTGTGTGAAACAAGCCACCTCCTTGATTAGACAGCTGAATGAGGCTGAAATACAGTATGCTAATTTGACGCGTGTAGGGAAATTTGATGACGCGACCGATTTGCCCTGGGTGAGATTCGCCCATTTTGAAAAATGATATGCTGCTGAAAAGATCTCGGTAATTTGACTTTCAGTAATCTTGACAATTTCCAGCACTCTTCTTAAAATTTCTAATTGCCAATTTCTTTACGAGTGCTACATACATTCCATCAAAGCGAATTTATCTCATAGTTGCCAATTGTTTTTGATTAACGATATATATATATATATATATATATATATATATAATGCTAAATAATTAAGGTTAAAATATCTGTCACACACACACATATATATTATTATTATTATTATTATTATTATTATTATTATTATTATTTTAAGTTTTTATAACAGTTTTCTACGATTCAATAAAGTGATAATTTCTATGAAAAAATACCGGTATCCCAAAAATCAGAAGACTTGGCAACTCTGCATCTGGTCTTCTGCTAAAATGATATCGCGTTTAGCATCACGTTTATTTATGAAACAAAATACTTGACCAGGCATTTTTTTGTACATGTCTATTTATTTATTTATTTACAGGTGAATAATAAAACTGAAATAAAACTTTGGCAAAAATAAACTTGTCTGTGCAAAAAAAAAAAAAAAAAAAAAACTTTTAGTAAAACTACTGTCAGGATTTTTTAAATATATATTTCTATGCATAATTAGTAGTTTAATAGTTTATGGTACAACCAGAGATTATTATTATTATTATTTTTTTTTTTATGTATAGTTTTATAAGGATATTATTCAATTATTAACAGAAATTATTAATTATGGTGATTTCACTATTTAAACAATTTTCTTAACAGCGTGTAACAATTATTAAATTGAAACCTTCTTTAGAAACATTACACATAATTTTCCTTTTTGAGTACGTTCATCTTATATTGTACAAAAATTATTTTACAAATTTAGCATCACGGTTATTTATTCACCAAATCCTGTCAAAGAGCCCTTTTTAAAGCAATTAAATCTTTGATTAATGCTTAAACAAAATCTCTCAGATCCAGAAAATAATAATAATCATAATGATAATCTATGTATTATTTCTCTTTAGTACATAGATTATACATAGATTATTATTATGATTATTATTATTTTCTGGATCTGAGAGATTCTGTTTAAGCATTAATCAAAGATTTAATTTTTTGCATGAGGGAAAAAAAAAAAAAAAAAAAAAAAAATGCAAAAATTTAATATTTAGGGGATAGGGGTCTGGAAGAAGAGTGGATCCATGACCGGAAGACCTGGCACAGGCTTGTGGATTCTGTCGGAAGGCAACACATGCCATAAACCGCACATACATACATTATTTCTCTTACATGGGTCAGTTACAATTAAATTTTGTCGAAACAAAATAAGTAAAATACGTGAGGATAAAAAATGATATTTATAGATGGACAATATTTAAGAACAAGGACTCAGTTCAATCATCATTTGATCATTTTATGGGAAAATGTAATTTTAAAAGTTGTATTTTTACAATTTTTGCAAGCGTCATTTAACCCTAGCAGCATTTGGAAAAAAAAAAAAAAAAAAGAAAAAGTAAACAGAATATGAATTATTCCCATATATTGACTAAAAAACGCAGTAATAAAAAATGTAATCTAAATGAAAGTTTTTAACCAAAAATTATGCCAAATAAATAAATTACTTAATAAATATCCATCACCAACATGGTGACAAACATTTAAAAGTCACTATGGGGAGGGGTGTCCTGTACTAAAGCTTTACTGCCTGGTGTACTGTGAAACAGGGTCGTGAAACATGAATATTATTTTGAAAGTTGAAACCATTCTTTGAAAATTTTGGTTTAATTATCATTAGCGATTCGCATTAATATTTTGATTCTAATAAAAATTTAGCTTCTATTGAATGAAAATTTAAATTTTGAAGAAAATAGATTTAAGTTTTATGAATTTTAAATTTTGAAGGTAAATAAAAAAAATAAATAAATAAATAAATAAATAAAGTGTGAAAACTTCACACGAGTTTACTAGTAATAATAAGAATTTGTTTGCAAGGTCATACAAAAGAATTCAGATACATTTTTAGCTATCCGTGGAAAGAGCATGAAAGAGCATTTTTATTCGGCTATATTAGTTCCCCATCATACTATAGGTACGGGGAACTTAGATAATCGTGAAATTTTTCGACGTCGGTTTTTTGACTTTTTTACACTTTTTCAGGAGTGAGGATTCCGAAAATGACAAAACTTGTATGGCATCCGTCTGAAGGGGTGTCTGTTAGTTTGTTAGTCCGTATGCCCGTTAATTAGTTTGTTAGTCTTTGTACACGAAATCTCAAGAACAAATTGCCACAGAGAAGTCACATTAGTTTTAAAATATTACTTTAGACGCTGGCAAGAACCCTATTTATTTGCAACATCCGAATTAAAAAACTTCGTAAGTTATTAGAAATTTATGAATTTCCTAACATGGGAGAATAGGACAAAATTTCACTTAAACGTGCATAAAATGGAATATTTTTACTGTAAAAATGTCAGACCAGTTTTAAAATATCAGTTTTGCTGCCGGAATAGACATCAGTAACTATAAACATGCTACTTTGAAAATTTCGCAAGTTATTGGAAATTTATGAATTTCTTAACATGGCGAAATAGGGC
This sequence comes from Salticus scenicus, assembly GCA_963930645.1. Taxonomy (NCBI): domain Eukaryota; kingdom Metazoa; phylum Arthropoda; class Arachnida; order Araneae; family Salticidae; genus Salticus; species Salticus scenicus. The sequence continues at coordinate 66,852,065 of OZ005660.1, read as the reverse complement.
AAAATTTCCCATAAACGTCAATTTTGAGGAATATTTTCATAATAAAGATGTCAGACCACTTTTGAAATATTATTTAGGATACTGGCGTGAACATCATTGACTATGAATTTTCCTATATGAAATTTTCATAAGTTATTAGACATTTACGAATTTCTTAACATGGCAGAATAAGGCAAAATTTCATACAAACGTCAATCTTGAGAGATATTTTCGTCGTAAAGATGTCCGATCACTTTCGAAATATTATTCAGGATACTGAAATGAATACCATAGAGTATGAATTTTCCAATTAAAAAAATTCTTACGTTATTTAGAATTTACGATTTACTTAAAATTGCAGAACAGGGCAAAATTGAGCATAAACGTCCATTTTGAGGATCATAAATAAATTAGACAACTTTAAAATAACATTTATGACACTTGTATGAACGTGATTGACTACAAATATTCTAATAGGAAAATTTCGTAAATTATTCGTAATTTAAGATTTGCATGGAAACTAAACTATGAAATTGACCCTAATAAAATAAATTAATAGATTAGAATAAGATAAATCTATAGAAGTTTACAGTGGATAGCCTATTAGGCGGGGATTTTATTCTGTCACTGTGTCGTGTCAAGTGTTTGGTTAAATTCATTTCTCTTAACATGATAAACATGTAAATGTCCTGCACTAGAAATTTATGAGAACATAAATATGGTGGGGAACTGGGCAGAGTCCACCTATGCCAACTAGTTTTTTCTTTTAATTTATGAATTTTTAGTGCATTTTACGGCACATCTACAATGTATAGAAAAAATAGTTACTTAAAAGTAACTGAATACATTACTTTCTATGTGATGTAACTGACTGTATAGCTTTTTTAAATTGTATTATCCATATCAGTATAGAAGTTTTATCTTAAATCATGCAGTCTTAAATTTTCTCTCTCTCTATCTGTGTTTTTAATCCAACTCTATCACTTAAAATTATCTCAATTTAGCAATCATATCAGAGCCTTAAAATTGCATCGCCAAATTAGTTTTTCTTCCTTTTCCAAAGTAGAGGTAGGTGAAGCCCTTTGGGCCTAAGCACATTAGACCAGGTCCAATTACTTTAATACGATTTTTACTTTCTCTTACCCATAAGGTAGAGAAAGTATTGTTTTTGGGTCAAATTTTCGAACGCGAGATTTTGTTATATTTACACGTTTTGAGGTCCCCTGAATACGAAAATCATGTTTTTAGCAAATGGTCTGTTTGTCTGTGTGTGTGTCTGTGTGTCTGTCTGTTATCAGCATATCTCAAAAACAAATTATGGCAGAAAGTTCAAACTTGTTATTCTAAATGTGTATCATATAGGGATGCTACAGTAAGCTTTTCGTTAAGATCAAGCAAATGGTTCGTGTACAGGGACAATCAAGAGAATTCTAATACATTACGTCTATGGGGGAAATTGCAGGAAAATAGAGTTTAACGTCTATAGACTGCACTAAACCAAACGTAACAAATATATATATTTCGTAATAGAGACAGTTAACTGGGAAAAAAATTGTGTATGTAGGAGCCTCGCCACCCCCCTTGGGGGGAAGTCCCCCCTCGAGGGGAGTAAATTTTCATGATGGGTATCTTTCAAAAGAGCTCGCCAATACCTTTAAAACGAATGGTTGAACCATCGATCTGCGATAATTTAAAACAAAGTTATCGATTTTTTTTACTTTTAACGAAAAAAAAAAAAAATACTTAGAAAAAAAATCGTACTTTTTTTTTTTTAATATTGAGAATAAAATGGACTTTTTTTGATATTTGGTGTTATACTACTTCTCTAATATGGAAATCGTCTGCCTTATCATAAAAGACAATTTTTTTAAATAATAATTTTAATAAATTATTTTTTAATAACCAAATAAAATTCTATATAAATGTAGGTGCATTAATGAAACGGGGGGTTGAGGAGGTCGCCCTCACACAGAACTAATTATCATATAAAACTCTTCAGAAGCCTAATATGAATTGTTTAACATAGGTTTACATAACAGTACTCGTTATTTTATCTATTAATCTGCAACCTCTATTTATAGTATTAAATTTCAGGGTAAGAGAAAGTCGTGTGAGTGACACACCAGATTATTATTTTTCTAACATTTTCCAACAAGGTTGAAAAGTGTTAATGACTTCAGTTTGTCTGTCTGTCTGTCCGAGCTGTAATTCCCGTAAATATTCATGGAATTTCTTCAAACTGATATATGCTATTCATGTTTACTATGAGATATTCAATTACACTGAGGGCTTTTATTGGAAATTTGCTGGAATCGAATTTTCGTTTACATTAAATGATTTAACATTTTAAAACACTTTTTAAATTTCAATATGATTTTAATTTATGTATCTGTCTGTCCGACTATCTATATGTCTATCTTAAAACCCGAATAAACTACTACGTCAGAAACGCCAAAGAAAAATATTGGAAATGCATACAGCTGTTTCGGTAGCCTTAAGCGTACCGTCTTCAGTGCAAAAAGGATCCAATATTTTTGCACTGAAGACGGTACGCTTAAGGCTACCGAAACAGCTGTATGCATTTCCAATATTTTTCTTTGGCGTTTCTGACGTAGTAGTTTATTCGGGTTTTAATATTCCAACGCCGAGTCTCCTGTTATTATCATATGTCTATCTGTCTGACTGCCCTCCTCCAGCGTCCGTAAATATTCTCAGTATTTTTAAAAAATTATATATATTATTCAAGTTCACTATGGAACGTCCCCTATTTAAAATGGCATTAATAGATCCTGCACAACTGGTTTGTTTACAAGGACACCCAAAAAATGTTAATGCATTGTGTTTTAGGACAGATATTTTTATAAATCTCATTTAACCCACACAGTAACTTACATCCAATAGACATCTATAAAAGTTAAAAAATTATCCATTAAACTTCTATAAACAGTTTACAGATTAGCTCGACAAATGTCACTCTTTCTACCTTCCGAACACTATAGTGAGGAAAGTATTGTAATCATGTCAAAAAACCGAATTTGAGATTTTGATGTTTCTATACGTTTCGAGGTCCAATGAGTCAACGTTTCCACTTTTTTTACGATGATGTATGTATGTGTGTGTGTGTGTATGTCTGTGAGTGAACACGCTAGCGTCTAAACGCTTTGTTCGAATGAGCTGAAAGTTGGTATGTGTATTGTAAGTCACCATAGTACGAGCCCTATTGATTTTGGTGAATCTAGCACTTATAGTTTTTTTACAGGGACACCAGGAAAAATTCTTTATCATTATGGTATATGGGGCCAAATTTTTAAAAGTGCGATAGCGTCTAAACGCTTTATTAATCTGAGCAAAAGATTTGTACACATGTTATGGGTCACAGTTGCATGAACTGTATAGATTTTGGTGAACTTAGCATTTACACTCTTTTTACAGGGGCACAAAGAAAAATTCTTTATCATTATGGTCTATGGGGCCAAATTTTTAAAAGTGTGATAGCGTCTAAACGCCTTATTAATCTGAGCAAAAATTTTGTTCACATGTTATAGATCACAGTTGCACCAACTGTATAGATTTGGTGAATTTAGCACTTGCAGTGTTTTTACAGGAACACAAAGAAAAATTCTTTATCATTATGGCCTATGGGACCCAATTTTTAAAAATGCGATAGCATCTAAACGCCTCATTCAATTGAGCTGAAAATTTATATGAATATTATAAATCACTGTTGAACTAACTATAAGCCTTTTGGTGAATCTAGCATTTATAGGTTTTATACAGGGACACAATGAAAAATTCTTTATCACTATAATCTATGGGCTCAAAGTTCAGTAGCGTTAAATAAAACATCGTGTAATATATGGAGAAAAATACTCAAACACTCTATTATGGTTTTCTCTCTTTTGTTTGTTTAACAACTCCCCTTTCTTTACTTTATCTACAAAACTGTTAATTACTCAATGCTCGGAAAGTCGAGTGGAGTCACTCCAGATTTTTTAAATGCATTAGATGTCTGTTAAATATCCAGTGAATTTCCAAATATCCAATAATTGGACTTGTTAGACCTAATAGATATTGAGAATATCTAAATCTTGTTTTGATCTAATATGTTACATCTATTAGACATTGAAAGAGACACGTCTAAATTTTGTCTTCATTTAAACATCTAATGGATATCTATAATTAGTTCAGGATATCCAGGACTTTAAATGGACATTCTTAAGATATTTTGTACCTTTTATGGATAATGGGATGTAATTTAGATGTCTAATGGATATAAGTGGCTGTTTGGGAAATAACTTTTCACTGCAAAAAATCATAAAGAAATTGACATTTATTGTTAATACGGTAAAATATTGTTTTTCATATTGTTAACCTTCATATTTACAGAGCAACACTAAAATATTCAGATACATTAAGGGCTACACTAAAATATTCAGATACATTAAGGGCTGCAATTAGACTATAAGAGCTCAGTTTTCTTTTGTGTTAAGCATTTTTAACACTTTCTAACAATGTTTGAGAATGATTATGAATTCAGTTAGTCTGTCTGTATGCCTTTTAAATATATTGTTTGTCTGTTATGTGATAACGTAGGTAAAGGACATTAACGGCCCTCTTCACTTAACGTCGCCGGAAGCCCGAGCCAATGTTATTCTATGGGGAAATTTTCTTTACAAATAACTTATTGACTAATGCATATTTTTAAATTCTGTTTTCACATTCAGAAAATTCCCAACTGTTTAATTGATGGACCTTTTATAAAAATATATTTTTTTAATTTTTAATATTTAATTTTGAAATTGCAAAATGAAAAAATTCACATATTGAAAATTCGTATTTTGCAGCTTCAAAATAAAATATAAAAAAATATTTTTTTTTAAAAAAAGGCCGTCAATATAACAGCTGGGAATTTTTAGAATGTGAAAACAGAATTTAAAAATATGTATTAGTTAACAAGTTAATTGTAAAGAAAGATTTCCCATAGAATAACATTAGCTTCGGCTTCCGGCGGCAGTGAGTGAAGCGGGCCCTTAAAAGTTAAAAATACAACTATTAAGTACAACTAAAATTTAAAAATTCTAAAAGTTTAAAATTCGTATTGAATTCACGTGTTAACCATAGGAATATATATACATTTAAAACACTTTAAAACACGTATTAAAATTTATTACTAATAATTTTCAATTTTTAATAAATTTTAATACGTGTTTTAAATATATATATTTATTATTAAGTACTGTTAGAAAGTAGTGCTGCACCGAGTAGCACTTTGGCCGAGTAGCCGAGTACCGAGTACTCGGCCTTTTACTACTCGGCCGAGTACCGAGTAACCGAGTACCGAGTAGTTGTAAGAAAGAATAATTGAAATTCACGTATATATGAAGAATTTTGCACATCTTGAAATTTAAAAAAGGCTTTTTGAACACAAAATTAAGTTAAATGGCAAACAGCATGTTTACATGAAACGTTTTAGAACTTTTGTAGTGTATATACACAATTAGGTTCATTGTTATATTTGATACTTCCAGCTTAGTGGATTATTAAAACCATAATAACTGATAACTTCATTCTTTATTATATAGTCTTTCTCAGATGCGAATCATTCTCAGATAATTCTTAGAGAATATAAAAGTTCTTTATAGGCTTAATTTAAGATGCATGAAATTTACATATGAAATGAGAACATTAAAATAAATATTTTATCATCATTTCAAACATGATAGACTTCATTAATCTTCAAATTCTAGAAGAGTAAAAAGGTAGGTGGTTTCGGGCCATAATTTGCAGAACAACAAATTAGATAATATATTTTTAATAACATTTTAGTGTATTTACCTTTTTCATAATTATTATTTTTTAAATTAAAAATCAATCTTTTTTTTACAGTTTTAAAAGTGTCTTACTTTTATTTGCACAAATACGTAACTAAAGTTTTATCTACTATAGTAGTATTATATAAGGGGTTCTTTTTTCTAAAATATTTTATTTTTGTCTGTTTCATAGATACAATTTTATGTACAAAGTTTTTGTAAAAAAAAAAAAAAAAAAAAAAAAAAAAAAAATGCATATTACACACATACAAGATGGTTATACTTAAATTCTTGTAACTAAAATGGATAAGCTCAAATCATGAATCATCTCTATATCGAGTTTAGTGGCAATCTACTTGCCCGTTTTAACTGCAGAAAGTTGTTTGCAGCAAAAGTTTAATGACTATGTTTAAATTTTCATATTTTTTTTAGTTTAGTTATTAAAAAACAACTCTTATGAATACATTTCTTTCAATAATACATAAAAATAATGAAATTCTTACAACTACTCGGTATTGGCCGAATACTTAGTCTATATTTGGCCGAGTACCGAGTACTCGGCAAACTGGCCGAGTAGGCCGAGTACCGAGTATATAACGAGTACTCGGTACAGCTCTATTAGAAAGCGTTAATATTCAATGCATACCGCATGAATTTTCATTCTTGTTAATTTCATTATTAAGTATACGACAGCCATATAAGTCCTACACTGAGAAAAAGATATACTGCCTTTCTCTAGAATGAATAAGTGGCAATTTTCCAAATCCCTTAACTAGAAATATAGATTTCCGAGCTATGCGCATAAGGCACGTCAATAAACTGAATAGACGAAATGATCGAGAATTTCTAGTCTGCACATTTCTAGATGGTGAAACAGCATTTTGAACATTCTGAATATTCTGAATCTTTTGTATTGCGAGAAATTCTCGCTTGATTTTCTAGAAACCAAGATAAAATTCTTGAAAACTGCCTCTTGTATTCGCATTTATTTGCAGAGATTTTTAAATAATCCTCGATAATATAGTCAAATGCTCTAGAATTCCAATAGGAGTTTCTAGAACTCACTTTCAAAGGCGACTAGAATTTATAAGGATGACATGTAACTATTTTTTCTAGAGCCACAATTTAGATTCTAGATGTCAGTTACAGAATTTTTTCTTGGTGTAAATAAAGTATGATGAAAACACATTATACAATGATAATGAACAATTTTTACTTACATCAGTTTCATTTCAGCATACTGAATTATTTTTAGAAGTCTGTTACAAAGTAGTCTGTTTCTTAATCTCTAAACAGAGAAATATAAGTTTCCAAGTTATCCATATAAGATAAATAATTAAGCTGAATAGATGAAATAATTTAGAATTTCTAGTCTATACTTTTCCAGCTGATGAAACGATACATTACATTTTGAAACCTTTTTATTGCTAAAAATTCTCGCTTTGGTTTCTAGAATTGATTGATTAAATTAAAATTATAGTTATTAAAATTCGACTCTAGTGTTCGCATTTATTTGCAGAGATTTTGTTAAATAGGTTTGTCCAGATAATATAAGAAAACTTCCTTGAATTCTAATAGGGGTGTCTGGAATTCGCTAGCAAATGGAACTAGAATTTATCAGAATGATACAGAATTATTTTTACTAAAGCCACAATTTATTTTCTAGATGTCCCTTGCAGATTTTTTTTGGGGATAATTTTTGTGTGTGTCCAATTTCTTAATTGCGGGGGGGGGGGGGGGGGTACCTAGAACCCTGTACTTATCCTACCCTAAATAACTGAAAAAGAAATATGTATTAATTTTTCTTTTTAATTATAACGATAAATCATTATTCTAATAATTATATTCTATTTATGTATATTTTAATACAGTTATAAATCTCAAATTTTACGAGGCTGAAATCTAAAATAATAAGTTGTGAAAAATAAAATATTTGGAACTTTCTTTTAGTATTTATTATATTTTTGCATCAAAAGAAGTTTAGTTTCTCATCGCAAGTTTGAGGAACTTTGGAATTTATGAAAAATTTCGATCTTGGTTTCTTGACGTTTACACGTTTTGAGGCATGAGAAATCAAAGCGTACCAAAATCGACGTATTTTTCATCTGTAGCTTAGTCAGTTTGTTTGTTAACTTGTTAGTTTGTATAAACATTATATCAAGAATGATTCATTCTAAATAAATCGGGTCAGTTTTAAAACAACGTTTAGAATAATAGGAAGAACTCAATATTAAAACTTTTCTTAACACGGCAGAAGAGCTAATATTTCTTATAAATGTGAAATATAAATATTATCGCAGGTGAAACGTATCGCTGTAATATGTATCAATACAGGAAGAAAGTATCCTCGTGGGTGAGGCATTTCAGTCTGCTAATTTGCCGAGCGATTATTACTCTTATCGTAAATACAATATGAGTTCTAGTAGAAATTTATAAAAAGAAATTCATCAGATGGGTTATACTGAACAAAGTCTACCTATAACGCTTAGTTTAATTACAAATAATTTATCAGATTCTATTGAAACTAAAAGAAAATATTTTTATTTTAATCGTGGGAAAAAAAAAAAAAAAAAAAAAAAAAATTCCTTATTTAGAATATTTCGTAATATTTATCCTTCATATTGTGACTAGAGTTTTTCATATAATATGGTCGTACGAGACCATAAGTGGATTAAGATATCCCAGAATTGAGGCACTTCGGTCCACAGTTCTGTAAAAATATTAAAATAATAATAATAAAAATTATGAAAATATTAAAGAAACATTTTGAAAAAAATCTTGGATGATTAAAACATATAATTAGCTTAAATGAAAAAAAAAATGAACTTATTTTTTTCCCTTATAAGATAAAAATTAAAAACTAGAAAAGCGAACCAATGTGCCTCAAATATCCTCTTATCATTAATTTATTTCAATTAATTTTCCATATCAATTTCCATAGTTATTAAATGAGTTAATATCATTTGCCCAATGTTTGTCTTTCTTTTCAAGTTTAAGTAAGTACCGTCAAAAATATTTCTAAAATTCTAGAATATATAAGCCGTGTATTTATAGATTTATTTCATTCGTTATTAAACCGTCTTTTATCAAAATTCTTCATTTATATTCATCTTTCATTAGTAGTATTTTAACCCTTTCACGCCCAAGGGAAATATTTTCCCTTCTACAAAAATCGTTATCGATTGTTCAATTATTATTGAATCGATATTTTTTTTACTGAATGTCAAAATAAAAAGTATGTCCAAGGCATGAAATGTGTTTCTGAACGAATAATAATTTTAAAAAAACGTATAGAAAATAGGACACATAATAAATGTGTTATGTGCAATGTCCACTTGTGCTTCACAAGTAAACGAAATTGTTTCATAGAATACCATAACTAGCTATTTATTTTACTTTTCTGATAATTTTTATATTACAAAGCAATAAATTTGTATTACAAAGCAATAAATAAAATACCGATATAATCAACCTAACTCTTCGTTTATATACTTTTATGGTCCATAGGGAAAATATTTCCCATGAAGTTATAGGAAACCTATACACCCTGCTATGTTTTTCTGGTGATATTCTCTTACTTTACACCCACAATAGCTAAAATATTGTGTTGTATTGGCATATTTAGTCTTGGAAATCTTATGGTCCTGAAAGGGTTAACTTTATGTTAATTAATTTTATTTTACGTTCTCCTACACTGGAATATATATATATATATATATATATATATATATATATATATATATATACCTCATCCATCTAGAACGAATAAGTAATCATTTTCTGAATCCCTAAACTAGAAATATAAATTTTAAAGTTATGCGTATAAAGTAAATAACCTGGGTAGACGGAATGATCGCGAATTTCTGATCTATACTTTTCTAGATGGTGAAACAATTTTCTGAATATTAAGGAGATTATAAATCGTTTGTATTACGAAAAATTCTCGCTTGATTTCGTAGAATTGTGTTATAAACCAAGTTTATATTTACTGAAACTTGCCTCTTGAGTTCACAGTTATTTGCAGAGATTTTTAAATAAGTTTGACCTCGATAGTATAAGTAAACGCTCTAGAATACTAAGAGGGGTTTCTAGAATTCGCGAACAAAGTGAGCTAGAATTTATAAAGATGACATGGGATTGTTTTTATTTACAGACACAATTTAGTTTCTAGATGATAGTCATAGAATTTTTTTCAGTGTACCGATGTGAGGTACGGGGAACTTAGGTAATCGTGAAATTTTTCGACATCGGTTTTTTTACTTTTTTACACGTTTTCAGGTGTGAGGAATCCGAAAAGGACAAAATTTCTATGGTGTCTGTCTGTAGGGTGTCTGTTAGTTTGTTAGTCCGTATGTCCGTTAGTTAGTTTGTTAGTCTGTGTACACGATATCTCAAGAACAAATTGCCCCAGAGAAGTCAGATCAAATTTAAAATATTACTTTAGACGCTGGCAAGAACCCTATTCATCTGCAACATCCGAATTAAAAAACTTCGTAAGTTATTAGAAATTTACGAATTTCTTAACGTGAGAGAATAGGACAAAATTTCAATTAAACGTGCGTTAAATGGAATGTTTTTACTGTAAAAATCTCAGACCAGTTTTAAAATATCAGTTTTGTTGCCGGAATAAACATCAGTAACTATAAACATGCTACTTTGAAAATTTTGCAAGTTATTGGAAATTTATGAATTTCTTAACATGGCAGTATAGGGCAAAATTTCACATAAACGTCAATTTTGAGAGATATTTTCATCGTAAAGATGTCAGACTACTTTTGAAATATTATTTAGGACACTGGCATGAGTATTAATGACTATGAATTTTCCAATATAAAAATTTCGTAAGTTATCTGGAATTTACTATTTACTTAACCTGTCAGAATAAGGCAAAATTGAGCATAAACTTCCATTTTGAGGATCATAAATTAAAGAAATTGAGATTTTGGTGTAGTTTCAAATTTTTACTTATTTTTATCCCTGAATCCGAAATTCAGGTTTGTAAAGGTTCTTCTGTTTGTCTATGTCAGATATAACAATGAGAAAAAATTCTGTAACTGACATCTAGAATCTAAATTGTGGCTCTAGAAAAAATAGTTTCATGCCATCCTTACAAATTCTAGTTCCCCTTTGAAAGCGAGTTCTAGAAACCCTTATTAGAATTCTAGAGAGTTTGTCTATATTATCGAGGTCAAACCTACTTGAAAAATATCTCCAAATATATGCGAACACAAGAGGCGGGTTTCAGCAACTATAATCTTGGTTTATGACCCAATTCTAGATAATCAAGTGAGAATTTCTCGCCATACAAAAGATTCAGAATATTCAAAATATTGTTTCACCATCTAGAAATGTGTAGACTAGAAATTCTCGATCATTTCGTCTATTCAGTTTACTGACATGCCTTATGTGCATAGCTCGAAAATCTATATTTCTAGTTAAGGGATTTAGAAAATGGCCACATTCATTCTAGGTGAAGGCGATATATTTTTTTCTCAATGAAGCATATCTCAAGAATAAATATTTAGCAGGAAGTCCAAAATCGGTATTCTAAATCTGTATTATATTGAGTGGTACTTGAAATTTATTGTTAAAATCGACACTGAGAAAAAATTCTGTAACTGACATCTAGAATCTAAGTTGTGGCTCTAGAAAAAATAGTTCCATGCCTTCCTTATAAATTCTAGTCCCCTTGGAAAGCGAGTTCTAGAAGCCCCTACTAGAATTCTAGAGCGTTCGTCTATATTCTCGAGGGCAAAACTATTTAAAAATCTCTGCAAATAAATGAGACTACAAGAGGCGGGTTCCAGGAACTATAATCTTGGTTTGTTACCAAATTCTAGAAAATCAAGCGAGAATTTCTCGCAATACAAAAGATTGAGAATATTCAGAATATTGTTTCACCATCTAGAAATGTGTACACTAGAAATTCTCGATAATTTCGTCTATTCAGTTTATTGGCGTGCCTTATGCGCATAGATCGGAAATCTATATTTCTAGTTAAGGGACTGAGAAAAAGGCCACTTATTCATTCTAGAGGAAAGCGGTATATATTTTTTCTCAGTGGATTTAATGGTTCTTGGATGTACAGAGGCATCCATGATAATTCAAATACATGATGTCTATGGATGAAATTTCTGGTATAGACACAATTTAACATTTTTAGACTGCACTGAGTGAAGTAAAATGATCATGTATTTTTTTTTTTTATTATTATTATTCATAAATGCACATTTCGTATGAAATATTTTATAAAAATTATTCATCTTTAACTTATAGAATCAAACAAGATAATTCGGGAAAATAAATTTCAAGTTGCGTTATGTTATTTTTATGTTATTTGTTTAGCCCAATAGGTCTAGATTTAAGTATACAATGTAATGTGTCGATATAATGTAACATCAGTATATATGGCTACCCGAAATTAAGCGAAAATATTATCTTCTACTAAATGTAACTGGTGACAGTGCCACTCTAAATTTCTCCAAAATCCAGCACAATTACTCTTTAACCAGATTTCTTGTGACCACCAGAGCTTCTGTGCAAGTGAGTCCATTGTTGAAATGGGAGTGATAACCTTTGTCTTTGAGAGAAAATAAGCGACAGATAGACTGCTTTTTTTTTACGTTCTTTTCATTCTACCATTTTCTAAAAATAAAATTTATGATATATTTATGCAGACGAATCTACACCTTTTCTGTATAAATGTATTATACATTTTATATTATAGAAAGAGTGATCCCCCCCCAAAAAAAAAAAAAAAAAAAAAAAGTCGTTTGCAGCAGTCTTGGATAAGAAAACACTGAGTGACTGGATGTTTATCAAATCCCAACTTGCCGGTCAATTTGGCACCCCTCCAAGCCTTTGGAGCTGTCCTCACTGCTAGGCGTAAGAAACGTGGTTGCACTATATTTTACTAACAAACATGATTGCTCTGAAGTCCAATTTTCACTTTATTGTTTTTTAATGTGATTTATATTATTAATAACATTAAAAATATTAAAATTAAAAATAAAAAATTAAAATTAAATTTTTAATTTAAATTAATTCCAATTAACCCTAATAGAAATATTAAAATTAAAAATATTAATAATAACATTTTAAAAATATTTAATAAAAATGAAAATCTATCAACTTTTATTTTTAGAACCACACAAGAGAATTTTGGGAAATAAATTTCAAATTGTATTACATTTTTTACGAGTTATATTTTTAGCATAGTATTGCTAAATTTAAGTACACAATGTGATGTGTCTGTGTAATTTATAATGAATATACATGGCTATCTAAAATTAAGGGGATTTGGAATTTTTTTTTATTTGGCACCACTCAATCTATACTAATCTATACTAATATTATAAATGCGAAAGTTTGGATGGATGTTTGTTACTGAATCACGCCACATCGGCTAAACGGATCTGGATGAAACTTGGTACAGAGATAGATAATAGTCTGGAATAGGACATAGGCTACTATTTATACCGAAAATTTGATTAGATTTTTTTTTTAAATTAATTAAAATATTAAAATAATAAACTGGTAATTGCCTTAATATAACCCATTTAAATTTTTAATTGTTGCCAAAAAAGTTTACGAGGTATTTCTATTTATTTTTATTTTTTTTAATATAAAATGAAATATGCTTTCACGCGAAAAATAAAAAACTACTAAATGTTAAATTGGTGAATGAGAAAATGACGTTTTTATAAGTTTAAAATAAAATAATAATAATACAAATCTAGCATGTTTCCTCTGAATTTTATTTCATAGCATTTTTTTATATACCTCAACTTTAGATTTTCATTTTTTAGCACGGATGAATCACGTTTGGTATAAAAGCTAATTCAGCGTCATAGTAAAGGCATTATTGATAATTCTGGACAAATTTTTTTAATTTTGATGCTGAAGTAGATCGAATATTTTTAGCCAAGGTCAGCCACTTAAAGCCAAGTAGCGGATCAAAAATCTAACTAAATTATAAAATATTGAAAAAAAGAAAGAGATAGAAAGAAATAGGAACAATAATAGCATAAATTATATTTTGGTCTGAAATGACGACAAAAATTCAAAAGTCGCCAAGGGGAGTTACATTAAGATCAGGTTTACATATTTATTTATTTATTTTTCTATTACCAAATGTTATTAACTAAGCATGAAGTACATATAACCGCATAATAATAATAATAATAATAATAATAATAATTGTCACATGCGATAGACGTAGCCGATCATAGCATATTGTAATATTATATTTGGTTTGAAATTGCTATCATTTTATGGTTGATCGATTAAATCAAATAAATATAGGAAATAACTTGAAAACAAATATTATGTACGTCACGTACAATGTTGTTCGTATGTAACTGGGATTCAAATATAAAAGGGTTACTTCAAATTTTTCGATACTGCCCGTATCGAAACTGTCATATATAAGCACCCAAATTGAAGCCCACGGGTAAACCATTGTCTCAGGCAATAGCGACAGGCACCAGAGACTGCGAGGACTAATAAGTCGCTGCCGAAGGCAGCGGGAACCCAAAGCGAGCTTTTGAGCGATTTCAGTATTTTTTTTTTTCACTTCTCTTTTTCATAAACTTATGTAGAAAATAGTTTCCTTTAAATATAGTGACCAGCGAAGCGGGCAAAGTCTGCTTGTGTTTCATATAAAAGCTTACATTTGTGAGGTTTGCGTTGATGCAGACCCCATCTTAACTTAGTTAACTTAAGTGTTAAGTATAAGAAGCACAAGACTCAAATATCAAAAATTCTAAGAATTTATTCGGCTAGACAAAGGGAGGGTTGAACTGGCGTGATAAACTCAATCAACGTAAAATAAATACTTTAGAAAACAGACATAAGAAATACTTTAGATAATTTTAAATATCTCACGACAGCAGACAGCAAAAAATTAGAGATGGATGCACTCTTTTTACTAGGTGACATAAACTCCAAGCTATCCAGTGGCTTCCCAGCCGGATGATTTTCTGTTCAATATATCTGAAAACACCGCACTTCTACACACATCAAATTAATTAGCTCCAACAGCACTAGAGTTTAGTTATCCGACAATAACTTAATTCAAGAGCTGCGCCCTAAAATATAGCATATCTAGCCTTCAGAATTATCTCTACTAGACCAGAACTCACCATCACCAACATCATCTTACGGAAATAACCTCGTACTTATACTTTCTTCAATTAACTTCCCGTCTCTTCACTTCAACCAAACTTTAATGCCTCTTCACATTCGCCTATACTTCCTTCGCTGCAGCGCTATGTCGACACAAAACTATTCTAACCTAAAACTTCGCCGAGACTGACGACGAAGCATTTTTTAGTCTCCCCAACTTATTAGGAGAGCTGGAACCAACAGAATTTTAAAACGGTGGTTACCTACCACAGCCTCAACCTTACACATTTCCATTTAATATTTATACATTGAACTAATGTTTGTTCAATAAAATATATATTTAAGCACCAATTCTTATTATTTTTGATAGATTTTTACAGATTTGAAATTTTGAAATTATGTTTTCTCCAGTATGCATTTTTTTTTACAAATTCATGTTTTTCAAAATGTTAAAACTTCTACAGATATTTAAGAAAAACTTCATATTATTTTTTCCTGTTTTATAGAACTTACTTAAAAGAATTAAAGATGAATTTTAAAAACTATTGATTAGCTTTCGAGAAAAAAATCAAAAAGGTTAATGTCTACGTAAAAATTTGCTAAAAAACATGATTTTTATTACACTGTTAAAAGTGGTTTCTCAAAAATGAGCAAAATTGTCTCAAAATAGTTCTGAAACAATATATACTTAAATTTGAAAATCCCATTTGCTCATTTTTGAGTATATTAACACGCTCAAAAATGGGGTTGACCACTAATAATCTCAATATCCTCATTTTTGAGCATGCCAATATATTAAAAAATGAGTACATGGGTTTCCAAATTTAAGTATATATTATTTTGGAGCTATTTTGAGACAATTTTGCTCATTTTCGAGAAACCACTTTTAACAGTGTATTATATATTTTTAAATATTTTTTCTTAAGATATTACAAAATCGATCTTTTCAAAAAATTTTAAGTAGGTTGTATTGAATATGCCAACATTTTTTAAAGTATTTTCTTAAATATCTGTAGAAGTTTTAGCATTTTGAATTCCTGAAAACCTGCACTGTAAAAAATAGTTTCTTAAAAATGAGCTAAATTTTCTCAGAATAGCTCCGAAACAATATAGTATACTTAAATTTGAAAATCCATGTACTTATTTTTGAGTATACTAACATGCTCAAAAATGGGGTTCACCAATAAGAATTCACATATCCCCATTTTTGAGCATGTTTATATTTTACTCAAAAATGAGTACATGGGTTTTCAAATTTAAGTATATATTGTTTCGGAGCTATTTTGAGACAATTTAGCTCATTTTTAGAAAACCATTTTTAACAGTGTGTAAACTCAGGAAACTCTTTCATATGAGTAATCATTATACCAAGAAATATGAAAAATTTTTGACTGAATATGCACATATTTTATTGAACAAACCCAGTACAGTTCTATTTATAAATACTCACATTTCACACATTTCACATTTATTGAGATCTATAGTTACAATGACTTTCATCTCGATTGCTCCATATTTTTACAGAAATTCACAGAAATACGTGCACACAATATTGTTGAAGACATAGAACAGCACAAACATCTATGCCCGCACCGAGATTCGAACTCGGAACCTGGAGACTGAGAAGGCAGCGCCCTGCCGACCAAGCCACCAGGCCGGCTTTATAAATACTAAATGGAAATGTAAGCTTTTATATGAAAACTTCGGTGATGCCACGTCATAGGTGCCAAGTCCCTTTAAACGAAAATATTCTTTTCTGCTGATCTCCGTAGACGATCAAAATTGTGAATGCATGTCTCCGGACCATCCTTAAGTATGAGTCCCAGAACGTCACCAGTTGCCCATAGCGCAGTACTAGTGCGACTTTAAAACCAACCAACTAACCATCTTTTCTGCTGAATGTAATTGATAACAGTGCCGCTTTAATTTTTATCATATCCAGGAAAATTGCTTTAGAGGGATAATTGCATACTCTACCTATAAGGTCGACTTCTACATCGTCAATACCTATATCGTCTGCTTTTTTTATACTTTTATTTCAATAGAATTTTAATAAAAATTAAATTACATATTAGTCATTTCAGCATTTTAATCCAAAATAGCTTTAGACATATTGTATTTCACTCATCCATAAAAATTGATTTTTAAAACTGTCTGCTGCTTTTATACTTTTATTTTAATATAATTTAATTTATATATTAGTCATTTTAGTATTTTTATCCTAAATAACATTAAAAATAATATATTTAACTTCTTCATTAAAATTTATAAGACCCTACAATAAAATTAATTTGTGCTTAATATCAACTCTACAAAAAGTTTTATCAATCGCTTCCAAGTTTTGACCTAAGGTTCAAATCTCAATCCCGTGGGTTTTTATGTCGGCTACAACGTTTTCGTCTTTATTCGTAAATAATAAGACTGTTTTGAATAGTTTACTGCAATATAATTTAACGTACAACTTAGCCACAGCAACGCGTGGCCGGGTGTGTTAGTATATAATATATAATCCTTTTGATAGTAGAAGCAAAGAATGAGAACGAAGAATAGTTAGTCAAACAATTCACCAAAGAGACATACACACGCCAAACAAAGCAACAAGATTTCCCAAATTGATTCAATTATCAAGTTCAACAATAGCACTGACGCCAATCCACTGTACAACAATACCTGTTGAAAATTGAAATAGGACCGAGTAATTAAACTCTGATAAAAAGAAGGTTGACTCTAGGACAATATTTCAAGGTGAAAAAAGAGAACCCTGTAATGAATAATAATGACCCATTAAGCGCAGTAGAAGCCAAGCAACAGACACAAGATCACCAAAACCACAAAGACCAATAAGAATAAACAATTTCTCTATGTAGGAGAAGCTCAGAAAGATGAAAAAAAAAATCACCAGGGAATGAAATACACATATTAAAGAAACCAAATTTAATTTTTAACAGCCCGCAAAACAAACGATACAACAAACCAACTCAACCAAATCCCAATAGGAAAACTCAAACAAAATCGAAATCCAGGAAAAAAACAACAACCCAAGAAAGGAAGGAAGGAGGCAAGCGGCAAGACTTGTGACTTGCCTGTGGAGGTAAACTAGTTTTACGCAGGCAACACTCCCCAGCCTGCCAAGACCAGATTAGGAGACACATGGATGGAAATAAAAAGCAAAACCCCATAGCAAATAAAGAACAATGAAACCATGAAGTTTAGTGACTGATTACGAACCCACAATAAAAAAGAACCCCAAAATGATTCAAATGAAACAATGACAATTTATTTTCCAGAAAAACAAAAACAGAAAAACCCCCATAAAAACAAAAACACACCATGAACCTAAAAAGTAATAAAACCAAAACCCATACATGCCAACATACTAATTAATATTCCGTAGTATTGTTAACCCCGCCTTCTTTTTCACACTGGTATCTTTTTAGAGTATTTTTCTTCTTATTTAATCGTAACTGAATTTGGAGAATATTATTCTAAAAATTTACTGGTATGAAAAAAAGGGCGGGACTAACAACACTACGGAATATTAATTAGGATGTTGGCAAGTATGCCAAAACCTATACTCGCAAGAAAAAATCACCCCGAAATGAAAGAGAGGCAATTTAGACACAATCCATCCTGATGTATTGAAGCACCAACCAGAAAAAATAAAATAAAATAAAAACACTAGCCACAAAAACTAAATTCAAAACACGAGCAAAACAGAGAACTTAACAAGAGAAAATGGCATTTTAGAAGTTGAGTTGTATCATTCTTTGATAACTTATTTAATAACCAATTTTCAACCAATTAATTTTTGGAATAAAATTAAATGCAGCAATCTTTTCTTTATTTTATTAGTAAAATTCAACATCCCACCCAACCATCCAACCAACAACGCCACCCAACCACCTTAATCAAACATCTGCCCACACATACTCCACATTTTTTATTGCCTTTTTTTAATTTTTTTTTAAACACATAAGAGTTTTTTTTTTATTTTTTTTTATTTTATTTGACTGATGCAATTATTGATATACGAGTGAATAAACAAAATTTTTTGGGAGTCCCATATTTAAGATTTCCTTAATAAGTTTATTGATGTTTTTATTTTTATATTTATTAGAACATAAATTATTGGTTCGATATAAGTGATTAAAAATGATATTTCTGAAAACAGAGAGATGCAGGCATGATTTAAAATGAGTAAACAAATTTACTTTAAAGTTAAAATCTTGTCTTTAGTCATAAATATCAATACGAATTTTATTATCATAGACATAAATTGTAAGATCGAGAAAGTTTATGATTTTATCTTTATGCATAGTTTTAGTCAATTTTAAATTTGAAGGACAGTCTAAAGTAATTAAATCAGATGACTTATTTTTAATGAAAAAAATGATGACATCATCAATGTATCAGTATAGTAACAGATTATCAAAAGTAAATTTGCACTCATAATAATATAGATAAAGATCAACCAATAAACTCGAGCTGCAACCCCCTTGCAAATAAATGAGGTTATTGTGTAAAATATAGTTATTATAGATGATGAAATTAAGAAGAGTTTTAAATTTTTCAACATCAAAGTTATTAGGTAATTTAATTTGATCTTTATATTTAATGAATAGATTATTGATAATTTGATAAAGGTCAGATAAAATAATATTATTAAACTGTTCCTGAAAATCATAAGTGATAATATTTTCTACTTTATCAAGGTGTTTGATGTGGTTAATGAGTTGGTAACTATTTTTAAGGCAGCGAATGTTTTGATCTTTACAAATGATGTTATAAACTTGTATCAGAATATCAAGAAGCAATTTATTATACACTGCAAATAAAAGGGTCTTAAAGTAAGACATAAAAACACCTGAAATGGCATTTAAGACACATAAATGTCTTAAAATATAGATTAGACATTATAGGTATTTTAATTTAACACAGAAATATGTCTGAAATACCAATTTAGACACAAAAATGTCTGAAACACGTAAATACGCGAATTTTCAGACGGAAAAACGCGTTTGAATTTTCAGACACTTTAGAAATTTAGACACTTGCATTACTTAGAAAATTTTTCATATGGAATCTAAGAAAATATGCTTATCCTACTTCTTTCCACATTCAATAAATATATTATTATTTTATATAATAAGCACTTAAGCCACTTAAACTATGGTAGATTTATAAAATTAAATTTTTATGGAATAATACTCTAGAGATGTGAATGATATTTGCATGCTATTATCTTGAACATAATTCATAAACAACATACAACATAATTACATAAGCTTATTTCAAAATAATAATAATAATAATAAAATAATAATAATAATAATAATAATAAATTGTCTTTAAAGCTTTCTTATATTAAAAGAAAAAGTGGAAAGACGGATGTAGCAAGTATGAGAAAGCGAATTTATAAGTGAACAATCATGAATAATTTGTGCATAATTTTTTCTTTCTTCTTATTATTATTCATTTAAAAACTCTTTTCTTTCACATATTTACCTGCATCTAAAAGTAAAACAATAAACTTTCTTGTATTCATGATTATAGTTTGTTTTTATTTAAATATCACTTTAAGGAAAGAAATCGTTATCATGGAGGGCTGCAACCTTCACATACTTGTTACGCATTATGAAAAAATTTTGTACCTCTACATATGAAATTTAAGATAATAAATAATTATTAACTTTAAGATCAATACTATCAATAGTTTTATAGCAAAATATCAGAACTAAAACATAACACTGCGATTTTTTTCGCGAATACTGGAGTATATTTTATCATGAAAACTCATTATACTATATACGACGGTGGCGTGATTGGTAAATGCTTGAGTCCGACCGGGCTTACCTCGAGGTTTCGATTTCCACAGACAGTGTAGGTTCGAATCCCAACGCCGGTAATGATACTTTTTTTTATATATATAAATTAAATATTTCATTAATGCTCTAACCAATTATAAAATCTATTTTTAACAGAAAAACATAATCGCGCACTATATTTATTTATTTATTTATTTATTAAAAAGCCTTAAAAACGGTGCAGTGTTTTTAAGCCTAACATGGCGGTGTTTTTAAGCCTAAAACATGGCGGCGTTTTAAGACATTGCAATGTCTTAATTTCAGATGCAAAAAGGTGTCTTAAAAAGTAAGACTCTTTTTTTTCACTTAAAAAATGACCATCCATTTAAGACACTTTTGTAACTGAATTTAAGACATTTACGTTTACAGTGTATATACACTAAGCGACAAAAAAAAAGCCGCACTTCAAAAAAAAATGACTTATACCTTTTTTATTTGTAATAACTTTAAAATTAATGTTTAAAACAAACAAAACTGTCTTTTTTGCATAATACCAAAGGTATGAAATGATACCTATGTATATTTTCGATTTAATAATTCGCTTTATTGCACTTTACGAAGTACTTTTTAAAAATCTGCATGAAACTTTCTTTTTGAACATAATGCAATAGCTATACACTTTGCATTCTATTATAATTTATTATATAAAATAAACAAGTTATATTTTAATATATGAAATAAAACTATTTATTTGTTAGATTTAAGCAATTTTTTGTTAAAAATATGTATTCTGCATTGGGTTAATTCCACCTTTATATGGAATTACTGCATTAATGCGCAATGGCATAGTTTTATACAATGTTTTAATAGAAATCTCAGAAATTTCAATGTGCCAAATATCACAAATAATTTTTTCTAGTTCTGGCAGAGTTATAGGCTGCAAATTTCGAATCCTCTTCCCTCTCCCCCGCCTTTTTATAGACGAAACATTTTCGAGCGGATCGCGATTTTGACCATTTCCATGACTGGTAAAGAAGAAATTCTACTATATCCTTTGTGCTATTTAACTTAAAGTGAAAAAAGGTATGATTACTTACAGAATTATAGGTTCTCATGGGAACGTATAAGAAATTTTGACAATTTGAAGTGAATAAAATTCCCACAGACGCCGTGTAGTAAGGTGCCTTATTATCTTCAAATGCTGTTTACGGAAATGTCTAAGATACCTCCAAAATAGTCGGTCAGGCACCACTTTTATGCAGATTGTGTTTTATATCGAGTTATTTGATCCCTTGAGCATAAAAATTTCCCCGAGTGTTTGAAAAGTTATGCACCTCCGTACCATAATGTACGGAGAATGTGTCACTGTTTTAAAAGTGCAAGTTTCATTAAGTCGGTCACATTTTCGTCTTCATTCTAGCTTTTTTCAACTGATCGAAAAAAAGAAAACTTGATTAATCAGAGAAAACCAGTTCAGCCTAATAATTAACTGATAATGTTTTTAAATTCTGGTCAACTAAAGTATTGTTTTTTCTCATTCTTTTCCTTAATAATGGCTTTTTTCGCAGATCTTCTGTTCTTTAACCCGCTTTGTTTAATTGTTCCCGCATTGTTTTTGAAGAAAGTAATTTACTATATACTTTTTAAAAATATTTTTTAAGTTCTGAACATGATACAAATCGATTTTTTATACATTCGCATTTTAACTTGCGGTTATCTTGCTTGGATGAGCAACACGACCGCCTAAAGCCAAATTCCCAGTTTAAACGGCCAAAAAAATTTATATTTTGCTAAAATTCATTTTACCAATATTTCGTTAACATTTAATTATTTTGCCATCTCACGTATTAAAATATTTTTTGATTTTCATTCAAAAATTAATACTTTTTGTAGCATCGTTAACTGCCTTATTCTTACCATTTTTTAAATAAATTTTAAAATTACAATTTTCTTGACAATTGCATTTTGTTTTTAACACTAGACTCAAAGCTAAAGTGTATGTGGAGGATAACATAGTAAAATCTGCTCGAAAATTTGCTTTTTAAACGATAAAATTGGCGGTCGTAGAAGGCGAAAAGGAAAACATCCAAGTGCGGCTTTTTTTTTGTCGCTTAGTGTATATATATGAACAAAAGCATATTTTTTATTGAAAATGGTTTAGTATTAATGATTGATTTATAGGGAAAAACAAAAATATTCTGATATGTTGATGGTGAGATATTTTTAAATGGCGGAAAAAAATGGTCATAATTTTAAAATTACTTGAAAAACATTTTTTTTTTTTTTTTTTTTTTTTTTTTTTTTAACTTGGAACTTTTTACAGATAGTAAGAAAGGTTTTATAAATCTATAACAGTTTTTTTTTTTAGAATAATTACCAGTTTTTAAATTTAATGTTTTTTTAATAATATCAGTGTTAATTTTTTTCTCGGTGTACACTGAGAAAGAAAAAAAATATATATATATACCGCTTTAATCTAGAACGAATTAGGTGGCAATTTTCTAAATCCCTTAACTAAAAATATGGATTTCCGAGCTATGCGCATAAGGCACGTCTATAAACTGAAAAGACGAAATGATCGAGAATTTCTAGTCTACACATTTCTAGATGGTGAAACAATATTCCGAATCTTTTTTATGGCAAGAAATTCTCGCTTGATTATCTAGAATTGTGTCATAAACCAAGATTATAGTTGCTGAAACCTGCTTCTTGTGTTCGCATTTATTTGGAGATATTTTCAAATAGGTTTGACCTAGATAATATAGACAAACGCTCTAGAATTCCAATAGGGGTTTCTAGAACTCACTTTCAAAGGGGACTAGAATTTATAAGGATGACATGGAACTATTTTTTCTAGAGCCACAATTTAGATTCTAGATGTCAGTTACAGAATTTTTTCTCAGTGTAAGCTTTGTACGTATGATTACATAAAAATGATATATGATATGAACCTGAGAATATTGTACACATGGGAAAATACTCTGCAATTAATATGACGAAAAATAATTTTGCTGGAAAACGCCGTCCTTTTTTCGTTTCCCTTTCTTTCTTCCTTTCTTAAAAAAAAAAAAAAAAAAAAAAAAAGTTAAAAATTATCATTATTTTGTGCTTAATTTTGCTTACAATTACAGTTATTTTGAAAGGCTAATTGTTCAACATTTCATGTATTTACATGTCGCGTAAAAGCTGTTAAACATCCATTAATTTCGGGCTAACTATCACAGAGGTTATTGTCCGCGCAAGACTATAATTAAAGCTTCGACATTTTTACTTTCTCTTACCCATAGGGTCGAGAAAGTATTGTTTTAGGGTTAAATTTTTGAACGTGAGTTTTTGTTATATTTACATATTTTGAGGTCACCTGAATACGAAAATCATGTTTTTAGCGGATGGTCTGTGTGTCTGTTATCAGCATATCTCAAGAACAAATAATAGCAGAAATTCCAAACTCGGAATTCCAAATGTGTATCATATAGGGATGTTACACTAAGCTTTTCGTTGAGATGAAGCAAATGGTTCGTGTACAGGGACACACAAAAGTATTCAAATACATTACGTCTATGGGGGAAGTTGTAGGTAAGTAGAGTTTAACATCTATAGACTGCACTGAACAAAATTAAACGAATATATATTTTTTTGTAATAGAGATAGTCAACTGGGAAAAAAATTGTGCATGTAGGAGCCTCGCCTCCCCCTGGAGGGGGGGGGGTCCCCCTCGAGGGGAGTAAATTTTCATCATGGGTATCTTTCAGAAGAGCTCGCCAATACCTTTAAAACGAATGGTTGAACCATCTATCTGCGATAATTTAAAATAAAATTATCGATTTTTTTTTCATTTTTTAACTTTTTTTTTTTTTTTTCTTTTTTTTTTTTTTTTTTTTTTAAGTAATATGGAGAATAAATTTACCTTTTTTTTGGATATTTAGTATTACTTCTCTAATATGGGAATCGTATGCATTGTCATAAAAGATAATTTGTTTAACTAATAATTTTTATAAATTATTTTGTAAAAACATAATTATTTTTTAATAACTGAAATAAATTCTGTATAAATGTGGGTGCATTAATGAAACGGGGGGTTGAGGGGGCGGTAGCCCCCCCCCCCTTACACAGAACTAATTATCATATAAAACTCTTCCGATGATTAATTTGAATTGTTTAACATAGGTTTACATAACAGTACTCTTTATCTTACCTCATTATCTCCAACCTGTATTTATAGTATTAAATTTCTGGGTAAGAAAAAGTCGTGTGAGTGACACACCAGATTTTTATTTTTTTTTATTTTTGCAAAAACAATTAAAACATGTGGAATCATTTTAAAAACTGTAATAACAAGAAAAAACATTTTTTTAACACCTGTTTAGAAGCTTTAAAGTAATTATTTTTTTAAAAGTTATTTCAAATAAATTTTTGCAATTATAGTCTTTGTTCAAATGTACCTGTCCGTTTAAGAAATATTGAGGAAAATTTCAGGAAGGTCATTTTCAGTTCTGTTAAATATTTCTTACACTTTCTAATTTTGAAAGTTTATTGATAATTATGTTTTTCCTACTCGTCTTTCCTAATTTTCCGACTGTCTGCAATGTAACTTAGACATTTTTTAAATGCCTTGTAATTAATACATTCAAATCTACTGTGGCATGTTCTTAATAGCAAACTTATAAATAGAGCAACTGGAGGATTTACTTTATCAGTTCAAAACGAATTCAAAGAGATTATTCATTTTATCAGTATGATCCATTTGTGTGTATGTGCAATTTTCAAAACTATACACGAAGCTATAGTTTGAACACGAGCTATATAGTTACTATACACGAACTATATAGTTTAGAAATTTTTATCTGTAGTTCTTTTCAAAACTATTCATAAAGATAGAATATGGTTTAGTATTAATGATTGATTTACAGGGAAAAACAAAAATACTCAGTTTATTTAAAATAACTTGAAAAAAATTTTCTTTTTTAACTTGAAATTTTTAACATATAGCAAGAAAAGTTTTATAAACTTTTCTTACGATCTGTTCATTTTATTTATTTTTTTATTACAGTCTAAAAGTAATACTATTAATAATATATTCTATTCATAAAGACTATTAAAAAAAAAAAAAAAAAAAAAAAACTATTCATAAAGATAGAGCATTTTCGTCTTCAAACATAAAATTAGGAAAAAAAAAAAAAAAAAAAAAAAAAAAAAATGAATAAATAAATAAAATAAATAAAATAAAGTAAAATAAATATATGAAAAATAACTGAAATTTTAACAGAAAAAAAAAAAAAAAACAATTGAGGTAGTGAATCAACGAATGCTTTGCCAGCTTCGCTGGTCACTATGTTTAAAGGGGACTAATGTGCAAGTTGTACCTGACGGGACTAAAGTGAAAGTTGTACCTCAAGGGACTAATGTGAAAGTTGTACCTCACGGGACTAATGTGCAAGTTGCAGCGAACGAACAAACTATTTCTTTCAACGAAAATGCCTACTAACCCTGGACGATAGGTCTAATATATCTTATCATATTATATATCGTATTTATCGTAATATAACTCAATACTTATTTCGCTTCCTTCTTCGACTCGTTTTAATACGCATTTAGGTAGATTCCTTATGGGAGATTAGGTAGATTCCTTATAGGAGATCTACCTATTGCAATGGTTCTCATGACACGACTTCTGGAAAATTTCTTCATATCTTCACCGATCACGACCCCTAGAACCCAAAACCACCTTCCGTTCAAAAGTTTATATATATATATATATAGGTATATATATATGTGTATAACGCTTTTTCCCATGTTAAGTTGTGAACACGATAACTGGAGTAATTTTTATTTAAATTTAACCAGCTCGGGATATGTTGTTAGGACAGTAAAAATCTCGGTCGAGTTCGTAGATGGGGTATCCAGCACAAGGGGGTGGAACTGGTGGGGGGTGGAAATTTTCCTTTGACCATAATTTCTTTAATAATGAAAATAGGAAAATATTTCAAATCAGACGAATTACCGCCTTACCCTAAAGAACAATTTTTGCATTTACACTTTTTCGATAGCTTCAGTTGTTTAAAAGTTACATGTTAAAAAGTGATTTTTCGTCAATTGTGATGAAGCCGACTTTTTCTATCTTTATAATATTTTTCTTACGTGCTCCAGTTACGATTAGATTTTGTTAAAACGATACGATTGTAAAGTAATTGATGAAATACGCGAAGATAAAAATGTATTATTTATACATTTGCAATATATAAATATTAATATTAGTTATAAATATTTGCACGCGGATTTAGTTCAATGGTTTAATTAGAAAAATGACGACATTTATCTGATAAGATCACTTTGTAGAAAATATTTGTATAGTTTTAGAAATACGCAAGCGAAGTGTAACGTCACTAACAGTGGATGCAAGAAAAAGATTTCCTATGTTAATCGCCCATTGAATTTTTTGTAAAAAATTATTAAAAATCGAGGAAAATTATTTTCCGATTTTAATCCCCATATTTGGGTATATATATGTATTAGTTATCGTGTGCATGTGTTAGATTGAGTTATTTTGCTGTCAAACTGACAAAATTTTAATTTTAAATTTCAAAACTCTGTCACCCTTGACATTTTTTGTATTTGGCGATCAAAAACTTAATACGAAAATATACATGCCAGATGTATATTTTCGTAATATGTATTGTACGAAATACTGTTTCATTACTCTCTTCATATAAGTTGTTAAAATAACCATGATTTTTGAAAGGAATTAAGTATGTTCGTCAGATAATTTGGCGATATTATTTTTTCCGCCAAGGATGACAGATATGAAATCTATTCCGCTGTAACATATGAGTATTTTATATCAGACACTTTATTTAGACATTTGTAAACAAATTTGACTTCAAATTAGGATAGAATTATTATCATTTTCCTTTTAATTAGTATATTAGTTAGATATTTGTTGTGCAAATATCATCCTTTGAAAGGAAATGTTTGTTTTCAATCGAATATGGAAATTTGCCATTTAATTTTTTAGAGTTTTGAAATTTAAAATTCAAATTTTATCAATTTTACTGCAAAAACGACCTAATCTAACGCATGCACACGATAACTAATACATATCTATATCGAAATATGGGATTAAAATCGGGAAATAATTTTCCTCGATTTTTAATAATTTTTACAAAAAATCCAATGGGCGATTAACATGGGAAAACTTTTTCTTGCATTCACAAACTGTCAGTGACGTCACCACTTCAATTACGTATTGCATATTTACAATCTTTGCATGCGTTCTTTTAAAGCACGGCCCTACTAGATCACTCCTCGGCGCCAAAGCGCCAACGTCGTTGGCGCAGAGTGATCTAGTAGGGCCGTATTTTAAACAAACCTAGCAATACTTTAAAGCTCTTAACAGAACTGAACTATTGTCATAAGTTGACTAAAAAATGCAATAGTAAATAGTATAATAAAAACAGGTACTAGATTATTTTAAATAAAATTATGTCAAAATAAATAAATAAATAATAAATAAAAAGGCATCTCAAATAATAAATAAAGGCATACCAATAAGCAAATCATCAACTTGGCGTCAAAATTTTAAAAGTCGCCATGGGGGCTCTATACTAAAGCTGTACTGATTAGGGAAGTATGAAAACCAGATCGTCAGATATTAATTTTATTTTGAAACCTTTCTTTAAATGATTTTGGTTTCATTATCGCACAATATTAATTTGGTTCTAATAATAATTTGGATTTTGCTGAATTAAAATTTAAATTAGATGATGGAAGAAATAAATTAGATGAGAAAAGAAATAAATGCGAAAATTTCGCATGGGTTTGCAAGTAGATTTAATTGCTTAAATTTTTAATCTGATGCTTACGTCACATGTAAACGATAATAAAAAAGATCACTGAAAAAATAAAAAATATGATAACTGCATTAACTAATCATTTAAAAATATAAAATAAAATAATACGTTAGTCTTAATAAAAATATCGTTGGTGGTAACTAATTTAGAACGCCGGTTTAGGCAAGAATTTAAAGTTTACGGTTGAAATTGAGAGTAATATGTTACAGCTTCCTTTAACTTTTTATCTTGGGGAAACAAGGTATTGGTGTGTGAAGAGATATGAGGTTTTCACGTGGTAAGAAAATATAATGACGCCAAAGCTGGCATTCTCCATCGCCAAACTCGCCATATTTTGCCGCCAAATCACAAATTTTATTGCTAAGTCGCAAATTTTGTCACCAAAATCTCGCCAATTCATACAATTTAATAAATTCTCAACAAATTTCCAATGTTAACTAATGTTAATGTTATAATTGCAAGTTGAAATTATAATTCCATACAATGTAAAGGAATCTACCTTTGCCTTTAAGCTTGCCGAAAGGGGATTTTTTTATATGCATGAGCAGCCCCCGAAAAACAAAAACATTAAATCATTAAATTCATTTTTTTACTTATTTTTATTTCATATTATTTCACGCGCACTTTTTATTTCCTAATTCAAAATTATTAAAAAAAACTTTTTCGATATCGCTTGTAACGATACTGATTATTATTAATTTTCTTTTCTTTTTCTTTCAATAATAATAATAATAATAATAATAATAAAGATTTTGATGAAATTCTGGCAAAAGCAGAATTTAGTTTAGGACAGAGGACTATTAGTTTTTTTTTTTTTTTTCTTTTTTCAAATTATAACATCGCTTTCAAATTATTCAATTATATTTTGGATAAATTTTAGATTTCGACAAATGTCCAACTATTGAAATCGACAACGCAAAAATCCCAGATTGAGACTAATAGGCCCTCAGTCCTAATAAAAAAGAAAATAAATAAATAAAAGTATCAACAACACCATGTTCATCAATTCCATCAATATTTACTGGCCAACATTTCCTGTACTTAATACCCTTTGAAACAACTTAATCATGAAAAGCTCGTAAACGCTGTGTAGTTTGTGTATCACAAAAATAGAAAAGATTCATTTTATTACTGTGATAAATGCTGTGTAATTATATGTGTTCAGCTTTTGAAGTTCTATCATACGATGCTAAACCATTAAATTAAATTTCTCAAATTATTTCAATGCTTAGGTGTCAATTCTCCGTTGCTACATACAGGAAAGTTTTTATAGATGTTTTCAGTTTAATTAGTTTTATTTATTTGCCGAAAGATTACTTTTTAAAAATTTTGGTGATGAATCTGATTTAAAAATTAGAAATATTAGTAGTCATGACAATGTATAACTTTATTGAAGTAAGTCAAATTGTAAGTTCTTTGTTTATGCCATTTTTATTTTTTGTTTGTTATTATTTTGAAATATTTATATCTTTAAAAATTTGTGGTGATACATGACCATATTTCCACCAATGATGCAAATGGTTATACAATATATAAGGTTATAAAAAAAAAATAATAAAAAAATAATCTGTATTATATTGCCCTTCTTTAACTGTAAAGCTGTGAATATATTTTAGATTTCTTTTCACCACAGTAAAAGACAAAATGTATTTTAAAGTGCCATCACGGAGATAACTTTCTTTTTAACACTTTCCAACAAGGTTAAAAAATGTTTATAACTTCGGTTTGCCTGTCTGCGCTCTAACTCTCGTAAATATTTATGGAATTTCTGGAAACTGATATATGTTATTCAAATTGATTATCGGAAGTTCCCTAATGAAAATGGAGTGAGCACCTTTACTGGTTTGTGTACAGGGACACCCGGAAGTTTTCCGAAACATTGTGTCCTAAGAGAGTATATACCAATCAATCATATTTGGAGGGTTTTTGAATAGAATTGTGGACTGTATGGTTTTAAAAATCGCTGGTTTAAATTATATTAAATCATTTATCAGTTTAAAATGAATTTGAAGGACTCACCTTCCTTTCAATTGAATTAATAACATCATATTTTTGAAACAATGAATAAAAGCTTGAATACATACACAAAATAGAATATAAACGTGAATTATTGACTTTATTTCAGCTCATACGTTAGAATAGAATTTTTCCAGCATACCGCTAGAACACAACAAAAAGAACAAAACTAGAATAGAACCGCAGAAAAGTAAAAACGGTTCACAGCAAATTGAAAAAGAAATTATTTAAAGTATAACTAACAATTAATTGAAAACATAAATAAAATAAATAATAATAAAAGAAAAAATGAATTAATTTAGCGTTTAAAACACATTAAAATATCAATAAAAAGAATGAATTTAATCAATGCTTTATATTCTAAAGAGTCATAAAATTGCATAGT
Source organism: Salticus scenicus (assembly GCA_963930645.1). Lineage (NCBI taxonomy): Eukaryota > Metazoa > Arthropoda > Arachnida > Araneae > Salticidae > Salticus > Salticus scenicus. Next base: position 66,821,098 of record OZ005660.1, on the reverse strand, counting down.
GCTGCCATCTATTGTCAAAATTCAGAGTTATTAGAATTCTGAACATTCTCCCCCACCGGGAGAAGGAGTGTCACTTTAGCAATAGGGCGTTGAATTTCACCACTCTGAGTCCAAATGCTGACTACACGAACTCTATTATCAGGTCCTGGATAGGTACGAATAATTCTACCCAGCTTCCACTGGAGAGGAATAGATTGTGGATCATGAATAACAACCAAGTCCCCAATTTGAAGATCAGTTCGTGAAGTGAACCATTTAGGTCGATTCTGCAGGTGATGTAGATAGTCTCTAGACCATCGCTTCCAGAAGTCTTGCTTCATTCGCTGGATTAGAGTCCAACGAGAAGATAAAGTGAGATTTGGTGAATTTCCACTTTCAGGAATCTCAAGGAGTGGAACTCCTATCAGGAAATGTCCGGGAGTGAGGGCTCTAACATCGGATGGATCTGAAGAAAGTGGCGTTAATGGTCTGGAATTTAAGCAGGCTTCTATTTGACATAAAAGAGTAGTAAGCTCTTCAAAATTTAGAATGGTAGCCTTACAAGCTTTAATTAGATGACTTTTCGTCAATTTAACAGCAGCTTCCCACAGTCCACCGAAATGGGGGGAATATGGTGGGATAAAATGCCAATTGATGAAGTTGCTGGTAGCAAAATTTTGAACATTTTCAGAACGAGATTCGAAATAGTTGCTTAAGATAGTTAGCAACTCCCCTGAAATTTTTTCCGTTGTCACTGAATATGTCTGATGGCAATCCTCTTCTAGAAACAAATCGTTTTAGGGATGCTAAGAAAGCTGATGAAGATAAATCTGAAACAGCTTCTAGGTGCACCGCTTTTGTGCACATGCAGACAAAAACACAAATATATGACTTCAATTTAACTTTAGATCTAGGCACATTTGGTTTAGTGATGAGTGGGCCAGCAAAATCTAGTCCCACCTTTGAAAAAGGTCGAGTTGGAGTTATACGTTCGACTGGCAACTCACCCATAATTTGTTGGCAAGTTTGTTTCTTCAAACGTTTGCACAAAATACATTCATTTAGAATTCGACGAATGTAAGAGCGACCATTTAGTATCCAATACTTTTGTCTAATTAGGGAAAGAATCAGTTATGCACCAGCATGAAAATGTTTTTTATGATATTGCTCAACAATTAATTTTGTAATGAAATGATTTCTCGATAAAAGCACTGGATATTTCTGATCTTGATTAAGTGACTGATGTCTGGACAACCGTCCGCCAACTCTGATTAAACCTTGATCATCTAGAAATATATTTAAGGATAAATATTTGTTGTTGGTTGGTAAAGGTTGATTTTTCCTGAGCAAATTCAGTTCAACCGAAAACTCTTGTTAATCAATTTAAGAATATGTGTAATAGCACTTGAAACTTCAGGCGTACTGACAAGTCCAATACGTCTAGAATTACGATTACAACTACGAATGTTATAAATGAATCTCAAACACAATGCAAGGATTCTGCAAAGTTTTGAAAAAGAAGAGAATTTGAGTAGAAAATCAGGAAAGGTTTTATGACTAGATGTTGCAACATGACTTAAATTTTCTTCAGAATTCTTTGACTTAACCTTTGAAGATTTGACTAGGAATAATGGTAACTTGACACTAGCACTAAGCCATTCAGGCCCAAGCCACCACAATTTGTGATGCAAAAGACTCTTCGGTAGAATGCCTCTTGAGGCACAGTCTGCCGGATTCGATGAACTCTCAACATAAGTCCACACTGCTTGTGGGACAAGTGATTTGATTTTGTTTGCTCGATTTCTTACGAACTGATTTCCTTTGGTTGGAGTAGATTCAATCCAATTTAAAGCAATTTGTGAATCGGACCACAAATAAAGTTTATTTACATTAAAGGTTAAAGATTCTAATATTATGGAACTTAATTGTGCAAGCAAGAGTGCAGCACATAACTCAATTCTGGGAAGCGTGACATGTTTTAAAGGATTAACTCTAGTTTTTGCAGCGACAAAGTTAACTGAAATCTCACCTAGAGAAGATAGTGTCCGAAGGTATACCACTGCAGCGTAGGCCTTGCCAGATCCATCACAAAACCCATGGATCTCTATGTGGTTCTCTGGAGATGTTTCACAGTTCAGATATCTTTGTATGCCAATGGACTTTAAGAGTTCAATTTGAGAATTAAATTCTTGCCAAGTTTTCAGAATGGAATCTGGGATTTGATCATCCCAAGCACACTTATATTTCCAAAGCTCTTGCATCATGATTTTTAACATGATCGTGGTTGGAGCTAGAATCCCAAAAGGATCAAAGATTTGAGCTATCATTGATAGCAATTCTCGCTTGGTATGCACCGATTTGACGCCATTCAAATGAATTTTCAATAAGTCTTCTGCCGAATTCCAAACTAAGCCTAAGATTTTTTGGGAGGAATCTTCGGAAAATGTTACATTTTGCCTAGTGGATTTAAGATCTTCTGGTAGATTTTCAATGACTGCGGGTACATTGGAAGCCCATTTTCTAAGTGTAAAGCCTCCTTGATTTACAACGTGATTTAGGTCTTTGACCAATTGTTTTGCTGCATCAATTGAATGCGACCCACCAAGATAATCATCCACATAAAAGTTCTCGAAAATTGACTGCGCAGCAATAGGAAATTCTGAACTATAATCTTTGGCTAGTTCGTGCAATGTCCTTATAGCCAGGAATGGGGCACAGGCTGTGCCATATGTTACAGTCAATAATCTGAAACTCGCAATAGATTCATGTGGCTGGAATCGCCAAAAGATTCGCTGAAAGTCAACATGTTTGGGGTTTACCAATATCTGTCTGTACATTTTGGCGATGTCTCCGGTTAAGGCTATTGAATATGTTCTAAACTTCAGAAGAAGTTTAAACAAATCTGGTTGCAACTTTGGACCTATTTCAAGAAAGTCGTTTAAAGAGTGGCCTGATGTTCCTTTAGCCGAGGCATCAAATACCACCCTCAATTTAGTAGTTGTACTATCTTCTTTCAAAACCCCATGATGAGGCATGTAAAAATAATCTTTAGAATCAATTTCAGAATTTGGGACTGCATCCATATGATGTAAGTCAATATATTCTTGCATAAAGGCATGGTATTGCTCCTTAAGCTCATGATTTTTATTAAGTTTGGATTCTAACAAATAAAACCGTTTTAAAGCATTTGATTGTGAGTCACCTAAATTTGGAGCTTCTTTAAAGGGAAGATCCACCATGTACCTTCCAGACTGAATTCGTCTAACAGTTTTAGTGTATTTTTCTTCAGAACTGTGAATTGGTGTTGCATCAGGAAGGGACTCAATTTCCCAAAATTTCTGAAGATCATAAGTTAACTGAACTGTAGCATGGCAACTAAGGACAGTTTTAGAATGCTGAAAATTGTTTGCATGTATGACACCCGAGAGTAACCATCCCAATTTGGAATTTAAAGCACATGGAGTACCTTTAGGACCCAGAATAGATTGCCCTAAAATTATTAAGGGAAATAAATCTGCACCAAGCAAAATTTCAACTGGACTCGAAACATAAAATTTAGGATCTGCTAAAGATAGACCTTCCAAATGAGGCCATGAAGATTTTCGAACAACAAAATTAGGAAGATTTACCGTAACATTATTTACTATTAAAGCATTCACATCAAAGATTTCATTACTATAATAAGACTTTAAAATAATATTAACTTCAAAAAGAGCAGTTTCTGCAACAATATTATTTACACCCGAGATTCTATGATTTGTGGTTTTTATAGGTAACCCTAATTTTTTAGCACAAGAACTGGAAATTAATGATTTTTGACTTCCTGAATCCACCATGACTCTACATGGCACAAACCTTCCAGTATTTGATTTTACAAGAACCATAGCTGTCGATAATAAAGTTTGACAACTCTCTTGGGTACTGGTTAAACAACTAGAGTTGACAAAGGATGGACTTTCAATGTTGAGATTAGTATTTTCAATAACAGGTGGAGAATTAACTGTATTTTTCTCGAAATGGAGAAGTGTATGGTGCTTAGCATTACACTGTCGACATTTTGTCGAAATCAAACATTTATTAATGATTTGTGGTTCTATGATTTGTGGTTTTTATAGGTAACCCTAATTTTTTAGCACAAGAACTGGAAATTAATGATTTTTGACTTCCTGAATCCACCATGACTCTACATGGCACAAACCTTCCAGTATTTGATTTTACAAGAACCATAGCTGTCGATAATAAAGTTTGACAACTCTCTTGGGTACTGGTTAAACAACTAGAGTTGACAAAGGATGGACTTTCAATGTTGAGATTAGTATTTTCAATAACAGGTGGAGAATTAACTGTATTTTTCTCGAAATGGAGAAGTGTATGGTGCTTAGCATTACACTGTCGACATTTTGTCGAAATCAAACATTTATTAACGAAATGATTACCACGTAAACAATTTATGCATAGTTTTTTACCCTTCACAGTATTCCATCTATCTTCAACAGATTTTTTAAGAAAGTGTGGGCACTTGAAAAGTGCATGAGATTCCGAGCATTCTGAACAGATAGAATTATTGGATTTTATATCTGAATTAGATATTACAGCATTAGACACAGATTTTTTAAATACTACTTTTTGTTTACTTTCAGATTTAGAATAAGTACTATCAACAATATCTTGCAAGCTTCTCGCTTGTTTTTCAAGAAACAAAATAAATTCATGATAGGTGGGAAAAGAATCACTATCTAAAGATAATTCCCATTGCTTCTTTAAATTATCATCCGATTTTGTTTGCAAATTATAAACAAGAATTAAATCCACAAATAAATTAAATTCAAATCCTAAACATTTCAAGTTACGTATTGCTTCATTACAGCTATCTAATAAATCTAGCATAGATTTCCTACAATTTGGTTTCAAAGATTTCGAATTAAAGAATTTGTTTAACTGAGCATAAGCTAGATTTTTTTTATTATCGAATCTAGAAATTAGTGTTGCCCAAGCTTCCTTATAACTTGCTTCAGTTATTGGAAAGCCTTTTATTAACTTATTGGCCGATCCAATAACAGACGCTTATAAATATTGTAGTTTTTGCAAATCGGAAAGCTGAGTGTTCTCATGAATAGTGGTTACGAATATTTGCTTGAAGCTTAACCAGTCTTCCAAATTGCCAGAGAAATGTGGCAAATCAAATTTTGGAAGGTGAATAGATTGCTTCGAAACAGAACAAGAATTTTCATTAACCTGTGTTACAACTTTAGTGTTCTGAAAACAAGAAAGTTCTAATCTTGACTCTATCTGATATTTTATATGAGTAAGTTTCTCTGTCCATTTTTCATTATCTTCAATTTCCTTTTTTAATTCATCTAAATCAGAAATAACTTCCTCAACTTCATTATTAATTTGTTCTAATTGAGTTTGCCTTTCATGCAAATGACCTTTCAAAATTTTTATTTCTTGAATGTCCAAAGGATCCGCTTCCAAAGCTTTTATCGCTTTGTTTTCAAATTTAGTCACTGACGACCGAATAATAGTTCTTTTTACTTTTGGTTTTTCAATTTTCGAAGCCATTAGAACAATTTTATTTTTCTTTCTCAAATTTGAAAAATATTAATTTTTACTAAAAGATTTCATAATTTAATATATCTACGGCTCTAGACGGCCAAAAATATGGAGGGTTTTTGAATAGAATTGTGGACTGTATGGTTTTAAAAATCGCTGGTTTAAATTATATTAAATCATTTATCAGTTTAAAATGAATTTGAAGGACTCACCTTCCTTTCAATTGAATTAATAACATCATATTTTTGAAACAATGAATAAAAGCTTGAATACATACACAAAATAGAATATAAACGTGAATTATTGACTTTATTTCAGCTCATACGTTAGAATAGAATTTTTCCAGCATACCGCTAGAACACAACAAAAAGAACAAAACTAGAATAGAACCGCAGAAAAGTAAAAACGGTTCACAGCAAATTGAAAAAGAAATTATTTAAAGTATAACTAACAATTAATTGAAAACATAAATAAAATAAATAATAATAAAAGAAAAAATGAATTAATTTAGCGTTTAAAACACATTAAAATATCAATAAAAAGAATGAATTTAATCAATGCTTTATATTCTAAAGAGTCATAAAATTGCATAGTGCTGCCATCTATTGTCAAAATTCAGAGTTATTAGAATTCTGAACAATATTTTAATACCGTTACTTTATACAAATATTGATGAAAATGAAATATTGTTCAAGTCTACCATCGGGTGTTTCTTCATCACTGGTTTATATACAGGGACACCTGAAAGTATTACGAAGTATTGTGTTCTACGAGAGGTATTTCTATAAACCAAATTTGAAGAACTTTACTTTGCAAAATTCTTAATAAAATTAAAATGTATTATTCATATGCACAAAATAAGGCTTTCCATAAAATGCAGTGTGATTAACATCAGATTTACAGGGCCACACAAAAATATTTTGTTACATTAATGAGTGTTATTGGAAATTTACTGGAATTACATTTTCGTTTATATTAATATATATATATAATATCATTTTCTATATGTCTGTTTGTCTGCCTGTCTGTCTGTCCGCGCTCTAATTCCCGTAAATATTTGTGGAATTTCTTGAAACTGATATATGTTAAGTTCACTATCGGAAGTTCTCTATTGCAAATGGAGTGAACACGCTTACTGGTTTGTATACAGGGACACCCGAAAGTTTTCCAAAGCATTGTGTCCTGTGAGAGGCCTTTCTGTCAACCAAAATTTAATATCCTTACTTTTCACAAATATTAATGAAAATGAGATATGTTATTGAAGTCCACTATCAGATGTTCCCCATTGAAAATAAAGTAACTAAAGTCACTGGTTTGTATACAGGGAAACCCGAAAGTATTCCTAAGCATTGTGTTCTATCAGATGTATTTCTATAAACCAAATTTGAAGGAATTTACTTTGCACAAATCGTAATAAAATTAAAATGTATTATTCATATGCACAAAAAAAAAAAAAAAAAAATTTTGCATAGAATACAGCGTGATTAGCATTAGATTTACAGGGCTATACAAAAATATTTAGTTACATTAATGGGTATTATTGTAAATTTGCTGGAATTGCATTTTCGTTTATATTAATCCTTTTTATCATTTCCTAAATAATTTTTACACTTTCCAATAAGGTTGAAAAGTGTTTATGACTTCGGTTTGTCTGTCTGTCCGCGCTCTAACTCCCGAAATATCTATGAAATTTCTTAAAACTGATATATGATATTCAAGTTTACAAACGGATATTCCCTATTGAAAATGGAGTGAACACCTTTACTGGTTTGTGTACAGGGACACTAGAATGTATAACAAAGCATTGCGTTCTATGTACTGAGAAAAAAAATTATACCGCCTTCCTCTAGAATGAATAAATGGCCATTTTCTAAATCCCTTAACTAGAAATATAGATTTCCGAACTATGCGCATAAGGCACGCCAATAGACTGAATAGACGAAGTGGTCAAGAATTTCTTGTTTACACATTTCTAGATGGTGAAACAATATTCTGAATTTTCCAAATATTCTGAATCTTTTGTATTGTAAGAAATTCTCGCTTGATTTTCTAGAATTGGGTCATACACCAAGAGTATAGTTGCTGAAACCCGCCTCATGTAGTCTCATTTATTTTGCAGAGATTTTTAAATAACTTTACCCTCGAGAATATAGGCCAACGCATTAGAATTCTAATAGGGGCTTCTAGAACTCGCTTTTTAAGGGGACTAGAATTTATAAGGATGACATGGAACTATTTTTTCTAGAGCCACAATTTAGATTCTAGATGTCAGTTACAGAAATTTTTCTCAGTGTGAGATGTATTCGTATAAACTATATTTTAATACTGTTACTTTACACAAATCTTAATGAAATTAAAATATTTTATTGAAGTCCACTACAGGATGTTCCTTACTGAAAATTGAATAAATGCCTTCACTGATTTGTATACATGGACACCCGAAATTATTCCTAAGCATTGTGTTCTATCAGAGGTATTTCTATAAACCAAATTTGAAGAACTTTACTTTGCACAAATCTTAATAAAATTAAAATATATCATTCATATGCACAAAAGAGTAACTTTCCGTAGAATACAGTATGAATAACATTAGATTCAAAGGGCCACGCAAAAATATTCAGTTACATTAACGGGTATTATTGGAAATTTGCTGAAATTACATTTTCGTCTATATTACTCTTTTTTATTATTTTCTAAATATTTTTTACTCTTTCCAATGTGGTTAAAATGTGTTAATGACTTCGGTTTGTCTGTCTGTCTGTCCCCTCTCTAATTTCCGAAAATATTTATGGAATTTCTTGAAACTGATATATATTATTCAAGTTTACTAACGGATGTTCTTTATTGAAAATAAAGTGAACACCTTTACTGGTTTATGTACAGGAACACTGGAAAGTATTCCAAACCATTGTCTCCTATGAGAGGTACTTGTATAAAAAATATTTTAGTTCCTTTACTTTACACAAATCTTAAATGAAATTGAAATATATTATCCACTATCGGAAGTCCACTATCGGATATTTCCCATTGAAAATGCAGTAAATACTATCACTGGTTTGTATACAGGGGCACCCGAAATTATTCGTAGGCATTGCATTCCATGTGAGAGGTTATTCTATAAACCAAATTTGAAGAACTTTACTTTGCACAATCTTAATAAAATTAAAAAGTATTATTCATATGGACAAAAAATGTTTTCCGTAGAATACAGTATGATTAGCATTAGATTTACAGGACCACACAAAAATATTCTGTTACATTAATGGGCATTATTAGGAATTTGTTGGAATTTCATTTTCGTTTATATTAATCATTTTTGTCATTTTCTAAATGTTTTTAACACTTTCCAATGAGGTAAAAAGTGTAAATGACTTCGGTTTTTTTTCTGTCTGTCTATCCGCGCTCTAACTCACGTAAATATTCATGGAATTTCTTGAAACTGATATATGATATTTAAATTCCCTATCGGTTGTTCCCTATTGTAAATTGATTGATTATCTCTAATGGCTTGTGTACAGGGACATCCAAAAGTATTCCAAAGCATTGTGTTCTATGGGAGGTATTTCTATAAACTATATGTTAATTCCTTTATTTTATACAAATTTCAATGAAATTGAAATTGGTTGTTCAAGTTCACTATTCATGTTTGCTGTAGAAATTGAAGCAAATACTACCACTGGTTGGTGTACAGGGACACCCAAAAGTATTCCAAAGCATTCGTTCAATGAGAAGTATTTCTATAAACCAAATTTTAATAATTTTACTTCGAACAAATCTTAATAAAATTGAAATATGTTATTCATATACATAAAAGAATGCTTTCTGCGGAATGTAGTATGGTTATTATTAGATTTACAGGGCTACACAAATATATCAGTTGTACATTTGCTGCAATTGCATTTTCTTTTATATTAAGCGATATAACACTTTTTAACATTTTTTTAGTGGTAACATGATTTTAATTTACGTATATCTGACTGTCCATCTGCCCGCCCCAGTGTCCGTAAATATTTACAGAATTTTTGCAAAATTATATATGTTATTCAAATTCACTATGGAATGTTCCCATTTTAAAGGACATTAATAAGTCCTGTACAACTGGATTGTGTACAGGGACGCTCAAAACAATGCCAATGCACTGCATTTTAGGACAGGCTTACATTTAAAGAACTTTCTATTGTAAAAATCCAAAAGAAATCGACACTGATTTTTAATATGATAAATTAATTATTTGTATAGAATATGATTTTGTTATTTTTCAGATTTACAGGGCTACACTAAAATATTCAGATATATTATGGACGGCTACGTTTTTATTTAGTGGTAAGCGTTTTTAACACTTTCTAATAGTGTTTAAGAATGGTTAGGAATTCAATTAGTCTACCCGTATCCCTTTTAGAACTACTGTCTGTCCGTGTGTGATTACGTGGGCAAAGAGTATATTGACAGTTATACCCTGCAACAATTACGTACATTTGGAAAGTGTTAATAACCAATGCATACCGCATGATTTTGCGTTCTTGTTTTTTCCCAATAGCACTGCACTTGCAACTAAGCATTGGCCGGAGGGAGGGGGTCGCCAGAATTGATTATTATTTGTGAAGGGGCATCCAATGGGCGGTCATCGCTACCCTTACCAGAGACAACAGCTCCTTGTCTGCGATTCGAACCCAGGCCCAACCGTGTAGGAAGCAGGGACGCTAGCCACCACACCGTAAGGGCGGCACGAAGATAGAACGTCTTGAACGTTAAATTGTGTGATAGGTTAATACAGTTGAAAAGAGTTTATAATCCATACGAACAACGTGATTTTTTACCCCCCCCCCTCCACCCAAGTAAAGCGACTATGAATTTATCAGTTTTATGAAGTTTCAACGGCATCATAAATGAAATTTCGAAATAAAAGGCTTATACTTATGAGAAAGAGTTTAATTACTTCGTCTTCTACGCTTAAAAATGAAGTTCAACATTTCACTAAATAAATGGCAGCAACTTAGGTTAATTTAACAAAAAAAAAAGGTAACATGCAGGAGCCCTTTTCAAGGTTTGCGTTTCCTTCCAAAATAAAAACAAAACAAGAACGAAAAAACACGCGGTACGCATTGATTAGTAACTCTTTCCAACAGTACGTACTCGTTGTATCGTATAACCTTCATTGTTCTTTGCATACGTTATCACACGATGGACAGGCAGAGAAACAGAAAGGCAGACACTGAGACAACTTGAATTCTTAATCATTCTCAAACATTGTTAGAAAGCGTTAAAAATTTTTAACACAAAAGCAAACTGAGCCCTTATATTCTAATTGCAGCCCTTAATGTATCTGAATATTTTAGTGTAGCCCTGTAAATCTAAAGGTTAACCATGTCATATTGTTCACATAACATTATTTTAACATATTAACTGTAAATGTCAATTTCTTTATGATTTTGAACTAGAAAGTTATTTAAATAAGATTTATAAAAATGTTTCTCCTAAAACGCAATGCATTGGTATTTATTTGGGTGTTCCTATACACACAGCAGTTGTACAAGGCCAATCAATGTCATTTTAAATGGGGAACATTTTATATTGAACTTGAATAACATATATCATTTTTAAGAAATTTTAAAAATATTTACATACGTTGGAGTCAGGCAAACGACAGATAGAGAGACGGACAGCCAGGCAGACAAATACACTAATTCAAATAGTATTCACCCTTAAATATTGTTAGAAAGTGTTAAAAATGCAATTTCGTCAAATTTCCAATAATAGTCCTTAATGCAACTGAATATTTTTTTGAGGGCATGTAAATCTTATTGCTATTCATGTTAAATTCTATAAAAAACATTCTTGTGTGCATATAAATAACATATTTCAATTTCATTAAGATTTGTGAAAAGTAAAGTTATTAAAATATGGTTTATAGAAATATCTCTCATAGAACGCAATGTTTTGGAATACTTTCGGGTGTCCCTGTACACAAACCATTTGTGGTATTTACTCCACTTTTAATAGAAAATATGCGATCGTGATCTTGAATAACATATTTCAGCTTCATTAAGATTTGCATAAAGTAAAGGTATTAAAATAAGGTTTTTAAAAATTCCTCTCATAGAATGCAATGCTTTGGAATACTTTTGGTTGTCCCTGTACACAAACCAGTAGTGGTGTTTACTCCATTTCCAGTAGGAAACATCCGATAATGAAATTTAATATCATGTATCAGTTTCAAGAAATTCTATGAATATTTACGGGAGTTAGAGCGCGGACAGACAGACAAACCGAATTCATTAACGCTCTTCAACCTTGTTGGAACACTTTGAGGTATAAGCCCGAGCGTTACTCGGGTTGCCATTCTCATTAAATATTAGTTCTTACAAGGGAACTCTTTGAAGTGATAATCGCCGATTTTCTTGAAAAAAATTCTGGCATAAGATTCAATCATGAATAGCATCTTCCTAAAATATTAGCTGCTGAGTCGCAATAGATAAGCTACAAAAAATTATTAAAAATGCAAGCATGTCTGCAATATTTCCAAAAAAGCACTTCTTTGGCGACTTCATTCTTCGGAATTTCATTGCGATGAAGATTTAATAGATGTAGATGTTCTTCTTTCTATTTGATAGCCAAACAAACTCTATACGCTGTCGAGCACTTGAGAATTCAGAATAGTTAACAAAAACCAGATAATTTACCAGACTGAGACTTACTTAGTCGAAATTCTAAATAATATTTAATATTTCAATTAAATAAGCTGTGTCAATAACAATTGCAAGAGCATTAACGCCAAGTTTTTAATAACGACATTTGAAAAATATATGATCAAGACTTTTATATAAATTTAAATAAAATAAAACATTATATATTAAAACGCAAAGCTGATTTTTTTTTTTTTTAATTTACGTTTTAATTTATTTTTTAATTTAAAATGAAAGCATTTCGTATCCGAACACGTTTTTTACTTTCTCTTACCCATAAGGTAGAGAAAGTATTGTTTTTGGGTCAAATTTTCGAACGCGAGATTTTGTTATATTTACACGTTATGAGGTTCCCTGAATACGAAAATCATGTTTTTAGCAAATGGTCTGTGTGTATGTCTGTGTGTATGTCTGTATGTGTGTGTGTGTGTGTGTGTGTGTGTGTGTGTGTGTGTGTGTGTGTGTGTGTGTGTGTGTGTGTCTGTCTGTGAGTCTGTCTGTTATCAGCATATCTCAAAAACGAATTATGGCAGAAAGTTCAAACTTGGTATTCTAAATGTGTATCATATAGGGATGCTACAGTAAGCTTTTCGTTAAGATCAAGCTAATGGTTTGTGTACAGGGACAATCAAGAGAATTCTAATACATTACGTCTATGGGGGAAATTGCAGGAAAGTAGAGTTTAACGTCTATAGACTACACTAAACCAAATGAAACGAATATATATATTTTGTAATAGAGATAGTTAACTGGGAAATTTTTTTTGTGTATGTAGAAGACTCGCCTCCCCCCCTGGGGGGGAAGTCCCCCCTCGAGGGGAGTAAATTTTCATGATGGGTATCTTTCGAAAGAGCTCGAAAATACCTTTAAAACGAATGGTTGAACCATCGATCTGCCATAATTTAAAACAAAGTTATCGATTTTTTGGATATTTAGTGTTATACTACTTCTCTAATACGGAAATCGTCTGCATTATCATGAAAGATAATTTTTTTAAATAATAATTTTAATAAATTATTTTTTAAAAACAGACTTATTTTTTAATAACCGAATTAAATTCTATATAAATGTAGGTGCATTAATGAAACGGGGGGTTGAACACAGAACTAATTATCATATAAAACTCTTCAGAAGCCTAATATGAATTGTTTAACATAGGTTTACATAACAGTACTCGTTATCTTACCTATTAATCTGCAACCTGTATTTATTGTATTAAATTTCAGGGTAAGAGAAAGTTGTGTGAGTGACACACCAGATTATTTCTTATAAGTCTGATCATTTTATTGGGCAGTACCAACCTTCGACGAACAAGCAACTCAACAGACTATGAGTTGTGTAGATCCAGTATCTCATTAGAGCTACGCAATGAGCAATTGGAGACGATTTATGATACTACCCTAAATTTCGACCTGTTTGTTGATTGGGTTTAACGTCGCACTAGTACTGCACTATGGGCCATTAGCGACGGTTTGCGATGAGCTTCTGAGGATGGTCCGGTGACATCTGCAGGTGATAAATGATTGCATTCTGCGTACTGTCGGTAACAAAAGTGTCCGAACACAAGCAAAAATTCCTATGCAAAAAAAGTATAATTCATATGGTTTTGTTAAATAAATCCTTATCGAATCATGTTCTTACACTGACTAAGAACAGGATTCGACAAGGATTTATTTAATAAAAGAGTGCGAAGTGTACTTTTTTTACATAGGAATTTTTGCTAGTGTTCGGACACTTTTGTTACCGACTGTATGTCATTTGTTTTTAATATATACATCCGATTTGTATGTTTAACTCGACATCCCCCGCCCCATACCCCTGTAAATCGTCGAGATGAGGACAGATATAACATAACCCGATTAAAATACAAAAAAAAAAAAAAAAAAAAAAACATCCTGGGTCAGCTGGGGAATCGAACCCATTCTTTTACTTCCCTTCCGTGGAGGATCAAAATTGTGATGGCATGTCTCCGTACCACCTCTAGGGGTGTGTCCCAGACCGTCGCCAATTGTCCATCTGCGCAGCACTAGTGCGACGTAAAACCCAACTATCCATCCATCCCATTCTTTTACACTTGAAGGCGATTAGCAAGGGTGACATACTCACTCGGCCACAGAGGGTCTGCATTCAGCATAACAATTATTTTTTAAACAACAAGATTTCGCAGTTAATAATTCAAAAAATTCTCTATGAAATTCATTGCGCAGCACTAGTGTGACGTGAAACCCAACCATCCATCCATCCCATTCTTTTACACTTGAAGGCGATTAGCAAGGGTGACATACTCACTCGGCCACAGAGGGTCTGCATTTAGCATAACAATTATTTTTTAAACAACAAGATTTCGCAGTTAATAATTAAAAAAAATTCTCTATGAAATTCATTGCGCAGCACTAGTGTGACGTAAAACCCAACCAACCTTATGAAATTCTAATGCATATTTTTACAAAATTGTTTATATTATTATTCGTAAACGTATATAAAATAAATTGCCAGAAATGTAAGAAGCCATAAAGTAGTAGTTATGCACATATTTTCCAATTTTAAATAAACCCTCCGTAAAAGATCAAAATTGTAATAGCACATCTAAGGACCATCTCTAGGAATATGTCCCAGACTGTCACCTTTGCATAGTGCGAATTAAAACTTGAAACCTACTCAACATCAAATATCTTATATATTTTGATTTTGATTTATTTATTTGAGTATTAATTTCAATCAACTATTCAAATAATTAAATGTTCAATCAAATATTATAATTCATATTGGTCGCCAATTGCCCATTACACAGCACTAGTGCGACGTAAAACGTAGCCAACCAACCTATAAATCAGATTAGTTTTTGAATCGTCTGCAAATTTATATAAATACACATGTCGAGAGCTTCAAACATTAATTTACTCCAGATTATATATAAGCTGGAGTAATGTAAAAGTAACTCTGAAATTGAAATTGCATTATTTTAAATAAATGCAATTTTGAAACATTACATAAAATATTTGAAAATATTGGATCTAACATAAAACATAACGTCACTTTTTCTAAATAGAAATTTCTAGATTTCAGAAAATATCTTGAGTGTTGGTGGGCTTTAAAGTCGCAATATCTACGCAGTGGGAAATTAAAGACTGCCTTATATTCACACTTAGAGATGTTCCGGAGACATGGACAACTTAATTTTTATCCTCCGCGGAGGGATGGCTTCCTTGCTTCAGTAACCCCTAGAGCGATAGAAAATACTGCCCTCTTATACTTAAGCTCTTTGGCATCATTTAAGGAAGGTTAATGTGATTTGGCGATAACTTTTTTCGTATTTGGCGTTCAAAACGTAAAGTTTAATAAATTTTTGCGGCTTTCCTGTTGCGATTCAGCAGCTAATTTTTTTACCAGTGAATTAAGTGCAACATAAACTATATTCTGTAATTTTTTGAAGGAAATCGGTGATTATCACTTGAAAGAGTTCCCTTGTTAGTGCATTTGAATACTGCCTTCATTATGAAAAAGAACAGTTTGAAGTTTATAATAAAAACATATATTAAAATACATATCTTTCAAGTATTTTTTAAAAATCATGAAAAGTACAAAAACCCTCATTCTAGAGTGATATATGTGGTCGAAATAGCCCAGACCTCTAATTGTTAAAAGATTGCTTTTAAAATATACAAAAATATACTGGCTATCCCTAATCTTCCTAAAAAATGTGTACTGTTTAAACACGTTCCCTAAGACTAGCATCGAGGACGAATACAAACACTTGGAGGGGTTTCAAACTGACCGACAGATTAGGATTTGGTAAATATTCAGTCATTCGATATTCTCTTATCGCCTATTTTATCTCAACGACAAGGTTTATCACCCCTATTTTAACACTGGACTCGTTGAGTCAGAAATTGCGCAGAGGTTGCCACGATCGCAAGAAAAATGGTAAAGGATAATACAGTCCTTCAACTTTCTATCTAATTATCATTGTGCTTCTATTTTCTGATAAGCTCCAAAATTTATTATTTATTCTGCATGTATTTTTTTACGTTTCTTGAACCCCTTTTGGCAGTAAATTTAAATTCTGGACATCATACCCCGTTACCATAGATACAGATATAATAATTTATATAGATTTATCATTCCCATGTTATCGACCAAAGATTCTTGATGCCTAAAAAAAGTTTTGGTATCAGCCATTAGAAGGGATTGAAACTTGGCAATAGGAATAGAATAGAATAATCACTAATGTTGATGAATCTTCTGAATTTCGAAATTTGCGTGGCATTTAATTTTTCGAAAAAATTTATTATAGCAAGTAGGATTTAGGATGATACTTAGGATAGATGATGATACACTGTTAAAAATGAGCTAAATTGTCTCAAAATAGCTCCGAAACAATATATACTTAAATTTGAAAACCCATGTACTCATTTTTGAGCATACTGACATGCTCAAAAATGGGGTTGACCAATAAGAATTCCAATATCCCCTTATTTGACATGTCAGTACACTCAAAAATGAGTACATGGGTTTTCAAATTTAAGTACATATTGTTTCGGAGCTATTTTAAGACAATTTAGCTCATTTTTAAGAAACCATTTTTAACAGTGTAGGAAATAGGATGATACTTTCGATAAATTAAATATATTTCACATACCTTTGTGTATCTGGTATACTTCACTAATTTATTTAAAGTATAATTTTCATGATCAGTTGCTTTGTTATCTTATACTATTAAGTAAGCAATATTTGTATATATATATGTATATGTCACTGTTCTCGAAAACGGTAGATCGGACAGTCACGTGATTTAACACAAAGGTGCCCTCCGTAGGGTCATTATGCACATCGAAGACAGATTTTCGAATTTTTGATTAGTTTTCTTTTAATTAATATGAAAATAAAACTTCCCATTTCTATAATGACGCAGAATGGAGAATCTTAGGAGAGATTTGATTGGTTTATTTGATTTTCATTGATTTGAGTGTATTTTACGTTGAACTACAGCTACGTTTTGAGGAATTACGAGAGATTTGATTGGTTTATTTGATTTTCATTGGTTTGAGCGTATTTTACGTTGAACTAGAGCTACGTTATGAGGAATTACGAGAGATTTGATTGGCTTATTTTATTTTCATTGATTTGAGTGTATTTTAAGTTGAACTAGAGCTACGTTATGAGGAATTACGAGAGATTTGATTGGTTTATTTGATTTTCATTGATTTGAGTGTATTTTTCGTTGAACTACAGCTACGTTATGAGGAATTACGAGAGATTTGTTTGGTTTATTTGATTTTCATTGATTTGGGCGTATTTTACTTTGAAATAGAGCTACGTTTAGATTTAATTAAAAACTATTTGAATTTTTAATATTTTAATATTATGCGACTTTTACAGAGAACAAATTACGATTGGCGCCGCAGGCACCCGAGAGCATAGTTTTTGGTAAAAATTTTCATGGGTCTCTGACCAGCTAGCTGGTGAAACCAGCTAGTTATTATGATGTAGTACATACTGCTGTTATGTTTAATGGATTTGTTTTTTAATTTAAATATTTTTTAATATTTCATATTAATAAGTAATATGGAATTTTCATGCATGGAATTATGTAGTATGACTCTTGGTTTAAGCACTTGGTAACCGCTGAAACATGTATTTTGAATCACCTTGTACAATATAAAAATTATTTTGATTGGTTGTAAGTTATATGAATGCAAATATGCAGTTATAATTGAATAAAAATAATACCTTCTTCGAAAGAAAGTAATAAAAATCACAAAGACTTTACCGCAGATTACGTTTAATTCCCAAAGGCAATACGTGCGCTGAACAATCAAATCTGGTATATTATTAAATGCGCATGTATGAATAAATATGATTAAATGATTTTACTTTTGTTTTATGTATATGTCCATTAATTTTTTTCATACAATGAATTATTCAAAATTATATGAATTATTCAAATTAAGTGATAAAGAGAGGAAACGCTTTTTGAGTAAACGCATCTCAAAAAGAAATAAAGAAATTGCACCTGGCATGCATAAAATATAAAGTTCAACATATCCTTTCTTTCTTCTATATTCAATAAACGAAAGTATTGGATTCCAGAAAAAATTTTGACTTCCAGTTTTCCCCAGATTTACTCGTTTTGAGAAGTTGCGACCAGTGGCGGATTTAAGGGGGGTGCTAGGGGGCTGAAGCCCCCCCCCCCAAAAAAAAAATACTGACATTCACAATTGAACATTGCAATTGTACATTTTTTATTGGTCTAGAATAACACTTTGAAAAATCTTAGCGCCCCCCCCCCCAAAAGTCAAGTTCTGGGTCCGCCACTGGTTGTGACGACCTAGAGGTTGTCATGATCCTTTAACTTAGGATTTTAGCTTAATTACTTAATGAAATTATGAAGTAATGACAAAGTCAGAGATATAAAATAAATATAGAGCTTTTATTTTGAGCTTAATGAAAAGGTGGGCGTTGGACTATAATCACCTTTAATACCTTTATAAACTTAAAAGGGCAGCCTTCATAAATATTCCAACTTTAAATAGATAACCACAATTAATCTCAACTACTTCATTTAACTTCGCTAACTCTCCCGACTATACTCGTCTTTTGTAAGAGGCAGGATTCCCTTACGCCACTATACTACTTGACTAACTATCTTCTAACATAGCCGCTCGCTACTACTTCTCTCTAAGCCGCTAACAACTAACTTTCAAAAACAATCTCCCTTCTCCTTTTATACAATTCACTTTCCAAAATATTAGCATATTACAATTTCGTTTATTATAGGAACTAACTCCATTAATCAACTGAATCCTACATTCTGCACATTCACGCGTTATTCGTAAAGTGCGAATTTTATTTGTAGCATTACGCTAGCATTGCTTTACCTCACAAAGTCTAAAACACGATTTGGTAATTTTTATAAAATGCCTATCTGTGTGTGTGTTTAACAAAAGTTTTGTGGCATCTTTAGCTCAAAAATTGATGCACAAAATTTTATATAAATTTATAAGTAGTATTTATATGTATTTAATGTATGTCACCTTCACATACATTAGTGCCTATCAACTTTTGGTGAAAAGTTGTCATATTTTTTACTTTAATTAGGGCGTAAGAGGAAACATTTTTCTGAATTTCAAGCTTCTACAGGAAATCACAGAGATTTTCCCCTTTTGAAGAACAGGTAGAAATAACCATGCACCCTAAAATACTAAATTTTGGAATATTTTCATATTTTACCTTAATTAGGACATAATGTGAGATTTTTACTAAACTTAAAGCTTTTGTTGTAAACCGCTGCGATTTTCTACTTGCGAAAAAGGGGTAGAGCTACTAAACGCCCCCTTTAACTTCCTTAAATACCAAATTTCGGAAGATCATCATCTTTTATCTTAATTAAGGATTCTTCCCCTTCCAACTCCTTAAGGTTTAAATTTACTTAAATCCGTTTATAAGGAGCGCCTACGTCAAGAAAAAACAAAAACAAAAAAAACTAGTTGGCATAGGTGGACTCTGCTCAGTTCCCCATCATATTTATGTTCTCATAAATTTCTAGTGCGAGACATATTATAATCATGTTAAAAGAAATGAATTTGACCAAAGCTTGATACAGTGACAGAATGAAATCCCTGCCTAATAGGCTATCCACCGTTCACTTCGAAATATTTATCTTATTCTAATCTATTAATTTATTTTATTAGGGTCGATTCCGTTGTTTAGTTTTCATGCTACCATTTCCAATGCAATAATCCTCAAAAAATTCATATTTATAAGAAAAATTTACAATTTCGCTATGTTGATAAAATCGTAAATTACGATTAATTTACGAAATTTTCCTATTAGAATATTTGTATTCAATCATGTTCAAACAAATATCATAAATGTACTTTTGAAGTTGTCTAATGAATTTATGATCCTCAAAATGGAAGTTTATGCTCAATTTTGCCTTATTCTGACGTGTTAAGTAAATCGTAAATTCCAAATAACTTACGAAATTTTTAAATTGGAAAAATCGTAGCCTATGATATTCATGCTAGTATCCTAAATAATATTTCGAAAGTGGTTTGACATCTTTACGATGAAAATATCCCTCAAGATTGACGTTTATGTGAAATTTTGCTCTATTCTGCCATGTTAAGAAATTCGTAAATTTTCAATAACTTACGAAATTTTTATATTGGAAAATTCATAGTCATTAATATTCATGCCAGTGTCCTAAATAATATTTCAAAAGTAGTCTGACACCTTTACGATGAAAATATCGCTCAAATTTGACGTTTATGTGAAATTTTGCCCTGTACTGCTATGTTAAGAAATTCGTAAATTTCCAATAACTTGCGAAATTTTCAAAGTAGCATATTTATAGTGACTGATGTTCATTCCGGCATCAAAACTGATATTTTAAAACTAGTCCGATATTTTTACAGTAAAAAGTTTCCATTTAATGCACGTTTAAGTGAAATTTTGTCCTATTTTCCCATGATAAGAAAATCATAAATTTCTAATAACTTTCGAAGTTTTTTAATTCGAATGTTGCAAATGAATAAGATTCTTGCCAGTATCGAAAGTAATATTTTAAAACTGATCTGACCTCTCTGCGATCATTTGTTCGTGAGATATCGTGTAAACAGACTAACACACTAACGGACTAACACACTAACGGACTGACACACTAACGGACACCCTACAGACAAACACCATACAAATTTTGTCATTTTCGGATTCCTCACGCCTGAAAACGTATAAAAAAGTCAAAAAACCGAGGTCGAAAATTTTTACGATTACCTAAGTTCCCCATACCCATAGTATGATGGGGAACTAAAAACCCTACTGTCCAAACGACATGTTTTTAGTGTCAATGATTTTAACTCGACGTTCAATCTATGTTACAAATAAATATTTTATTCGTATGTATAACAAATACAACTCCTTTTCTTAAAACAACAAGAAAATGCAGCTATTAACGTATCTGAATATTTTAGTGTAGCCTTGTAAATCTAAAGATTACCCATATCATATTGTATACAAAACAATATTTTAGCATATTAACAATGCATTTAACTTTCTTTATGATTTTTGCAGAAGAATGTTATTTAAAACAAAAGTGATATATAAAAATGTCTATCCTAAAACGGAATGCATTGTCATTTTTTGGAAGTGCCCCTGCGCACACTTCAGTTTCACATGGTCTATTAATGCCATTTTAAATAGAAAACATCATAGATATAGTAATAAGACATAGATTAATCAGCGAGAGGGAAAAAGTGATACCTTTTTTTTCGGGAAAAGTCACTCTAATGGCTGCCTTTCCCCGAGCAAATCACACACAAGGATACACACGGATAATTCTGTAAATAAAATTTATGAATAATTTATTTACTAAAGGTGAATGAAAAACTCCAGATATAGTTTCAAATTCATTTTTCTTTTTATTCTTTTTTTCAATGCTCTCTAATGGCTGATTTTAGAACTTTTTTTCGGCATCAAAATTTTTTGTTTGATAACATGGGGATGATAGATCTATATATATTACATTATCTATGGGAAACATTACATAGTGAATTTACATAACTTATATCTTTTTAAGGAATTCTGAATATATTTACTGACACGTGAAATGGGCAGACGGACAAATACAAAGATGGACAGCCAGACAGATTGATATGCTAATTCAAATCATATTCACTCTTAAATATTGTTAGAAATTGTTAAAAACGCTTAATGTATAAGCGAAATGTGATAAAATAAAATAATAAATGTGATAAATAATTTGAACGACGTGAATTTGTACAGGAAAATACAGAATCATTATAAAATTGAAAATAATTTTTTATATTATTAATAGTCAAGTAATTTTTTTTTTTTTTTTTTTTTTTTTTTTTTATCGTTTAGAAGCACTGCTATCCCTCTCCCGAAATTGTGGGTAAAAATATTTATTATGAATGTTTAAAAAAAAAAGAAGAAAAGAGAGAAAGGAAAAATGTCAATATATTTATGATGAATTGTTGCCAAATAGATCCGTGATAGTTTAAAATAAAGTTTACACTTTTTTTTAAACAAACAAAGAAAAAAGAGAGAGGGGGGGAGGAGGGGAAGAATAGAGTTTCCTTTTTAGGTGTCGTCTGTAAAGCATAAAATTGACTATCTTTAGACATTTAATGTCAAAATATCTAAAATTAAAATCGTCTGCATTTATCTTAGAAATTATTTAATTATTAAATATAATAAATATCACAGTTCGACATGTAAAATTTTGGTTGATCTTCATGTTTTTTGGTGTGCTGAAATCGCAAATGAAACCAGTTTTTCTCTATCACGTATAGATTTTTGCCAATACAGAGTGCCTACCTATACAATTTCTTCCATTACTCTTCCACCAATATAATTATATAGTAAGTTTTATAGTATGTTTCCATGATTAATCAATCACGGATACCTATTGTTGTAATAGCACAGCACTAGTGCGACGTAACACCACACCAACCAACCAACCTACCTACTTTTATGATGGTATTATAGATACAGTCAGTCAAATAATTAACTGTACATGAAACCTTTCTCAGAATGCCAAAGAATGAGTTAATATTAAAAAAAAACCTTAAAAAATCTTTTTTTTTTTTTACTTTAAATCATTTTATTGAAATAATTTTGTTAAAATTGAAATGCAATTTACTTTTTTAAAATGTATCAGATCAAAAATTATCATGATTTATATTTATCAAATCACACAGAGTTGAAATTCAAAACTTATCAGTTATTTTATTTTTTTAATTAATTGTATATAAATTGTCGTCTTTTAAAATAAATTGATCTCTAAATATAAGTATTGAAATTCTAATGTTTTTTTTTAAAAACAATTTAAAATTTAAAATACAATTTACAATTGACATTTCATAATTTTTAGATTTTATAAATTTCATCATTTTTGAAAATTAATTAATTAATTAATTATTAATTAATCCTTTCTAGACAAATTTTGCCTACTTCTTAAATTTTTTGTCTTTATTCAAAATGTCGTTTCCAATCAATTTATTTAAATTGCAGTTTTTTTTTTTTTTTTTTTTTTTCGAGTGAGCATGGTTTAACTTATTTAAGACTTGAAAAAAAAAACCCGACTATATAAATACGAGTTTACATTCAAAATAAATCATTGGTATCATGTCTATCCGAGATGATTTTCGTAGCCTACTCCGAGATTGCGTTCGTCTCGCCTCTCGTCAAGACTCTAAACGTGCTATTGTTCTATGGTAGTCATCTCGCATGTAGCTAAATATGACTTCTATATTATCCATACTATATTTATTCTAGCAAAACCAAAATTTAAACAACGTTAAATAAATACTATATATCTCCTTTATGTTTAAGTATATATTTAATCTCTTCAAGACAAAATGTCAGGTGTAGCTTGAGCGTGGAAAACCCATACTTATATAGAGTTAAACTATACCCACACTTATTTTTTTTTTTTTTTTTTTTTTTTTTAAGATAGGTATACTGTAATACTATTTGCAATAGGTGATCGACAAATTGGACAAGTTGTGATATGGTTTGAACAGCTTTTACAACAAACGAAATGCTTACAAACTTCAAAAACAATTTGTCTCTCTCTGTTAAAACAAATACTACACAGTAATCGAGAATTTTCTAAATCTTTATTGGTAATTTTAGTCATTGGTGACTCTCGCTTCTGGACTATTTCACTCGGATCGTGGTTGTCAAATAGAGCGCCTTTCATAAATCTAATATAAACATAACAGTCAAACTTTTTCATCAACACTTCAAAAGCCTTATCGAAAATATCTACTTTAAATTGTTCTGTACAATCTACGATAGTATATGTTGTAACAATCAAACATTTCAAGACCCAAGCTTGATAACGCCAATGGAGACGTGGCAACTTTTCCTCGCCCAACAGACTTCTAACATCAGGATAGAACCGAACGTCGTCATAATGTAAGATAAGCCTCAATTTGATACCCAACCTGAAAATCACCTTTTCAACTGTATCCAGTCTACTTTTCAAGTGGCTAGGGGGGTTCTAAATATACTTTAAGCTTTCTCAAAATACAGCAGGCAAATTTAAATTCCAACATTTCGCTGGTCTCTTGACGAGAGGCGAGACGAACGCAATCTCGGAGTAGGCTACGAAAATCATCTCGGATAGACATGATACCAATGATTTATTTTGAATGTAAACTCGTATTTATATAGTCGGGTTTTTTTTTCCAAGTCTTAAATAAGTTAAACCATGCTCACTCGAAAAAAAAAAAAAACTGCAATTTAAATAAATTGATTGGAAACGACATTTTGAATAAAGACAAAAAATTTAAGAAGTAGGCAAAATTTGTCTAGAAAGGATTAATTAATAATTAGTTAATTAATTAATTTTCAAAAATGATGAAATTTATAAAATCTAAAAATTATGAAATGTCAATTGTAAATTGTATTTTAAATTTTAAATTGTTTTAAAAAAACAACATTAGAATTTCAATATTTATATTTAGAGATCAATTTATTTTAAAAGACGACAATTTATATACAATTAATTAAAAAAATAAAATAACTGATAAGTTTTGAATTTCAACTCTGTGTGATTTGATAAATATAAATCATGATAATTTTTGATCTGATACATTTTAAAAAAGTAAATTGCATTTCAATTTTAACAAAATTATTTCAATAAAATGATTTAAAGTAAAAAAAAAAAAAGATTTTTTAAGGTTTTTTTTTAATATTAACTCATTCTTTGGCATTCTGAGAAAGGTTTCATGTACAGTTAATTATTTGACTGACTGTATAGTAATAAGACATAGATTGATCAGCGAGAGGGAAAAAGTGATACCTTTTTTTTTCGGGAAAAGTCACTCTAATGGCTGCCTTTTCCCGAGTAAATCACACACAGGAATACTCACGCGATAATTTAGTAAATAAATTTATGAATAATTTATTTACTAAGGGTGAATGAAAAACTCCAGGTACAGTTTCAAATTCATTTTTCTATTTATTCTTTTTTTCAATACTTTCTAATGGCTGATTTTAGAACTTTTTTTCGGCATCAAAATTTTTTGCTCGATAACATGGGGATGATAGATCTATATTTATTACTATATCTATGGATGGTATATGTAAGAAATTGTGTCTGTAAACACCCAGTATTGATAAAAAATCTGTACGCGATAGAGAAAAATGGGCTGCATTTTCGGTTTCAGCACATCAAAAAACATAAAGATCATCTAAAATCATCAAATCAAATTTTCTCAACTTCATTTTTGTCGACCTGTGTGGCGTGGATTTGCATAGGAAAACATAGAAGAAAGTTTTGTGATGGCCGCCGCATACAAAGTGCATTTCTGCAATTTAAATTTCTTGTTACGAAACAATTTAATGCCATTTCTTACTGCGTATCTTTTCCAGAATTTACCACACCTGGCATGCATCATTGTTGATCTATGCCTTGTTTCTCCGCTCTTCTTGCAACTCATTGCGTAAATTCGTGACACCTCGTGTGATCTTTAACACCTTTATCAACATCTTGGTCGAAACGTTTCAAAATTTTGTGCAATAATTCGAGATTGTTGCGACAAACAAACAGTTTCTTTGATTGAATAGCTGCGTCTGGCTTAAAAATAATAATCTAATGTGACGCGTGTAGAGAAATTCCGTATGGCGATCCATTTGTCTTGGGTGATATGCACTCATTTTGAGAAAAGATCGACAGCAGAAAAGAGCTCGGTAGCTTTTTTTTTTCCTACAACTTTAATAATTTCTAATTCCATTGTTAGTCACTTACTTTTTAACACGACTCTACCATTTTAGATATATATATTTTTTAAATTTCTATTTAACATTCTATATTTATACTTATATGTATATATACGGAATATATGCCTTTATACGGAATAATTGATTAAAATAAGCCTTGTCGTACTAAATTAAATTTTACTTAGTGCAGAATTTTATACTTATTACTTGAAAATATTTTTATTTATTTTTTTTTTTTTTTTAAATTAGATTTTTCAGGCAATTTCTGCAATTTACGTATTTCTCAAATTCTCATGTTTTTTTAGTCCAATTCTATTAGTAAAAAATATTCTCATATTTATAATGTTACTTATTTTTAATATTTTAACTACTATAATTTAAATAATTTATATTCGAAATTGTGTAATTAAATTATATGTTAAAAATTATGAAATTAAATAACATATATTTCATACAACGCATTTAAAATACATAAATATATATATTAATTTATTTTAAATTTCAAATTTTTCATTTATTATTTTCAGTTCGGGACTGCATGGATACCCTCGTATCTGGGTCAGTCGATGATGGGGCGCGCTTGCGTGTCACCTGTCTTATTATTTTCAGTACGACAGCTCGTACTTTTATTTTATTTTTTCCCAGACAGCGTCGTTACTAATTTTTAACACGATTTTATTAGCTTCACCTGTATGTATGTTTGTAACCGCTCTGGGAGAAAACAAAAAATCTATATTGTGAAAAAAAAAAAGACTTTTCCTACGTGAACGCTGTGGCTGTGCGGTAAAGCTCCGGGCTACGAACCTAAAGGTCTAACGTTCGATCCCAGTCAGGAGAGATTTTTAAAACATGGTTTTTGTTTAATTCTAAATTATTTATTTCTCATTCCTTCATTATGTTATTTTTATTAAGGATGTAAATATTAGAGTGTTTCACTCACACGATTTTTTCTTACCCTGTATTTTAGTACTATAAAGATAGATATTTTGTACTTTTTAGTTCACATTTCAATAAAAGCGTGTTCTTTAATTTTTTAAAAGTATAATTTTATTTATTATTCATCATCTTTAATGAAAGAAATATTTTTATTTTTATCGAAATATATAAAGCTGGAAGTTTGTCATTGTATCTGTCCGGATTTTTAGGTTTTTATCAAAAATTAATACTCTTATTAATTAGGACAAAATATATCTAAGGACTTATATTTTAGATCAATCGGATAATTGGTTCATAAAGCATTAAATAAAAATCCTATTTTAACTTTAAAATTATAAAAAAAAAAAAAGACAAAAATAAGTAAATAATAGAGTAAATATATTTCTTTTTATGTAAAAAAAATTGAATAAAGAAACTTTTTTTTTCTTTATTTTAATAATTAAAATAAAATTGAGAAAGATCGCACTAAAGAAATAAAAGAGATTCACTATAGAACGATATATATTATGTATTATAATTTAACAACAAAATTGTACAACATGAATTTCCGCCAAGGGGCTCCTATGCCAAAGCTATATCAAATAAATCTTAAGAAATGAATATAGAAACCGATGCTTAGAATATAAAACTGTTACTCTTGAAAATGAAAAGTTACTCCATGCCTTTATACGGAATAATTGATTAAAATAAGCCTTGTCGTACTAAACTAAATTCTACTTTGTGCAGAATTTTATATCTATTACTTAAACAAAAATAGTTTTATTATTATTATTAAATCTTTCAGGCAATTTCTGCAGTTTACGTATTTCTAAAATTCTCCTGTTTTTTAGTACAATTCTATTAGTAAAAAATATTCTCATACTTATAATGTTACTTGTTTTTAATGTTTTAACTAATATAATTTAAATAATTTATATTCGAAATTGTGTAATTAAATTACATGTTAAAAATTATGAAATTAAATAACATGTATTTCAGGAAATGCATTTAAAATATATAAATATATATACTTTCAATTATATTCCAAATTATTAAAAATCTTCAATACTCCAAAATCTTCTTTTTCTTCTTATTGATTTATTTTAATATGTTTGTTAAAAATTTAACTTTCATTGGTTTTGCAGGAAAATAAAACATTTAACATATTTTATGGAGGAATTTTTCAACATTTCACTTTTGTTTTAAAATATTGTTTAGTTAGAAGGCAACACCGTTCCGAAATTTAATAAACAAAAAATGCGCAAAAATAACATTAAGATTCTTAGAAAGAGCGAAAGCTCATTAAAGCGTGCTTTAATGATGCAATATAAATATATATAAAAGCGTACTCTGAGAAAGAATTATGTAACTGACATCTAGAATTTAAATTGTGGCTCTAGAAAAAATAATTCCATGTTATCCTTATAAATTCTAGTCTCCTTCGAAAGCGAGTTCAAGAAACCCCTATTAGAATTCTAGAGCGTTTGCCTATATTCTCGAGAGCAAAGTTATTTAAAAAATCTCTGCAAATAAATGAGGATACAAGAGGCGGGTTTCAACATCTATAATCATGGTTTATTACCCAATTAAGGATTATTACAGAGGAAAAAAGCTAAAAACGCCATAGAAATAGCATGGGAAGAAAAGCAAAAAAAAAAAAACTCACAATGTCAAGTGTGTTAAAAAAAAAAAAAAAAAAAAAAAAACAGGCTCACACCGGAAGTAATAAGAGCACAGAATTGACTAGAAAAACACATCGAAGAGCGGGAACCGGGCGGGCTGGGGCATGGGTCCTATCATCCAGGATTAATAATAGGGGAAATCGCAACATGACAGAGCCATCTGTTGAGAAACATATCTCCAAAGTTAATTAACACCAATTACAGGTATTACCAAATATTAAGTTTGAATGATATTCTGTCCACTGGTCCGCAATATTTTACTAACATGTTCACAGACCAGACACGTTTTAAAAAGGCATTAGTGTTCAGAACACCTAAAAGCGATCGAAAACAGAAAGCCGAAAATTTTTAGATATTCATTTTTTAAGTTCTTTTATCATCGTATATTGACAATAGAAGTGAACATTTTTTACTGTCTCATCTCACCCACATATATAGTAGAGAAAATATTGTTTTTTGGTGAAATTTTCGAAACTGAGTTTTTGTTTTATTTACACGTTCTGAGGTCCCCTGAATCCGAAAATCATGTTTCTAGAGGTTGGTCTGTGTGTCTGTTATCAGTATATCTCAAGAACAAATAACAGCAGGAAAATTAAACTCGGCATCCTAAATCTGTATCATATAGGGAAGCTACACTAAACTTTTCGTTGAGATCAAGCAAATGATTCGTGTACAGGGACACCCAAGAGAATTCAAATACATTACTGTTATTTATCACTGTTGAATAAAAAATTAACAGTTAAGTAAAGAAAACGTAAGTTCTTATTTATTAAGGTACTTGTACCCAATATGGACAGCGATCTCAATATGGACACCCCTAATATCTTTAAAGGTAACAAATTTGATCGCGAAATGGCGCTACATGTCCGTGAAGAAAAGCAGTTGAAAAGATAATTTAGCCTGGAAAGTGCGAAAGAGCGCGCTGTTCGCCATTTTGAAGGAAACTTGATTTTCCGTGGTGTGCTGATCGTAAATACAGGTAAGTTTAAATTCTTATTAGATATGGTAAAATTACTTTAAATATTGAAATGTGGAGTGTTTTAGAAAGCTGAAAAAACATATTTTCGATTGCTATTGCATATATTGCTTTAAAATGTTTTCTTTGTTTATTTATTACAAGATTTAGTAAAACTTCACCCGATTCCCAATATGGACACCTTATGTCTACATTGGAAGTACAGCAGGTGAATCTTCAGATTGACAAATTTGTAAAATATCTGTTTAATGTTATTTTATTTAGCTATTTCATAACAAATTAATGTTTATATGTATTTTTAATCTTAATTATAGTATCCGTACATTACATTACGAATTAAGAGTGGAAGTACAGATGTTGAAGCTCTTGTTAACAACATACGTTCTCCTGTTATTGACCCACCTCCATCACCTGCGAGATCATTTTCCATGGAAAATTCTTTCACCAGCGTGTTATCTACTCCAACTGTAAGAAGGAAGAAGACACAATGTCACCAGGAGATAAACTCAAAAGGCATCAAAGTGGTAAAATCCTTGTTTAACAAGATGCCATCTGAACAATCCTCCAAGAAACCTCCTCCAAGAAAAAAATCCTCCAAAAAGCCCTTGCAAAAAATTCAAAAGAAGCCTCCCCTCAGTAGGGTATCTGTTGGCGAAATCGCGGGTACCAACGGTGTCACTTCCTCAACAAAGGAGAGCTGGTACTGCTTCTTATGCAGTATTGACGCTGTTGCAGGCATACGGCCATGCATGAAATGCGGCAGATATGTTCATGAGGACTTTGTGGGACTTAGCGTCCATGATGAAGAAGTTTTTATTTGTCCATCCTGTGAGGACTGAGTAATAACAGATGTAAATTCTGCAGACAGATGCAATAAAGCTAAGCGAAAGAAACTATATTATTTCATAATATTTTGTAGTAACTGCTTTGCATGGATCTTCGAAGAGCCACAACCGAAAATGTCCCCCCCCCCCCTAGCTTCTAAAGTGCATGTTCTGAAAATATTTACTGTGTCCCCCCTCCCCGCAATAATTTAAGCTATATTTTTTTTTAGCCCCTCTCCTCTAAAATCCCTTGGAAGAATGACTCTGCCATACACCCTGTGTATTAGGTCAATAAGGAGCCACCTGTCCCTAATATGGACATGCATGTCCATAATAGGGACAGGTGGTTCCCTATATGGACACTTATAAACATTTTTTGTTTTTATCATTTAAATTAAACCAGAATAATTACAAGGTCGATAATTTTAATAATGATAGTCAACAGTCCAGGGATAGTGGTCATATAGTTTTGGAGTCCTATGACGTGTACACGGGGGTGAAAAAAATATATTTTCCTTAGGGTGTCCATATTGGGTACAGGTACCTTACTTAATAATTTTGTGAATGTAATCGGAATAATTTAAACTAAGAAGAATAATTATTGTTAACGGCCCTCTTCACTCACCGTCACCGGAAGCCCGAGCCAATGTTATTCTATGGGGAAGTTTTCTTTACAAATAACTTATTAACTAATACATATTTTTAAATTCTGTTTTAATATTCAGAAAATTCCCAACTGTTAAATTGACGGACTTTTTTTAAAAATGTATTTTTTTAATTTTTAATATTTTATTTTGAAATTGCAAAATGAAAAAATTCACATATTGAAAATTCGTAATTTTAAGCTTCAAAATAAAATATAAAAAATTAAAAAAATAATTTTTGAGAAAAGGTGCGTCAATTTAACAGCTGGGAATTTTCAGAATGTGAAAACAGAATTTAAAAATATGTATTAGTTAATAAGTTATTTGTAAAGAAAAATTTCCCATAGAATAACATTAGGTTCGGCTTCCGACGGCAGTGAGTGAAGAGGGCCCTTAAGTTAATTGTTGTTTGAATTACATGATGTTTAAGTGCTACACGAATATTAGAAATAAATTTAATAATAGCATAATTTATTATTGTGATTAAATAATGATAAAATAAAAGAATATAAATAATAATAATGAAAAAAAAAATTAAATGCATGTTTATTAGTACATTTTCTTAAATTCATATTTTGGTTAAAATCTACTTTACTTTTAGTTAACTTTCCAAAGCGAGGGGGGGGGGGGTTCATATAATGTACAATGTTTCGCCAAAGCGCGATGAGGCGGCAGAAATGGAAATACTACTGCAGTCCCCCTCTTCTCGTCTCAGGAAAATGGCTCGGCGGAATTGTCCTGGGATCAGGGGCCGAGAGTCTCGGCAGAGTTGTTCTATTGGAAAAATGAGCGGTTAAATTTCTCGGCGGAATTGTTCTGTTTTTGACACGAGTCATATAGAAGTTTTTTCATGCTTTTTAAACTGACAGAACGGGGCGTGTATGATGCTGTAATGTACTAATACTCCTTCTTATATTCATTCCCCATTGTAGAATTTTATACTCCTAGTCTTTCTTTTATTTTGGGGTCATCAAAAAAGTGACAACAAAACTTTAAAAACCGCCACTGTGCTCCTATACTAATGTTATACAAAAAAAAAAAAAAAAAAATAATAATAATAATAATAATAATAATTTAATAAAATTAAACATAATTTATACGTCTCATTAATATATTAAAACCAATGTAACATTTAAAATGAGATTAAAAAAAAAAAATTAAAACTTTAAAAATACATTTTAATTAAAAACATTAAATCACAAGACAGACGTTTCGGCTAGAACACTAGCCCTCCTCAGTGTTAAACATACAAGCACAAACAACATTTACAAAAATTCAAAGTACATCATAGCAAGATTAAATATTCAGGAGGAATAGCTTTAGCCTCGTTGAAGGCAGAATGTTGCATTTTGGTAATAGCGCCCTCTAGAAAAATACGGGATTCATAGATATTTATATTAGAAGCTAAAATTTTAAAGTTTTCAAAATCCGGAATATGATCACTATTGAGATAATGGATTACGAGTTTTGATTTCAAATCTCCTGTTTTATATGAGCGTTTATGCTCCTTTAATCTAAATAATAATAATAATAATAATAATAATAATAATAATAATAATAATAATAAGTAATTAATATAGTAATTGGTGCAGGAAATGAAATGTAGTTACTCTAAGTCTTTATATGGAAGAATAGATTAAAGATTAAAACAAGTCCTGTCGTACTAAATTAAATTCTGTTTTATGCAGAATTTTATGTCTACACTGTAAAAAAATTTTTCTAAAATAGGTAAAAATTTGTAAGATATTTGGGTAAAGCAATGTTTCAAATTGGAAATTTCTGTTTATAAACCAAAATTGGTCAGAAAATCTATCTAGTTTGAGTTTACAAATTTGTTATGTATGGTTCACTACCTTATTTTATGTTTTTGTCTATAATAAATAAAGACGTTGTAGAAAATATTGTATCACTCACCTCTTATAAAACTAGTTGGCATAGGTGGGCTCTGCTCAGTTCCCCATCATATTTATGTTCTCAGAAATTTCTAGTGCGAGACATATTATAATCATGTTAAAAGAAATGAATTTGACCAAAGCTTGATACAATGACAGAATGAAATCCCCGCCTAATAGGCTATCCACCGTTCACTTGGATATAATTATCTTATTCTAATTTATTAATTTATTTTATCAGGGTCAATTATGTTGTTTAGTTTTCATGCTACTATTTCCAATGCAATAAACCTCAAAATTCATATTTATATGAAAAATTTACAATTTCGCTATGTTGATAAAATCGTAAATTACAAATAATTTACGAAAGTTTCCTAGTGGAATATTTGTATTCAATCATGTTCAAACAAATATCATAAACTTAATTTTGAAGTTGTCTAATGTATTTAGGATCCTCAAAATGGAAGTTTATGATCAATTTTGTCTTATTCTGACATGTTAAGTTAATCGTAAATTCCAAATAACTTACGAATTTTTTTTAATTGGAAAAATCATAGCCTATGATATTCCTGCCAGTATCCTAAATAATATTTCGAAAGTGGTTTGACATCTTTACGCTGAAAATATCCCTCAAGATTGACGTTTATGTGAAATTTTGCTCTATTCTGACATGTTACGAAATTCGTAAATTTCCAATAACTTACGAAATCTTTATATTGGAAAATTCATAGTCATTAATATTCATGCCAGTATCCTAAATAATATTTCAAAAGTAGTCTGACATCTTTACGATGAAAATATCTCTCAAAATTGACGTTTATGTGAAATTTTGCCCTATACTGCCATGTTAAGAAATTCGTAAATTTCCAGTAACTTGCGAAATTTTCAAAGTAGCATATTTATAGTTACTGATGTTCATTCCGGCATCAAAACTGATATTTTAAAACTGGTCTGACATTTTTACAGTAAAAAGTTTTCATTTAATGCATGTTTAAGCGAATTTTTGTCCTATTCTCCCCATGTTAAGAAAATCGTAAATATCTAATAACATACGAAGTTTTTAAATTCGAATGTTGCAAATGAATAGGGTTCTTGCCAGTGTCGAAAGTAATATTTTAAAACTGATCTGACCTCTGCGACAATTTGTTCTTGAGATATCGTGTACACAGACTAACAAACTAACGGACTGACCCACTAACAGACTAACACACTAACCCACTAACACACTAACAGACACCCTACAGACAGACACCATAGAAATTTTGTCATTTTCGGATTCCTCACACCCGAAAACGTGTAGAAAAGTAAAAAAACCGAGGTCGAAAATTTTCACGATTACCTAAGTTCCCCATACCTATAGTATGATGGGGAACTAAAAAGTTCTAACATGCGTAGATGATCTAAACAAAATATGAACATTTCGTATGTATACGTATGTACACAACAAAAAACTAGTTGGCATAGGTGGACTCTGCTCAGTTCCCCACCATATTTATGGTCTCATAAATTTCTAGTGCGAGACATATTATAATCATGTTAAAAAAATCAATTTGACCAAAGCTTGATACAGGGACAGAAAGAAATCCCCGCCTAATAGGCTATCCATCGTTCACTTCGATATATTTATCTTATTCTAATCTATTAATTTATTTTATCAGGGTCAATTCCGTTGTTTATGTTTCATGCCAATGTTTTCATTTATAATGCAATAATCCTCAAAATTCATATTTATATGAAAAAATTACAATTTCGCTATGTTGATAAAATCGTAAATTAAGAATAATTTACGAAATTTTCCTATTAGAATATTTGTATTCAATCATGTTCAACAAAATATCATAAATGTAATTTTGAAGTTGTCTAATGTATTTATGATCCTCAAAATGGAAGTTTATGCTCAATTTTGCCTTATTCTGCCATGTTAAGTAAATCGTAAATTCCAAATAACTTACGAATTTTTTAAATTGGAAAAATCATAGTCTATGATATTCATGCCAGTAACCTAAATAATATTTCGAAAGTGGTTTGACATCTTTACGATGAAAATATCCCTCAAAATTGACGTTTATGTTAAAATTTGCTCTATTCTGCCATGTTAAGAAATTCGTAAATTTCCAATAACTTGCGAATTTTTCAAAGTAGCATATTTATAGTTACTGATGCTCATTCCGGCATCAAAACGGATATTTTAAAAGTAGTCTGACATTTTTAGAGTAAAAAGTTTCCATTTCATGCACGTTTAAGTGAATTTTTGTCCTATTCTCCCATGTTAAGAAATTCGTAAATTTCCAATAACTTACGAAATTTTTAGATTTGAAAATTCATAGTCATTAATATTCATGCCAGTGTCCTAAATAATATTTCAAAAGTAGTCTGACATCTTTACGATGAAAATATCGCTCAAAATTGACGTTTATGTAAAATTTTCCCCTATACTGCCATGTTAAGAAATTCGTAAATTTCCAATAACTTGCGAAAATTTCAAAGTAGCATATTTATAGTTACTGATGTTCATTCCGGCATCAAAACGGATATTTTAAAACTGGTCTGACATTTTTAGAGTAAAAAGTTTACATTTAATGCATGTTTAAGTGAATTTTTGTCCTATTCTCCCATGTTAAGAAAATCGTAAATTTCTAATAACTTACGAAGTTTTTAAAATCGAATATTGCAAATGAATAGGGTTCTTCCCAGTGTCGAAAGTAATATTTTAAAACTGATCTGACCTCTCTGCGACAATTTGTTCTTGAGATATCGTGTACATAGACTAACAAACTAACGAACTAACGGACTAACGGACTAACGGACACCCTACAGACAGACACCATACAAATTTTGTCATTTTCGGATTCCTCACACCTGAAAACGTGTAGAAAAGTCAAAAAACCGAGGTCGAAAATTTTCACGATTACCTAAGTTCCCATACCTATAGTATGATGGGGAACTAATAAACCCCAAAACAATTCTATCTAAAATTGGTCTCGTATCTAATTTAGGTTGAAATTTTGTGTTATAAAGAGAACTTTCCAATTTGGAACATTGCTTTACCCAAATATCCTACAAATTTTTACCTATTTTAGATTTTTTTTTTTTTTCTTTTTTTTTAGTTTCCCATAACTTAAGTAATTGTGAAAATTTTCGACCTCGGTTTTTTGACTTTTTTACACGTTTTCAGGTGTGAGGAATGCGAAAAAGACAAAATTTGTATGGTGTCCGTCTGTAGGGTGTAAGTTAGTTTGTTAGTCCGTTAGTTTGCTAGTCTGTGTACACGATATCTCAAGAACAAATTGTCGCAGACAAGTCAGATCAGTTTTAAAATATTACTTTTGATACTGGAAAGAACCCTATTAATTTACAACATTCAAATTGAAAAACTTCGTAAGTTATTAGAAATTTACGATTTTCTCAACATGGGAGAATAGGACAAAATTTCACTTAAACGTGCATTAAATGGAAACGTTTTACTGGAAAAATATCAGACAAGTTTTAAAATATCAGTTTTGATACCAGAATGAACATCAGTAACTATAAATATGCTACTTTGAAAATTTCGCAAGTTATTGGAAATTTACGAATTTCTTAACATGGCAGTATAGGGCACAATTTCCCATAAACGTCAATTTTGAGAGATATATTCATCGTAAAGATGTCAGACTACTTTTGAAATATTATTTAGGACACTGGCATGAATATTAATGACTATGAATTTTCCAATATATGTTATACCTGTTAGTAAAAGGAAAAATAATTATTTTCTGTTTTTAAAGATATTTAAAAGATAATTAGATATATATATATATTTTAATGATTGATGATTATTTATTTTTCATTGATTTGAATAATGTAAAAACATATCCTAGTACAATTTTTAGTATTTATTGAAAAGACAATATCTAACATACTTATTTAAAGCTGCTCAGATAGATTTTTGAAAAATTATATTTTATGTGAATAATTTTTATCAAATTGAGAGGTTGAGGAAATTGTTATTATTTTATTTTCCTTATATCTATCAGTTTAAAAAAATATAATTTTTTTTTTTTTTTTTTTTTTTAAATAATACATATATCTTTATTATGTATATACATTATAAAAGAAAATAGTTATATTAAATATGGCGTGATCGTTACTCTAAGTAATAAAAATTAATTTGAATATTAATTTGGTTCTTGAATCTTACTGTCCTCTGGATTCACAAGTCAGGATACTATTAATTATTTATATATACATGTATATTAAAATACCATCTCTTAGATATTTATTATCTTATTTTATAAGTTCAATATGAGTCATTGTTTTGCTTCAATAAATAGTTTGCTTAGTATAGACTTTCTGTTAAAAAAAGGATTGATCCTACCTGTATGCTTGGAGAAGGAGTTGGCACGAAAAGAAGCAGTAAAAAGAGGCTGGTCCTTGGTAAAAATAATTTCTTCTCTTTATTTGGATTTCAGGGTCAGCAATGCCAAAAATCGAAAAGACACTGTTGTTTCACTCTTTTAAAAAAAACTCGAAAAGGGAAGGGGAAATCATCCTTTAAATGCTAAAAAATTAAGGGAAAGTCGGCCTAAGAAACCGGCCAGCGACGATTGCCGCCTAAAGAAAAAGGGGTACCGGCAATGTAGACGTATCAAAAAAACGCCTGCCTACGACCCGAGCCGATGCGATACTGATCGCTCTCTCTCTTCAAAAATCCCTCCTCAAGATCTCACTTAAAAAATGCACCAATCGTATTTGAATTCTTCCCCGCGGCTTGTGGCGTCCCTTACGCAATTGTTATGACATCACGCTATCAACCGTTAACTCTCCCGGCGGGTCAATGTACCACGGAACGCGCCTTGGAAAGAATTTCAAGAATGGAGCGTGGGTGGCGATCTCCCTTTACGTAACGATGATACAAAGCACGCTACGCCGTAGACCTCATCTCAATGTGCGGTCGGTCAATGAACTCCGAGGGAGACGAAATCGGTTCTTCTTTTTTTTTTTTTCGACGCGACGTGGGGCCTGCAAAGTGTAACTCCTAATGTCTGGAAACTCACTCTTTTGACTGTCTGATTACATGATACCTCATTAATGGACAATTTAGTTATTTAGTTTTTTTTTTTTTTTTAAATTGAGTTCATCATCTAAATAAATAATCTTATTATTATTATACTTATAATCAATTTACTTTTTTTTTTTTTTTTTTTTTTTTTTTTGTGAAGTTAAAACGGCATATTTCCGGACGGGCGGCGATATCCTTAACTTTCCCTTTTTATTTATTTATTTTTTTTATTTATTTATTTATTTATTTTTTTTTTTAACTCAACGTAACTATAATTTAAATTATTTAGCAATTAATGAAATGAGACAGAAATGTCACATTGTGACATACTCCCCTTCACATAGCGAAAAATTTTGCAAATTTTAGGTAAATTCGATTTTGGCACTTACAAGGGGTTTACAGGACAGACTTACAATCAAGTCTGTATAGATTCAACATGTTTAGCTTCTAACAACATTGTACAAATATGCTGTATTTCATTGTATAAACCCTTGTAACAACATTTGAATGTACATTATGAATTTATCAGGTAGTTATATATGTTTGAAGAATACATTTTTATTTGTTCAAAATAGTTTATACTAAGTACGTACTGTTTGTTTAACTATCATTTTCTTTACAGTTTGTAATTGTTATTGATAGTATAACAATTTTTGACAGAGAATACAAAATAATAATGTACCACCTACTAACATGTTGATAACATCAAACTGTAAACAGAGAAGAATTATAACGACAACTAATAAACACAATTGCATGAATATTGGTGTGTAGTCAACGTGCAGAAGTAATATATATATATTGGTAATACAACAATGAGAAAACATTGAAACATTTGTACGTTATCTACAATGTAATCTGAAATAGTAAAATATAAAACCACAAAAAAATCGTGCAATATAAATAAGTATGTAAATCATAACAATTGAATAATTGCATAACATTGAAAAATAGGAATATGCATACTTGTAAACAATGTAATAAAACTTATGAGTATGTGTGGATTATATAATATACAAATGAGAAAAATATGCAAAAAAAAAAAAAATTGTTTTAAAGTATTTCTTTGACCTAACAATCTTTGGTTATTTATTAACATAAACATAAGTGTAAATATATATATGAACATTGATAATGTATATAAATGAGAAAACAATTTAATAAGCCATTTGGTTACAGAATGTTCAGAGTTGTATCCTAGGTTTGTAATGCTAATACAAAAAAATATGATTACACTAACCTAAATATAGAAAGCAAGTACATATGGCTGATGCTAGTACAAAAACACTTAAAAATTCAACAAATTTGAGTATGTTGTATTATATACAATGTCATTTGTTATAGTATAACAAAATGATTCAGATTGATTTGTACACATAAAAAAAAATTGACATAAGGTATAAAACAACCTTTTGATTTTTGGTATCAACAACACAACAAATAAAATAGGAAAAATTTGTATATAAAAAAAAGGGGGGGAGCAAGACAAAAAAATGGGGGGCAAGAACAAAAAAAGGTAGGGGGGCAGAGAAAAAGAGGGAAGTTGCAACTTCATAAAAAATAAAAGGAAATGAGGAGAGAAAAAAATTATAAATGTAAAATAATACTAATAAAACATGAACCATAAGTAAATCGGGAATATCATTGGTTCACCCAATTTATGTATATAAAAAAAATCATTATTTATGTAATCATTAATGAATAATATATGAACTGAATCACAATTGAGTAACAAATTGTAGTTAGGATGAGAAGAAAATAATTTGGTAAGTATTATTATTTTTTGTAGATTACAACATGATGAACTATCTGAAAGAGAAATCAAATTATATATATATATATAATTTATGCATTTCAGTGGTCGTGTGATAGGATTTAACAAATAAAATTATTTTATTTTACAAGTTTCTTGCTATTATTGTTCTTTTGTGTCCATACATTACAGTTCATCAGTGTCCTGAAAAATAAAAATATACACAAGATAATTATTGTAAGAAATTAGAAGCATGATCAAAAGGTCACACAGAGTGCGGGAAATTATTTCATCTGCCAGCAGAGAAACGTAACACTGAGAAACGACCCAAATAATGATGTTGATTCGTGTACACTTAGGGGTTGTCTCTCTATATGACCCTTCAATCCTTCTTGCATCTATATCTTAAATTATAAGGGCACTGAAAATCTGAAGGTAAGTTATGCTGTCTTTGACCAGGCACTTGTACTGGATGATCATTACTATTTGAGGATTGTGATGGAACACTAATCTCTGGAACCTGAGGTAATATTAGTTGATTTATTTCTGTATTGTTATTAAACTTATTTTTGGATGGATACCAGTTGTGTTTTGTCCTCGGAGGTGCTCCTCTTAAACGGTTGACATGAACTTGCTTAACTGGTGCGAATTTATCTTCTAGAAAGTGTATTTTGTAGATAACATTGTTTACCTTTTTCAAAATTCGAAATGGTCCGGAGAACTTGTCTTTAAATTTGTTTTTGTCCAATAAATAAACAATGTCATTGATATGAAATGTTCGTAGTTTGGACTTCTTCTGGTTCCTGTTTTGTATGTATTGATAATTTTTCAGATTTTGTAGTATTTCCTGATATAATTTATTGAGATTTTCCGATAATTGATAATAATCGCTATTTATATCCAATCTATCATGCAAATCGTGTGATTGAAAGGTATCAAATAGACCTGCTAGAGCTCGGCCAAAATGGACTTTGTTTGGTGAAGTCTTTATAGTGTTATGGAAGGTATTGTTATAGATCGACTGATGTATTTTTACTGCTTGATGAAAGTTATACCCATCCTGAATTAGAGCTCTGATAGTAGCCTTTATGGATGTATTAATTCGCTCGGAGAGGGCGTTTGCTTGCGGATTCTGAACCGTGGTATATCTTAATTTGATGCCTAGCATTTGATTGAATTCTTCAAAGATGTTGGCTTTAAACTGTGAGCCATTATCTGTTAATATCATGTGTGGTCTACCATGTAATGTAAAATAATCAAATAATGCTTTTATTGCTTTCATGGCAGTAATATGTTTCATAGGATATAACTGCAGGTGACGGGAAAAATGGTCGATACATGTGAGAATATGAAAACCATTGTTGAATGGGCCTACAAAATCAAGAGATATATATTCTCCAGGTCTGGAAGGTATATAAGAGTTTTGATACGGTGCAGGTGGGATTCGTTGATTTTTTGATCGTATGCATACGTCACAGGAATTAATAAATTTTACTACATCTGTGTACATGCCTTTCCAGTAATATTTCTTGGATAATGACTTGAATGTCTTATCAATACCATAATGACTAATATGGTGTATTCTTATACATTTTTCTTGGAGTGCAGAGGGTACTACAATTCTAAAACTTGTGCTTGTTTGTTTGGGTGTATGGATGTCAGTTGCATACAACAGTAGCTTTAAATCAGGACAAAATAAATAGTTTTTATAATTTGAAATGTTAGAATTGAGATTATTAATAATTCTCCTGATTACAGGATCCTTTTCTTGAAAAAACTTGAGTGATTCATATGAAATTTCCAGTAGAGGGTCTTTAGGTGGTGATTGTTTTTGTTGTTGATGAATAACGTTTATATGTTCGTTAGTTATGGGTAGAATTTCATTACTATTTAGTAACGATGGATCTGAGTTGAGGTCAGTGGTATGAGAATCTAGTGGTGTTCGCGATAAGTAATCTGCTAGGACATTTTTCTTTCCTGGGATATGCTCGAATGTAAAACTGTACTCACTTAAAGCGAGTAACCAATTTGTTATGATATTTGTTGGGGATTCAATTCGTTTATAGTGTTGTAAAGGCTTGCTGTCTGAAAGAATTATGAAGTGTCTTCCATATAAAATATGCTTAAAAGCTTTAATACCATGGACGATAGCCATAAGTTCTAGCTTAATGGCTGGGTACTTCTTTTCTGCATTTTTGAGAGTTTTAGAATAATACGAAATAGGAAGAAGTTGACCATTATTTTTCTGCATTAATACAGCACTGATGGCAAAACTTGACGCGTCTGTATTAATATAGAATTCTTTATTAAAATCAGGTTGTAATATGAATGGTTGGTTGAAAAATACCTGTTGTAATTTTTGAAAAGCATTGTTT
The DNA here is from genome assembly GCA_963930645.1 of Salticus scenicus. Lineage (NCBI taxonomy): Eukaryota > Metazoa > Arthropoda > Arachnida > Araneae > Salticidae > Salticus > Salticus scenicus. Next base: position 66,779,029 of record OZ005660.1, on the reverse strand, counting down.
TCCTTTTCAGTCCATTTGAATGGTGTTTTAATGGAGGTAAGAGCAACTAACGGTTCTGTAAGTTCTGCAAACTTATGAATTAATGGGCGATAAAAGCCAGTTAATCCTAAAAACTTTTTCACTTGGCGTTTTGTTGTGGGTGTGGGAAATGCATTTATTTTCTTTATGTTAGCTGTAAGTGGAAATATTTTGTTATCAGTAAGATGAAATCCTAAAAAGTTTATGGATGTCTGATGGAAGTGACATTTTTTTACATTCAATGTTAAATTATATTTAATGAAAACTTGTAGGAATTTATTTAATTTCGTGAGTGTCTCTTCGAATGAATTGCTGCATATCACAAAATCGTCTTGATATGCTTCAATTCCCGGCATATTTATTTCTTCTATAATATTGTCAGCAAGTGCTTGGAAGTAACTTGCTGCATTCTTTAGGCCGAATGGTAGTCTTTTAAATTTGTAAGTCCCCCAGGGACTTGTAAACGATAACCTTTCCTGATATTCTTCCGGTAATTGTAACTGGTGATATGCTGACGGCATGTCAAGTAGGGTGAAATATTTATATTTTGCCATGTTGGTAATAATGTTATTTATTCGTGGAAGTGGGTAACTGCTGTGTTCTATTATAGAATTAATGAGTCTTAAATCTAAAGCTAAACGGTATGATTGTTTATGTTCATTATCTCCTTTTTTTTTTACTAGGAGAATTGGGCAGGACCAAGATGCAATATTTTTTTCTATAATACCTGCTTCTACCATACAATCAATCTGTTCTTTTGCTTCCTTCTGAAGAGCTTGTGGGATCGGGAATGGGAGTGCTTTTATGGGGTAATCTGATGTGAATTTTATTTGTGGGTGTACTCGATCGCTATGTCCTAAAGTGTCCATAGAAGTAGAAAATGCAGCAAAATTGCTGGAGAGAATTTTCAATAGCTTAGACTGTTCTTGATCATTCAAGTGATTTAGTTGAATTTTCACATTTTGAAATTCCTGATGCCTTTTATTAATAATTTCTGGCGTGGTTTTGATATAATTAATTATGTTGTGTTCATACGGTGGAGGAATGTTTGTGTTAACTTCCTCTTGATTTGTATTTTTTATATCTTCTATGGGATGTAATGATCCAATCTTAGAATGTTTATTTAGGTGTATTGTATTTTCACTAATATTTGAAATAGGCAAATAGAAAAAAATAGGGTGTTTGAGTATCGCCATCGGCTCGGGGTGAGTTGAGAATGAAACAACAGCCTGTTCAATATTAATGTTCATGTTAGATTGATGAGGACAAAATAACAATTCTTTATTATAAATGTCTTCATTTTTGTTTATAGCTGTCACTTTAATATATGATGTTTCATGTGGTTCAATAATAGCTTTTTGAGCAATTGATACAATAATATCATTGTTTATAAGTTTAGTATTATTTGATTGTTTCGGCACAAATGGAGCTACGTGAAGTAATTGAACAAAATCGATGTTTTGGGATGAATTATAGTTGCTAGTAGAATTTTTGTTTAAATTTTCATTTTGTGAAGTAGTTGAGTTAGTTGGGCTTGGGTCGTAAAATGGAAATATTAAATCCTTAAACTTGCAAATTTGTGATTCCGGACATATGAGTAAATTAAATTTTCTTATGAAATCAAATCCCAATAATCCATGAAAATGAGAATTGTCATCAAAATCAAATATGTACATAGGGTGTCTGAAATGTGATGAGCATATTTTGAAAGAAATCTCTACACAACCATTAAATTTCACATCCGAGTTAATAGTTGAAATTTTGACTGTTCTTGCTAAAATTTTATATTTTAAATCTTGTTTATATTGATCGAAAAATTTCTTTGATATGAGGGAGACAGAACTTCCGGTGTCAATAAGCATAGGAATATTGACACTCGAAAATGTTATATTTAATATTGGTATAGATGGATTATGAGAGTTGACACTCGCGATAATGTGTTTATGGGTCATTTCTTCTGTTTGGATGAGTTTATCTTCTACTTGTGTTTCACTGGCTGGATGTAAAGCGTAAGAGACTCTATCGCCAGTACTTAGGGTCTCTGAAATTAGTTTGGGGGGTATGTAATTGCTGCATTGTTGTTAGGGTTATTGTATGTCTCAAAAATCACTTTTGCATTAGGGCAGCTTCTGGCTGAATGTCCATAGTTACAACAAAGTTGACAAGTAATATTAGTAATATTATTATTACTGGGGAATTGTATTTGCTGAGGAGGTATATTAGGAACATTCATCAAATCACGAGATATGTTGTTATTGTAAGTTCTTCTATTGTTCTGTTGTTTTTTTAATCGATACCTCTTGAAGTTACCAGACTCATTTTGTCTGTATGATTGCATTCTGAAATTTCTCCATTGGGAATTTTTGTTGTTTTGGAATTGTTTTCCGCGACCCTTATATCGATTGAAATGTCTCTGGTTATAATTCTCGCGTGTTTTTTGATTTTTATCTTGAGTTGTGATGTCGTCTATTCTTTTATTTAAGGTTGATATCTGTGTAGATAGTGCATGAACGGTTTCTTCTGTAGTGTTTTGTGCAGTTTGTGTAAGTATCTGATTGTCAATTTGACAATCCTGTGTGATGGTTGCAATTTTTATTGCTTCATCAAAATCTCCGTTAGTATTCGTTTGTAGAATGTGCTGACGTATGTCTGCTGGTAGAATCTTGATAAGTTTAGTGAACTTTATTTTATTGATTGCGGTTGGATCTTTAATTTCCGGATAGGCTTTGTTAAAGCAAATTTCGATTCTGTGTTTTAAGTTTCTAAAATTTTCTTGAGGTAATATGACCATATTTTCAAATTTAAGTATGGAATTAATGTTGGATTCGGGTTGAAAGAAATCTTTTAATTTCGCAAAAAGTTCCTCACTTGTTTTCAGTCGGTTTATTTGTTCGGATTGTAAGATATATGTTCTAGCAGGACCTGTCAATAATGATCGGGCCTTTGCCAAAGTAAATTTATCATCCCATATTTCCAGTTCAGCTAGATTTTTGATTGAATTGATAAAAAACTGAAGTTCATCTGAGTTTCCATTAAATGGTTGTATGTTGATGTTTAAAAATTTTTGAGAAGAGAATGTGTTCTGTAAGGTGTTGTCTATAGGAGATAATTGAGGCATATCTGTTGGTGTATTATTCCGATTCCTATTTCTTTTTGCCATTATATTCACAAATATGACTATTTCTTTCAATAATAATATTGTTTTGGATCCAAATAGATAAATTTGATGTTTGATATTCGGAAATATAAATTTACTTTTTCTTCTTTCATTTACATATTTATTAGAATCATGAATATATATATATATATTTATAATGTTCAAATTTATTTACTATTCACCAGTAGAAATTAATTGCAGTACTATAACATATAATTTGTTTAATATCAAAATATTAGGAGTATTTCTTTTCTTTTTAAATATAACATTAGTACAATCCTTATAATATATATATATATATATATATATTTTTTTTTATTTGACTTGTGAAGGAGGCCTGGTGACTGGCACCATGTATCAAATTGAGAGGTTGAGGAAATTGTTATTATTTTATTTTCCTTATATCTATCAGTTTAAAAAAATATAATATATTTTTTTTTTTTTTTTAAATAATACATATATCTTTATTATGTATATACATTATAAAAGAAAATAGTTATATTAAATATGGCGTGATCGTTACTCTAAGTAATAAAAATTAATTTGAATATTAATTTGGTTCTTGAATCTTACTGTCCTCTGGATTCACAAGTCAGGATACTATTAATTATTTATATATACATGTATATTAAAATACCATCTCTTAGATATTTATTATCTTATTTTATAAGTTCAATATGAGTCATTGTTTTGCTTCAATAAATAGTTTGCTTAGTATAGACTTTCTGTTAAAAAAAGGATTGATCCTACCTGTATGCTTGGAGAAGGAGTTGGCACGAAAAGAAGCAGTAAAAAGAGGCTGGTCCTTGGTAAAAATAATTTCTTCTCTTTATTTGGATTTCAGGGTCAGCAATGCCAAAAATCGAAAAGACACTGTTGTTTCACTCTTTTAAAAAAAACTCGAAAAGGGAAGGGGAAATCATCCTTTAAATGCTAAAAAATTAAGGGAAAGTCGGCCTAAGAAACCGGCCAGCGACGATTGCCGCCTAAAGAAAAAGGGGTACCGGCAATGGAGACGTATCAAAAAAACGCCTGCCTACGACCCGAGCCGATGCGATACTGATCGCTCTCTCTCTTCAAAAATCCCTCCTCAAGATCTCACTTAAAAAATGCACCAATCGTATTTGAATTCTTCCCCGCGGCTTGTGGCGTCCCTTACGCAATTGTTATGACATCACGCTATCAACCGTTAACTCTCCCGGCGGGTCAATGTACCACGGAACGCGCCTTGGAAAGAATTTCAAGAATGGAGCGTGGGTGGCGATCTCCCTTTACGTAACGATGATACAAAGCACGCTACGCCGTAGACCTCATCTCAATGTGCGGTCGGTCAATGAACTCCGAGGGAGACGAAATCGGTTCTTCTTTTTTTTTTTTTCGACGCGACGTGGGGCCTGCAAAGTGTAACTCCTAATGTCTGGAAACTCACTCTTTTGACTGTCTGATTACATGATACCTCATTAATGGACAATTTAGTTATTTAGTTTTTTTTTTTTTTTTTAAATTGAGTTCATCATCTAAATAAATAATCTTATTATTATTATACTTATAATCAATTTACTTTTTTTTTTTTTTTTTTTTTTTTTGTGAAGTTAAAACGGCATATTTCCGGACGGGCGGCGATATCCTTAACTTTCCCTTTTTATTTATTTATTTTTTTTATTTATTTATTTATTTTTTTTTTTTTTAACTCAACGTAACTATAATTTAAATTATTTAGCAATTAATGAAATGAGACAGAAATGTCACATTGTGACAATTTTATGTTATTTTCTGACAGAACTATACTTCATAGGAGTTAAACTAAATCTCTTTCATTATTTCTATAAAAATAGAAGGACTAAAGTATACTTGATACTTTATAATACTTAAGAAGTAAAAATATAAAAATATACTAAATCGGTGAATATTTAAAGTGTAGCTACACCATTTTATTGAAAAATTTAAATTTGCACCGTATATTTGTTATAAATTCATAGACAAAATTATTATTAGTTCCCCATCATACTATAGGTATGGGGAACTTACAGTCGTCTGTAAAATTATTCGAGCACTAGCCAATAATTCCTATATTAAAATAGTACACTTAAGACTGTTTTGTTAAATAAATCCTTGTCGAATCATGTTCTTAGACTGACTAAGAACCTGACTCGATAAGGATTTATTTAACAAAGTAGTATTAAGTGTACTATTAATTCCCCATCATACTATAGGTATGGGGAACTTAGGTAATCGTGAAAATTTTCGACCTCGGTTTTTTGACTTTTCCACACGTTTTCAGGTGTGAGGAATCCGAAAATGACAAAATTTCTATGGTGTCTGTCTGTAGGGTGTCTGTTAGTGTGTCAGTGTGTCAGTGTGTCAGTCCGTTAGTGTGTTAGTCCGTTAGTTTGTTAGTCTGTTAACACGATATCTCACGAACAAATGATCGCAGAGAGGTCAGATCAGTTTTAAAATATTACTTTCGACACTGGCAAGAACCCTATTCATTTGCAACATTCAAATTTAAAAACTTCGTAAGTTATTAGAAATTTACGATTTTCTTAACATGGGAGAATAGGACAAAAATTCATTTAAACGTGCATTTAATGGAAACTTTTTACTGTAAAAATGTCAGACTAGTTTTAAAATATCAGTTTTGATGCCGGAATGAACATCAGTAACTATAAATATGCTACTTTGGAAATTTCGCAAGTTATTGGAAATTTACGAATTTTTTAACATGGCAGTATAGAGCAAAATTTCACATAAACGTCAATTTTGAGAGATATTTTCATCGTAAAGATGTCTGACTACTTTTGAAATATTATTTAGGACACTGGCATGATTATTAATGACTATGAATTTTCCAATATAATGATTTCGTAAGTTATTGGAAATTTACGAATTTCTTAACATGGCTGAATAGAGCAAAATTTCACATAAACGTCAATCTTGAGGGATATTTTCATCGTAAAGATGTCAAACCACTTTCGAAATATTATTTAGGATACTGGCATGAATATCATAGACTACGATTTTTCCAATTTAAAAAATTAGTAAGTTATATGGAATTTACGATTTACTTAACATGTCAGAATAAGGCAAAATTGAGAATAAATTTCCATTTTGAGAATCGTAAATACATTAGACAACTTCAAGATTACATTTATGATATTTGTTTGAACATGATTGAATACAAATATTCTAATAGGAAAATTTCGTAAATCATTCGTAATTTACGATTTTATCAACATAGCGAAATTGTAAATTTTTCATATAAATAGGAATTTTGAGGATTATTGCATTGGAAATAGTAGGATGAAAACTAAACAACGGAATTGACCCTGATAAAATAAATTAATAGAGTAGAATAAGATATATATATCAAAGTTAACGGTGGATAGCCTATTAGGCGGGGATTTCATTCTGTCATAATATCAAGCTTTGGTCAAATTCACTTCGTTTAACATGATTATGATATGTCTCGCACTAGAAATTTATGAGAACATAAATATGATGGGGAACTGAGCAGAGTCCACCTATGCAAACTAGTTTTTAGACAGGGATTATTGCTAGTGCTCGAATAATTTTACAGCCGACTGTAGGTAATCGTGAAAATTTTCGACCTCGGTTTTTTGACTTTTTTATACGTTTTCAGGTGTGAGGAATCCGAATATGACAAAATTTGTATGGTGTCTGTCTGTTGGGTGTCTGTTAGTGTGTCAGTCCGTTAGTGTGTTAGTCCGTTAGTTTGTTAGTCTGTTAACACGATATCTCACGAACAAATGGTCGCAGAGAGGTCAGATCAGTTTTAAAATATTACTTTCGACACTGGCAAGAACCCTATTCATTTGCAACATTCGATTTTAAAAACTTCGTAAATTATTAGAAATTTACGATTTTCTTAACATGGGAGAATAGGACAAAAATTCACTTAAACGTGCATTAAATGTAAACTTTTTACTCTAAAAATGTCAGACCAGTTTTAAAATATCCGTTTTGATGCCGGAATGAACATCAGTAACTATAAATATGCTACTTGAAATTTTCGCAAGTTATTGTAAATTTACGAATTTCTTAACATGGCAGTATAGGGGAAAATTTCACATAAACTTCAATTTTGAGCGATATTTTCATCGTAAAGATGTCAGACTACTTTTGAAATATTATGTAGGACACTGGCATGAACATTAATGACTATGAATTTTCAAATCTAAAAATTTCGTAAGTTATTGGAAATTTACGAATTTCTTAACATGGGAGAATAGGACAAAAATTCACTTAAACGTGCATTAAATGGAAACTTTTTACTCTAAAAATGTCAGATCACTTTTAAATTATCCGTTTTGATGCCGGAATGAACATCAGTAACTATAAATAAGCTACTTTGAAAATTTCGCAAGTTATTGGAAATTTACGAATTTCTTAACATGGCAGTAGGGCAAAATTTCACATAAACGTGAATTTTGATCGATATTTTCATCGCAAGGATGTCAGACTACTTTTGAAATATTATTTAGGACACTGACTGGATGTTTCACTGGCTGGATGTAAAGCGTAAGAGACTCTATCGCCAGTACTTAGGGTCTCTGAAATTAGTTTGGAGGGTATGTAATTGCTGCATTGTTGTTAGGGTTATTGTATGTCTCAAAAATCACTTTTGCATTAGGGCAGCTTCTGGCTGAATGTCCATAGTTACAACAAAGTTGACAAGTAATATTAGTAATATTATTATTACTGGGGAATTGTATTTGCTGAGGAGGTATATTAGGAACATTCATCAAATCACGAGATATGTTGTTATTGTAAGTTCTTCTATTGTTCTGTTGTTTTTTTAATCGATACCTCTTGAAGTTACCAGACTCATTTTGTCTGTATGATTGCATTCTGAAATTTCTCCATTGGGAATTTTTGTTGTTTTGGAATTGTTTTCCGCGACCCTTATATCGATTGAAATGTCTCTGGTTATAATTCTCGCGTGTTTTTTGATTTTTATCTTGAGTTGTGATGTCGTCTATTCTTTTATTTAAGGTTGATATCTGTGTAGATAGTGCATGAACGGTTTCTTCTGTAGTGTTTTGTGCAGTTTGTGTAAGTATCTGATTGTCAATTTGACAATCCTGTGTGATGGTTGCAATTTTTATTGCTTCATCAAAATCTCCGTTAGTATTCGTTTGTAGAATGTGCTGACGTATGTCTGCTGGTAGAATCTTGATAAGTTTAGTGAACTTTATTTTATTGATTGCGGTTGGATCTTTAATTTCCGGATAGGCTTTGTTAAAGCAAATTTCGATTCTGTGTTTTAAGTTTCTAAAATTTTCTTGAGGTAATATGACCATATTTTCAAATTTAAGTATGGAATTAATGTTGGATTCGGGTTGAAAGAAATCTTTTAATTTCGCAAAAAGTTCCTCACTTGTTTTCAGTCGGTTTATTTGTTCGGATTGTAAGATATATGTTCTAGCAGGACCTGTCAATAATGATCGGGCCTTTGCCAAAGTAAATTTATCATCCCATATTTCCAGTTCAGCTAGATTTTTGATTGAATTGATAAAAAACTGAAGTTCATCTGAGTTTCCATTAAATGGTTGTATGTTGATGTTTAAAAATTTTTGAGAAGAGAATGTGTTCTGTAAGGTGTTGTCTATAGGAGATAATTGAGGCATATCTGTTGGTGTATTATTCCGATTCCTATTTCTTTTTGCCATTATATTCACAAATATGACTATTTCTTTCAATAATAATATTGTTTTGGATCCAAATAGATAAATTTGATGTTTGATATTCGGAAATATAAATTTACTTTTTCTTCTTTCATTTACATATTTATTAGAATCATGAATATATATATATATATTTATAATGTTCAAATTTATTTACTATTCACCAGTAGAAATTAATTGCAGTACTATAACATATAATTTGTTTAATATCAAAATATTAGGAGTATTTCTTTTCTTTTTAAATATAACATTAGTACAATCCTTATAATATATATATATATATATATATATATATTTTTTATTTGACTTGTGAAGGAGGCCTGGTGACTGGCACCATGTATCAAATTGAGAGGTTGAGGAAATTGTTATTATTTTATTTTCCTTATATCTATCAGTTTAAAAAAATATAATATATTTTTTTTTTTTTTTAAATAATACATATATCTTTATTATGTATATACATTATAAAAGAAAATAGTTATATTAAATATGGCGTGATCGTTACTCTAAGTAATAAAAATTAATTTGAATATTAATTTGGTTCTTGAATCTTACTGTCCTCTGGATTCACAAGTCAGGATACTATTAATTATTTATATATACATGTATATTAAAATACCATCTCTTAGATATTTATTATCTTATTTTATAAGTTCAATATGAGTCATTGTTTTGCTTCAATAAATAGTTTGCTTAGTATAGACTTTCTGTTAAAAAAAGGATTGATCCTACCTGTATGCTTGGAGAAGGAGTTGGCACGAAAAGAAGCAGTAAAAAGAGGCTGGTCCTTGGTAAAAATAATTTCTTCTCTTAATTTGGATTTCAGGGTCAGCAATGCCAAAAATCGAAAAGACACTGTTGTTTCACTCTTTTAAAAAAAACTCGAAAAGGGAAGGGGAAATCATCCTTTAAATGCTAAAAAATTAAGAGAAAGTCGGCCTAAGAAACCGGCCAGCGACGATTGCCGCCTAAAGAAAAAGGGGTACCGGCAATGGAGACGTATCAAAAAAACGCCTGCCTACGACCCGAGCCGATGCGATACTGATCGCTCTCTCTCTTCAAAAATCCCTCCTCAAGATCTCACTTAAAAAATGCACCAATCGTATTTGAATTCTTCCCCGCGGCTTGTGGCGTCCCTTACGCAATTGTTATGACATCACGCTATCAACCGTTAACTCTCCCGGCGGGTCAATGTACCACGGAACGCGCCTTGGAAAGAATTTCAAGAATGGAGCGTGGGTGGCGATCTCCCTTTACGTAACGATGATACAAAGCACGCTACGCCGTAGACCTCATCTCAATGTGCGGTCGGTCAATGAACTCCGAGGGAGACGAAATCGGTTCTTCTTTTTTTTTTTTTCGACGCGACGTGGGGCCTGCAAAGTGTAACTCCTAATGTCTGGAAACTCACTCTTTTGACTGTCTGATTACATGATACCTCATTAATGGACAATTTAGTTATTTAGTTTTTTTTTTTTTTTTAAATTGAGTTCATCATCTAAATAAATAATCTTATTATTATTATACTTATAATCAATTTACTTTTTTTTTTTTTTTTTTTTTTTTTTTTTTTTGTGAAGTTAAAACGGCATATTTCCGGACGGGCGGCGATATCCTTAACTTTCCCTTTTTATTTATTTTTTTTATTTATTTATTTATTTATTTATTTTTTTTTTTTAACTCAACGTAACTATAATTTAAATTATTTAGCAATTAATGAAATGAGACAGAAATGTCACATTGTGACAATTTTATGTTATTTTCTGACAGAACTATACTTCATAGGAGTTAAACTAAATCTCTTTCATTATTTCTATAAAAATAGAAGGACTAAAGTATACTTGATACTTTATAATACTTAAGAAGTAAAAATATAAAAATATACTAAATCGGTGAATATTTAAAGTGTAGCTACACCATTTTATTGAAAAATTTAAATTTGCACCGTATATTTGTTATAAATTCATAGACAAAATTATTATTAGTTCCCCATCATACTATAGGTATGGGGAACTTACAGTCGTCTGTAAAATTATTCGAGCACTAGCCAATAATTCCTATATTAAAATAGTACACTTAAGACTGTTTTGTTAAATAAATCCTTGTCGAATCATGTTCTTAGACTGACTAAGAACCTGACTCGATAAGGATTTATTTAACAAAGTAGTATTAAGTGTACTATTAATTCCCCATCATACTATAGGTATGGGGAACTTAGGTAATCGTGAAAATTTTCGACCTCGGTTTTTTGACTTTTCCACACGTTTTCAGGTGTGAGGAATCCGAAAATGACAAAATTTCTATGGTGTCTGTCTGTAGGGTGTCTGTTAGTGTGTCAGTGTGTCAGTGTGTCAGTCCGTTAGTGTGTTAGTCCGTTAGTTTGTTAGTCTGTTAACACGATATCTCACGAACAAATGATCGCAGAGAGGTCAGATCAGTTTTAAAATATTACTTTCGACACTGGCAAGAACCCTATTCATTTGCAACATTCAAATTTAAAAACTTCGTAAGTTATTAGAAATTTACGATTTTCTTAACATGGGAGAATAGGACAAAAATTCATTTAAACGTGCATTTAATGGAAACTTTTTACTGTAAAAATGTCAGACTAGTTTTAAAATATCAGTTTTGATGCCGGAATGAACATCAGTAACTATAAATATGCTACTTTGGAAATTTCGCAAGTTATTGGAAATTTACGAATTTTTTAACATGGCAGTATAGAGCAAAATTTCACATAAACGTCAATTTTGAGAGATATTTTCATCGTAAAGATGTCTGACTACTTTTGAAATATTATTTAGGACACTGGCATGATTATTAATGACTATGAATTTTCCAATATAATGATTTCGTAAGTTATTGGAAATTTACGAATTTCTTAACATGGCTGAATAGAGCAAAATTTCACATAAACGTCAATCTTGAGGGATATTTTCATCGTAAAGATGTCAAACCACTTTCGAAATATTATTTAGGATACTGGCATGAATATCATAGACTACGATTTTTCCAATTTAAAAAATTAGTAAGTTATATGGAATTTACGATTTACTTAACATGTCAGAATAAGGCAAAATTGAGAATAAATTTCCATTTTGAGAATCGTAAATACATTAGACAACTTCAAGATTACATTTATGATATTTGTTTGAACATGATTGAATACAAATATTCTAATAGGAAAATTTCGTAAATCATTCGTAATTTACGATTTTATCAACATAGCGAAATTGTAAATTTTTCATATAAATAGGAATTTTGAGGATTATTGCATTGGAAATAGTAGGATGAAAACTAAACAACGGAATTGACCCTGATAAAATAAATTAATAGAGTAGAATAAGATATATATATCAAAGTTAACGGTGGATAGCCTATTAGGCGGGGATTTCATTCTGTCATAATATCAAGCTTTGGTCAAATTCATTTCGTTTAACATGATTATGATATGTCTCGCACTAGAAATTTATGAGAACATAAATATGATGGGGAACTGAGCAGAGTCCACCTATGCAAACTAGTTTTTAGACAGGGATTATTGCTAGTGCTCGAATAATTTCACAGCCGACTGTAGGTAATCGTGAAAATTTTCGACCTCGGTTTTTTGACTTTTTTATACGTTTTCAGGTGTGAGGAATCCGAATATGACAAAATTTGTATGGTGTCTGTCTGTTGGGTGTCTGTTAGTGTGTCAGTCCGTTAGTGTGTTAGTCCGTTAGTTTGTTAGTCTGTTAACACGATATCTCACGAACAAATGGTCGCAGAGAGGTCAGATCAGTTTTAAAATATTACTTTCGACACTGGCAAGAACCCTATTCATTTGCAACATTCGATTTTATAAACTTCGTAAATTATTAGAAATTTACGATTTTCTTAACATGGGAGAATAGGACAAAAATTCACTTAAACGTGCATTAAATGTAAACTTTTTACTCTAAAAATGTCAGACCAGTTTTAAAATATCCGTTTTGATGCCGGAATGAACATCAGTAACTATAAATATGCTACTTGAAATTTTCGCAAGTTATTGTAAATTTACGAATTTCTTAACATGGCAGTATAGGGGAAAATTTCACATAAACTTCAATTTTGAGCGATATTTTCATCGTAAAGATGTCAGACTACTTTTGAAATATTATGTAGGACACTGGCATGAACATTAATGACTATGAATTTTCAAATCTAAAAATTTCGTAAGTTATTGGAAATTTACGAATTTCTTAACATGGGAGAATAGGACAAAAATTCACTTAAACGTGCATTAAATGGAAACTTTTTACTCTAAAAATGTCAGATCACTTTTAAATTATCCGTTTTGATGCCGGAATGAACATCAGTAACTATAAATAAGCTACTTTGAAAATTTCGCAAGTTATTGGAAATTTACGAATTTCTTAACATGGCAGTAGGGCAAAATTTCACATAAACGTGAATTTTGATCGATATTTTCATCGCAAGGATGTCAGACTACTTTTGAAATATTATTTAGGACACTGACATGAATATTAATGACTGTGAATTTTCAAATATAAAAATTTCGTAAGTTATTGGAAATTTACGAATTTCTTAACATGGCAGAATAGAGCAAATTTTAACATAAACGTCAATTTTGAGGGATATTTTCATCGTAAAGATGTCAAACCACTTTCGAAATATTATTTAGGCTACTGGCATGAATATCATAGACTATGATTTTTCCAATTTAAAAAATTCGTAAGTTATTTGGAATTTACGATTTACTTAACATGTCAGAATAAGGCAAAATTGAGCATAAACTTCCATTTTGAGGATCATAAATACATTAGACAACTTCAAAATTACATTTATGATATTTTGTTGAACATGATTGAATACAGATATTCTAATAGGAAAATTTCGTAAATTATTCGTAATTTACGATTTTATCAACATAGCTAAATTGTAATTTTTTCATATAAATATGAATTTTGAGGATTATTGCATTGGAAATGAAAACATTGGCATGAAACATAAACAACGGAATTGACCCTGATAAAATAAATTAATAGATTAGAATAAGATAAATATATCGAAGTGAACGATGGATAGCCTATTAGGCGGGGATTTCTTTCTGTCCCTGTATCAAGCTTTGGTCAAATTGATTTTTTTAACATGATTATAATATGTCTCGCACTAGAAATTTATGAGACCATAAATATGGTGGGGAACTGAGCAGAGTCCACCTATGCCAACTAGTTTATTTTTCATTGATTTGAAGAATATAAAAACATATCCTAGTACAAATTTTAGTATTTATTGAAAAGACAATATCTAACATACTTATTTAAAGCTGCTCAGATAGATTTTTGAAAAATTATATTTTATGTGAATAATTTTATGTTATTTTCTGACAGAACTGTACTTCATAGGAGTTAAACTAAATCTCTTTCATTATTTCTATAAAAATAGAAGGACTATAAAAACTCTAACGTATACTTGATACTTTATAATACTTAAGAAGTAAAAATATAAACATATACTAAATCGGTGAATATTTAAAGTGTAGCTACACCATTTTATTGAAAAATTTAAATTTGCACCGTATATTTGTTATAAATTCATAGACAAAATTATTATTTTCATATCTGGCTAATATAGAAGGCTAATCTGGCTAATATAAAGAAAAAAAAAATAAAACTTGGTTTTCCGTATAGAGAGAATATTGCAAGTGCAAGTTATGAAAGACAGGTACACATCTTATCTGGTAGAGAAAATATGTACGGTCAAATACTACTGTCACTCAAAATGTACATCGAACAATACACAAACATGTTTGGTACAGTTGATATTAGTTTCGGGAAACGCTCTAATGGAACCAGAACTTCAGGAAAAAGTAAAACGTCCTGAAATTGAAATAATGGATGAAGATAGTGTAGAAGTATTGAATTTTTGCTACCCCTACACCAGTGGCGGATCCAGAACTTGACTTTTTTTTTGGGGGGGGGGGGCTAAGATTTTTCAAAGTGTTATTTTAGATCAATAAAAAATTTACAATTGCAAAATTCAATTATGAATGACAGTGTTTTGGGGGGGCTTCAGCCCCCTAGCCCCCCCCTTAAATACGCCACTGCCCTACACAATGAGTGATGCCACATTTGTAACTCTAAACCCAACCCAGAATACAAACCACGAGTGTTTGGTACCTTTGAAACGTTTTTGATGTCGGTTTGGATAACAATCGTATCAGCATTAATGGCAATGATTGTAATACATTATTTCCGCTTGAAACGGAAACATAACAGAAGCCATATTTTGTTTCAGTGATGCCAGATTGGGGATTTTGTCCCCATTTTGGGGATTTTTGAGGCTTCTGGGGACAATTTTGGGGACCAAATGTTTGTGGGGACTCTTTTGGGGAATTCTAAAATTTTTGGGGACAAATCTGGGGAGTTCTTCAACTTTCTGTCAATGTAATGATTTATTCCTATGACTAGAGACTTTCAATAGCTTTATTGTTATTTGGGGATTTTTTTCAAAAATTGCCTTCATTTGGGGAAAAATCTGAGCTTCAATCATAGAAAAATCTGCTTGATATTTTTTGAAAAAAAATTAATTTTTCCTCAGAAATCAAGTTGGGGATTTTTTCGAACCCCCCCCCCCCCTGATTTGGGGAAATTTGAAGACCTGTTTGGGGAAATAATTTTCGACTATCTGGCATCACTGTTTTGTTTCACGTTTTTGCGATGCTGATGAAGCAGAGTGCACTGATAACACCTTCCTCGTTTGCAGAAAATATTCTCGTGTATTCATGGGTGATTGGAGGCGTCATTTTTTGCCAATCTTACGATTCAGTGTTTCTATTCTTCCTAAAAAGCTAGGCAACGGGCAAATTATTTCCTGGAATGAAAATATTAATAGTAAAAATGCATTATTCATTAAAACATAAACCAAATAAAACTAAAAACAAAATTAATCGAATGATTAAAAGCTGTAATAAGTAATAAAGGTTTAATTGAAATATTCGTAATATCTGAAGTTATACGTTACACATTGCTTACACTGATTAAGCTGAATTACAAATTCAGCTTAATTAGTGTTCGCAATATGGCATCATTTAAGAAGTCAGTTTTGTAAAAATCGTAAGAAAATACCGCAAGTACTGCACCATCTGTTGGTAAAAATGGTAGATATATTTTTCTTTAACACATAAAAATATCTGTTTTTTCCCCCCTTTTTAGAGAAAAGCGCACAGACTTGTTCAATTCACGACTTGTGGAATAATATCTCGACATCGCGATAATTCGCTAAGCGTTGCGACCCTAATTAGCGGAGATATTAATTAAAATGTCGACCCATGTCTACCGAAAAATGACCCAGAATTCATGATTAAATGCTTAAAAAGCGACATTTTAACGGAAAAAGTGGAAAATAAATTAGAAATATCAGTCGTATTGTTACAAACAAGATACCGTTGGAAAGGACTTTTTTTCTCAATCCGATGGATTAAACGGCTTATCGATCGGACAATTACATTTTTTTTTTTAAATTAACTAAACTAAAAAAAAAAGGTGGCAACAAATCAAAACAATTTTAATATCGCAGACGGTCGTCTACAGTCTTGAACGAAAAGAGAAACATCTGGTATTTAATGAGGTCACGTGTTTTGGTACTGCGATTAAAAATTGCAATTTTAAAAAGGCTTCAGTTTTTCAATGTCGCACACAAAACTTCGTATACAGCCCTAACAAGACAGCCTTGCAGTTCAAATATCATCGAATTTCGAAAAAAATTACATTTTAATTGGAAATTAAATTTTATTCTAATATGCGTATTTTAAATTCTAATTATGATTAAATTATTTTTAATACAACATTCGAAAGATATTTTAAAGTTCTTTTATATTATCGAAAGTTTTCACCAGATTTACACGTTTTGAGGTGTCCTGAATCTATTTTCTTTTGTATCTCAGCTACTAATTAAAATAATTTCATAAGTAATGTATCATTAGAAAACTTTGTTGATTTGCAATCGAACAGTACATTACAGAAATTTCTACCTCCAGATGGCGCTGTAATATTTTAAAATTTCCATATTTCAATTTCTAATTATGATTAAATTATTTTTAATACATCATTCGAAAGATATTTTAAAGTTCTTTTATATTATCGAAAGTTTTCACCATATTTACACGTTTTGAGGTGTCCTGATTAGGTTTTCTTTTGCATCTCAGCTAATTGAGTTAGACCGTTCAAATTTGGTATACGTAGGTTAATTAGGAGGGGCTGAAAGGGTGGGGGAAGAAATAGGCGTGCACCGCGCGCGTATCCCCTAACTTGTGCGAACGCAGCGCGCACGTGACATCGCTGCCGAAGGCAGTGGGGACCCGGTCCGACTTCATACCCGATGAGAAATGATTTTTTAAATTTTCTTTCCTTAAGAATAAAAATTTGACTCCAGAAGGAATATGTGCGCGCAGCGCACTTATACCTTCACATGTGCACGCGCAGCGCGCATGGGTCTGCGCTGCCGAAAGCAGTGGGGATTCGGGCCGACTTTTTACCCAATCAGAAATAATTTTTTTCAATTTCTTTTCTTAACACTAAAAGTTACTGTTAGTGATTCATTTGAAAATATTGAACAGGTAGCGGGCGAAGCTTGCTAATACTTTTTATATTTTCCGTGATTTTTGGAGCACCCGGTATATAAGAAAGATAAACCATTAAAAGAAAACGCAAGCACGAATACAAAATAGAAGAAGGAATAAAAATCAAATAAAGAAATAAATAAAAACTAGTATTTTATTTTTAAACTGGTGCATATCGTGCTGTTACTTTCGCGATCTACTCTTGTCTATTACATTTTTGCCTGATGAAGAGTCGTACTTAAATTTTTTGACGGAAAACAAATATAGTACACGCTTACATTTTTCATTCAAACTTCTTATTCTTATTTACTTGACGTCACATTCCTGAGTTTTTGACTTTATTTTTTCACAATTATTTAAAAAAATAATCTTATTTATTTTAAATGTATGTATTAATGTAATAAAAATGTTTTTAAGCAAAATATTATTTTTTATAAAAGAAATCATTCTCCTCTTAAAAATCGAAAATTTCTAAATCGCAGATAATATTTCATTTGTACTAATATCTGGTCTCTCCATGTGCGATTTCTTTACTGTGCAGTAATTTGGAGCCGAGTTGTACTTGCAAACGTGTTTTTTTACCCCCCCCCCCCCAACGGGGGGAACGGGGAAGAATTTCAAAAAACTTGATAGATATAATTTTAAGGAACGTAAAGATCTAAATTCCTGCCAAGCATCGTTTAATTTCGTTCAGCTGTTTTCAAGTGATACCCGTACAAAAATAGCGTTACAGACATACAGACACGATGACACACACACATATACACAGACAAAATTTTCTGAAGTCATTTTTGGCTTTCATGGTGTGTGATATGTGAAGATATCGCAAAGTTCGTTGATTCTGAAAAAATTATAGACAAAAATCTGATTTTAATAATATAGACAGATTTAAAGACATAGATATAGATAGTAGATATGATTGTAATATATCGATTTCTAAAGAAATCAATCTAATAAAGTTATTTATGGAAAATGTTTAGAACGTGAACGGACAGACGAAATCACATTTTTAAAACATTTGGAAAGTATTAAAAATTTATATAAAATGAAAATAATATTGCACGCATTGTAAGAGAATATGTATATATATATGTATATTGAAAATCTTTTCAGACATAGCAGCAGATGTAACCAAGTATAACATGAAGAATTGGAAAAAATGAATAAATAAATAAACAAATAAAACATGAATAAAGATGACTACAAATTGAGCAATCTGATATTAAAACATACCACGTCATTAAATTATCATGGGCATAGAATAAATGTTGCATATGTAAATAGGGCGATATTTCTGTAGTGTTGTATGCAATTCACTAAATATTCAAACAGCACTCTATAACCCTATAACACCCATAAGGCATGAAAATAATTTAAAATTCAAAGAAAAAAGAGCAAAAACCAAATATATGTTTAATGTAACATGCAATTTGATAATCTGGAATTTAAAAAATCGAATCTGATGTTTAAGCTTAATAACATACTTTATTTCAAAGCTTTACAAAAAAAAAAAAAAAAAAATCTAAATTTTTTATGTTAACAACTAAAAGTCTGCAGATTTTTTATGTTAACAGCTAAAAAAATAAAAAAATAAAAAATAAAAGCTTTTTTATGTTTCTATTTCTCATGTAATACAATATTTGTTGCCATGGAGAGTGCTAAAGATTAACTAAAATGGTTCAATATTACTGTAAGTACGGAATTTTAAATTTTAATTCGTAAATCAATATAATCACGAAACTAAATTTATTGAAGAGTGTGACGCAAGATGTTTTTTAAAGACACTGAAAGAAGAACTAATGAGGAACCAAAATCTGTGAATTAATACCAATAACAGGTACTAAAACTAAAAAATAATAAGAATAATAATCATGATCAAAGGAAAATTTCACACTCTATCAAGAACATGTAACTAATTTGGAGAACTTTGTGAATAGGAGAGCAAGAAATGTTCACCAAAACCTGTGATGAATGTTAATCAGGCATATATCTTGTCTTAAAGGTACGTAAGTCTAATTACTGTAGTTGCAGTCATAATATGCAGTTTATACCGAAAAACTAAAAAGATATAAGGCTTTCAGAGGGACAGAGTCGAGTTTGAATTATAACTCCATTTTTTGGAAAACTGATAGAAATGTCTGTGAAAATATAAAAAATATTCTGCACTTGGCCCACTACTAGCATACGTAGAAATCTTCTTTTAGCTTCAGGAAGAACTCTATTTCTTTTCCTGAGATAAGAATTTCTTCATTGTGCTACGCCAGAAAAATATAGACTCGAAAGTGTATAAATTAATGAATAAGTACATTTCTGGTTATAGCATTTTAATTTAACGACGTGAAATAAAAAATCGATTATTTTGCGGAATATTCTAAACATAATTTTTCTCCTAAGAATAGTAAAAATACTACAATATTTTTTTACTTTCCGAACACTATAGTGAGGAAAGTATTGTAATCATGTCAAAAATCCGAATTCGAGATTTTGATGTTTCTATACGTTTTGAGGTCCCCTGAGTCCGTTTTCACTATTTTTACGATGTGTGTATGTGTGTATGTCTGTGAGTGAACACGCTAGCGTCTAAACGCTTTGTTCAATTAACCTGAAAGTTGGTACGCATATTGTAAGTCACCATAGTACGAACCCTATAGATTTTGGTGAATCTAGCACTTATAGTTTTTTTACAGGGACACAAAGAAAAATTCTTTATCATTATGGCCTATGGGAGCAAAATCTTAAAAGTGCGATAGCATCTAAACGCCTTATTCAATTGAGCAAAAAATTTATACACATATTATAGGTCACAAATACACAATCTGTATAGATTTTGGAGAATCTAGCACTTATAGTTTTTTTACAGGGACACAAAGAAAAATTCTTTATCATTATGCCTATGGGGCCAAATTTTTAAAAGTGTGATAGCGCCTAAACGCCTTATTAATCTGAGCAAAAAATTTGTACACATGTTATAGATCACAGTTGAACTAACTGTATAGACTTTGGTGAATCTAGCACTTACAGTTTTTTTACAGGGACACAAAGAAAAATTCTTTATCATTATGGCCTATGGGACTAAATTTTTAAAAGTACGATAGCATCTAAACGCCTTATTGAATTGAGCTGAAAATTTATATGAGTATTATAAATACTGTTGCACTAACTATAAGCATTTTGGTGAATTTAGCATTTATAGGTTTTTACAGGGACACAACGAAAAATTCTTTATCATTATGAACTATGGGCTCAAAGTTCAGTAGCGTTCAATAAAACATCGTGTAATAGATGGAGAAAAATACTCAAACACTCTATTATGGTTTTCTCTCTTTTGTTTGTTTAACAACTCCTCTTTCTTTACTTTATCTACAAAACTGTTAATTACTCAATGTTCGGAAAGTCGAGTGGAGTCACTCCAGATTTTTTTTCTAAATAACTGAGTACAAGAGAATTTCCAAGTATATAATATGAAAACAGAGTAAAACTCTTCTGGTAGTAATATGAAAAATAATTATGTTCTGTTTTTAAAGATATTTAAAAGATAATTAGATTTTTTTTTTTTTTAATGATTGATGATTATATGTATTTTTTATTGATTTGAATAATACAAAAAACATTTCTCAATACAATTTTTAGTATTTTCACGTAAAAGACAATACCTAACAAATTTATTTTAAATTTGCTCAAATAGAGTTTTGAAAAAATATATGTTATTCCTTGAGAGAAAAATTCTGTATAGGAATTAATCTAAATCTCTTTCACAATATTTTAAAAATAGAAGAAATATAAAAACACTAAAGTATCCTTGATGCTTTATGAAACTTAAAAAGAAAAAACATAAGAATATCCTAAATCAGTGAAAGTTCAAAAAGTAACTGCACCATTTTCCTCAAACTTTTAAATTGGCATTTTTTTTCTTTTGTGATAAATTCATCGACTAAAATATCATTTTCCCATTTGAGTAACTTGAAAAGAATAAATAATAAATAAAACATTGTTTTTCGAGGTTGTAACTTTTTTTGTGAAAATTTCAGAGATTAAAATATTGTTTTAACATCTGAGTGGTATGGAAACCCAGAAAAGAGTAAAACTTGGTTTTCCAATTTCTCCATTATCAAATTTAAGCCTTTTCCGGATTTTAAATTTATTTTAGTAATTGCCATCATTATTTAAGAAACTTTAACTTTATTTTCAGTAATATTTAAAATATTAATCTATATCATTATATAAAGCGCAAAAAATTGTTTGTTTGTGGAGGGTAATCTCTGAAACTACTGAACCGATTTAAAAACTTCTTTCACTGACCGAAAGCTACAGTATGCCATATTGTTATAGGCTATATTTAATTTTGATAAAATAAATTTTAGTTTAAAATCTGAGCATTTTAATTAAATTCCCCATAGAAGCCGTAATAGAAATGGAAATAATGAAATATTAAAAAAATTAGCTGCTGCCAACATAAAAGAAACTTTTACATATTCATTTCGTTTTTAAAATATCTTGACGTGAAAAGAAAAGAAATATATTTGCACGTGCATTAAATTGAAATTCATATAAAGCTTTTTTAATTGTTAAACTTACACGTTAAATCTGACGTCATTATAGAATTAAAAGTGTTTATTTTTCTAATAATTTAATTTGATATGATATGATATAATATCTAAGCATCAATGTTTAAACCACGGAGTCTTTATTACTCCGTGGTTTAAACTGATGTGTGTAAACGAAATTGGAATTTAAAAATAAATAAATAAATAAAATAAAATAGAATAAGAAATTCTATTTTATAATATTATTTATTTTAATTTATAATTGTTGCCAAAAAATTTTACGAATTAATTTATTTTTAGACATATAATAAAATATATTTTCACGCGAACAATAATATAAAAAGTGAACTGGATTTTTTGTAAAAAAATAATAAAGATCGAGGAAAATTATTTCCCCATTTTAATCCCCATATTTGGATATAGATATGTATTAGTTATCATGTGCATCTGTTAGATTAAATTGTTTTTGTTGTAAAATTGATAAAATTGGAATTTTAAATTTCAAAACTCTAGAAAAAAAAAAAAATGGCAAATTTCCATATTCGATTGAAAACATAAACATTTCAATTCAAAGGATGATATTTACACAATAAACATCCAACTAATAAACTAATTAAAAGGGAAAGGATATCATATTCTATCATAATTTGAAGTCAAATTTGTTTTCAAATGTCTAAATAAAGTATCTGATATAATATACTAATATGTTGCAGCGGAATAGATTTGATATCCGTCATCCTTGGCAGAAAAAAAAAAAATATATCGCCAAATTATCTGGCGAATATAATTTAATTCCTTTCAAAAATCATGGTTATTTTAAAAACTTACATTAAGAGTGTAACGAATAATATGAAACAATATTTCGTACAATACATATTACGAAAATATACATCTGGCATGTATATTTTCGTATTGCGTTTTTGATCGCCAAATACAAAAAACGCCAAGGGTGACAGTTTTGAAATTTAAAATTAAAATTTTGTCAATTTGACAGCAAAATAACTCAATCTAACGCATGCATACAATAACTAATACATATCTATACCCAAATATGAGGATTAAAATCGGGAAATAATTCTTCTAGAATTTTAATTAAAAAAAAAAAAAATCCAATGAGCGATTAACATGGAAAATCTTTTTCTTGCATCCACGGGCAGTCAGTGATGTCATACTTCGCTTGCGTATTGAGATGTTTAAATTTATTTGGCGACTATTTTTAGCCACTAACAGTTATGGCAAGTAGCTCAATATACATAGCGCATACAGCCATTACTGAAATGTAAATAGCATTTAATTATTTGAGTTACATTATGTTGACTGGAAACCTATTTAATATACCTATGCTCTATAGCTATACTAATATAAAAAAAAAGAAAGGTTTATATGCATATGTAGAGAACGATCGCTAGAACTAAAAAGCCGATTGCTTTTTTTTTTTTTTTTTTTTTCTTCTTCTTTCAATAATCAAAAGTTACGCTGTCTCTCTCTAAGTGCTAGAAGCTATAATAAATTTTGGTAAAATAAATTTTTAATTAAAATTTTCAATATTTTAATTGAAAACAAAGCATAGATTTGATATCTATCGTCATTGGCGATTTTTGTATTTGGCGATCGAAAACGTAATACGAAAATCTGTATATTATCGTAGTAAATACGAGATGTATGTGTTTACTTCAATTACCCTACTACCGTAGGTAGTGGAAGTATTGTATAGGTTTTGGCAATTGGTCAGTGTGTGTGTATATGTGCACGTGTGTGTGTAATCTTCTGGCTGTTATATCTCCAAAACCAATAAAAATAGAACTACTAAACTGCACAAGTGATTCAGGTCTGGTGTACAGATAAATTTTCCAAATTTTCGTGAAAATTGAAAAACCGGAATTGGGTCATCGAAAACCAGAAATGGGACCCTAAGCCCATATTCAAAAACACCTCTAATGATTTTCTTCAGAGTTACTATATAAATAATATATTAGATGCCCTTTCGATTGAAAAGTTGCTTAGTTCAGGAAAATTGATAGGCGTCCTCTATAAACAGCTCAATTTCCGCAAGTGCGTTCCTTTAAAAACGCCTGTACGGATTTTTTTCAAACTCGCCATGTTAACTTCCTATTAAATATCCTTTTGTATGTAATTATTGTTTTTAGGTCAATAATTGAGTATGTTAAGTTTTGGTAAAAGTTGGTATCTCAAAAACGGCTCTAACGTATTCTTGAAAATTTTTTCTTTAATCCAATTTAGATAACCTTTCTCAAGTATTACGTGCTTATTACAGGAATATTAACGGTCATCCTGATTAGGTAGTTCAGTTTTAGATCTCGGAAATTCGTGTTTAAAAAAATAACTATCTATTTTTTTCCCCTTATTTTTTAACTCGCTATGCAAACTCTGTTGTATGTGTCTTTATACGTGTATCAAGTTTCTCTTACTCGAAAATCTCAAAAAATGCAAGTAATATCTCCAAAAAATTGTATATATTACGTGTAATAGTGGGTAATGGAAGTCGTGTGGTTGTTTCACACCAGATTCTGTAATAGTATATATTGTACGAATATTGTTTCATATTATTGATTTCTCCTTTAATATACATTATTAAAATAATAATCAATTATGGAAAAAATTAAATATATTTGCGAAATGAAAAAATAAATAATAATTAAAGCTATTATGACGTCAATTTTATCAAAAACATTTTCATGTCATAGGTTTATTTTTCAATATTTTTTATTCATGAGTAAAGAAATGTTTCTTTTTATGAAATAAATAAATAAATAAATAAATAGCATTAAGTAAAAATTGCCAACATTTAACAACTAATTAAAAATAATAATTGTAAAATTATATTTTGACTTTCCAGTTAATAATATTGCCTGACTATAACATATAAACTGATATATTTCTTGATTTTTTACATATCAATCCATCTTTAACTAAAATTTGTTCATCAGTGCGAAGCCGGAAGGGTCAGCTAGTTATAAATATTTTCAAACAAATTTCTTAGTTAACTAATGACGTCATATCCTTCTAAAATCATAATATATCCATGCAAGTTAACTCTTCTTGTGAGTTTTTTTTCAATAAATAATAATAATAATAATAATACATAACACATATCGTTCTATACTGAAACTGTTTAATTTTATTTAACACGATTTTTCTAAATTTTATTTTAATTATTAAAATAAATAAATAAATAAATTAATTAATTAATTTTAAAAAAAATAATAAAAAGTTGTACGTTCATTTTTTCCACCTGAAATAAAAGAAATATAAAATTCAAGGTGTAATACTACAAACGGTGACACCACAAAATCGCAGATTGAAAAAAATAGTTACGACCTGCCATACTAAAAAAAAATATTTTTTTTAAATTATTTATTCTTAGTATGTAATCGCTTCCAAACGTAACACAAGAAGCTCATTAAAATATTCGCATTTTTTAAAAGTTAAAAGTAATTACATAATCCGCGTTTGTAATGATCGATAGATGGCGCTTTTTCAGTTTTTGTTGTTGGTAAATATTATAGCTACGTGTATTTATTATTGTTCTTTTTGTTATTCTACTTAATATTCGTACTATAATTTCTCCCATTACATCATGGAAAATTGATTGCTTTTGGATAAAAATAATTCAGTTTATTCAAAGTTCGATCGGAAGTAGATTTTTAACTGAAGTTGAACAAATATTAGCTTCAAATCATCTGATTAATTCTTTACTTCCATTAGCCGAAGCAACTGAAATTTTAAATGTGTCATTTGGAAATAAACAGAAGCTTAATTTCTGGATTTCTTGGTCCTTTGGAGTTACAGTGGAGCACACAACACTATGTATTATCTTTTTTACCGGATTTATTCATTTTTATTCAATAAATATATGTGAAACTAAACATCGGCATGCAATGGCGGCTTAATGAAAGCCGAATTAAAGCATGTTTATTGTAATTTCACCTTAGCCCACCAGAGGGCGAGCATTTCATTACAATCGCGGATAGTCACCCTTCACATGATAATAGAAATTTTCACTTCTAAGTGGTTTTTCTTAAACTGATATTTTGCAATTTTCCACGTAATCTAACTTCTTATTACTAATTCCAAACTGTAGAAATTTGATACAGAAATTTAGAAATGTTACAAAATATTAATTTAAATTTTTGAAAAACTGTTGGAGTTTCATAAAAATTGAAAGCAACAGATTTTATGTTCTTGTTTTTCTAAATTTTGATAACACTTTTGTTATATTTTCTGGTTTTAAGCTCAAAATATGTATAAAATGCATCCCTGATGTCACACATAAGTGAATCTAACTCATATGCAGCCTTAATCAGATTAATTATTTATTTTCATAGAATGATATATAAAAAAGAGACTAATACTTATTTTTTGTTTCATTGTATAGAATTAGGTGCTACAAACAATTTCCAGACGGTATTTTTATTTGTTTGTTTATTATTCGTTTTAATCATGCATCTTCAATGATAGATTTCAAGTGTTTAACTAAAAAATATTGCTTACTTTTTTAAACAATACATGTGTGAGAATATAGGTACTTTATGTTTTCTACTGAGTTAGTCAGGAGTAATTGTTGACTAATTTAAACAAATGCCCTATAAGACCTAAACCACTGTATGATTAAGCTGTTAACCTAGATTGAAGCGTTTACAATCCTTTTTTTTTTATTATTATTATTTTTCAAATTATTATATAATTAAAAAAAAATTAATAATGCTTAAACTTTTTCTTTCAAGCTTAACAACTGTAATAAATTATGTCGAAAATGGCATCTCTTTTGCACCGGCCAAGAATTGGTACTGGACTAACTCAACAGAAAACTTAAGGGATATTCACACTTTTTTTTTTTTTTTTTTTTGAAGCAATATTTTCCCCTAAATATTTGAAATATGACATTCAGAATAAGTAGTTTAATTCTCTCTCTCTCTCTCTCTCTCTCTCTCTATATATATATATATATATATATATATATATATATATATAAATCATTATGATTTCGACAACGTTCGTAGCAACTAATACGAAGTAATGAAATAATAATATAATATTAGACTTTTTTTTTTAATTATCATATCGGTAGTATCAGTTTAAGTGGATTATAGTTTTAAAAAATGTAAAATTTTATAAGAATTTGCCTGTTTAACACAACGTTTTTTGTAAAAGTATATCTGTCTTTAACCCTTTAACGCGTGCTGTCCTCGCTGCGAGGACGCAAAATTTAAGATCCAGCTGCAAAAATTCATCCCGGAAATTTTTTAGCAAAAATACACGTTTATAACATATCAGAAAAAGCCTGTTTTTTAAACCGTAAAATTTAAAATTTCTTTCAGTTTAATTTAGTTCATGAATTCCGGTGGCAGTATAATTTAAATATTTCAAATTGTCTTGCGCCGCAAAGGGTTAAAAACACGTTACTTTATTGATAAAATAGCATTTTACATTTGAAATTTTCCTAAAAGGCTTTTACACTAATTCGCTATTATTTTTATTTATTTATTTATTTATTTTTCTAATCAAATATCTAAAATATTAATCTTTCGGAAAGCTTGTTTTATGTTTGTATACGTGATCCTCACAATAACCTTATTTTATCGCCAATTTTAAAACTTTGATACAGGCATTATACGAGCAGAGATGTATTTTAGATTCAGAAATATATGAAACATTTTACGTCAAAGTACCTTCAATATACAGTATATTATTACCCCATTTACTCTCTCTCTCTCTCATTTTTTTTTTTTTTTTTTTTTTAATGAAAATCAAATATTGATTCAGTAAATGACACTTGACAACGATACCCTGCGATAAAAGTATTTGCTGCCAAAAAACTTGTCGAAAGGATACTTTAGGAGTATAAGTTCTTGAAGTGAATTAATATATTAAACTGTTTTATAAAATACTCATATTACAGTATTATAAGAACAATTTCTGATAAATATTTTATTTATTTATTTTTTAAATTAAAAAAAGAGTAATTCTTTTAACACTAATTTCCAATTTGATAATAAAATTTTTGTTTTTATAAAATAAAAAAAAAATCTGGAGTGACTTCACTCGACTTTCCAAACATTGAGTAATTAACGATAAAGTAAAGTAAGAGGAGTTATTAAATAAACAAAAAAGAGAAAAAATATAACAGGGTGTTTGAGTATTTTTCTCTATATAGTACACAATGTTTAATTTAACGCTATTGAACTTTGAGCCCATAGATCATAATGATAAAGAATTTTACATTGCGTCTCTGTAAAAACCTATAAATGCTAGATTCACCAAAATGCTTATAGTTAGTGAAACAGTGATTTATAATATTCATATAAATTTTCAGCTCAATTGAATAAGACGTTTAGATGCTGTCACATTTTTTAAAAATTTGGCCCCTTAGGCCATAGTGATAAAGAATTTTTCTTTGTGTCCCTGTAAAAAAACTGTAAGTGCTAGATTCACCAAAATCTATACAGTTTGTGCAACTGTGACCTATAACATGTGTACAATTTTTTTTTGCTCAGATTAATAAGGCGTTTAGACGCTATCACACTTTTAAAAATTTGGCCCCATAGGCCATAATGATAAAGAATTTTTCCTGGTGTCCCTGTAAAAAAAACTGTAAGTGCTAGATTCACCAAAATCAATAGCGCTCGTGCTATGGTGACTTACAATATACGTACCAACTTTCAGCTTATTCGAGCAAAGCGTTTAGATGCTAGCGTGTTCACTCACAGACGTAGACACACGCATACATACACACATAAATACACACACATACATACATCATCGTAAAAATAGTGAAAACGGACTCAGGGGACCTCGAAACGTATAGAAACATCAAAATATCAAATTCGGATTTTTGACATGATTACAATACTTTCCTCACTATAGTGTTCGGAAAGTAAAAATAAATAAAGATAAATGTTGTAGAGACAATTTTCAATTTGAAGTACGTGATCTTATAGGTATGGTATTAGAATCTTATCCCTGTGGGGGAGTGTTCTCCATAGGGGTCATTCTAAGAGGTTCTATACTATATTAGCGCAAGTTTCGGAGAAAACCACAGAAAAGTCCGGTGTCTAGGCCGACAAGCGTGACCTGGGATTGAACCTGGCACCACACGTC
Source organism: Salticus scenicus (assembly GCA_963930645.1). Classification (NCBI taxonomy): domain Eukaryota; kingdom Metazoa; phylum Arthropoda; class Arachnida; order Araneae; family Salticidae; genus Salticus; species Salticus scenicus. The sequence goes on along the minus strand of OZ005660.1, from coordinate 66,749,881 downwards.
TACTAGCTTAGAGGACCGGACCTCTCGATCACTAGTGGGCCCGTGCTCTTATAGGATAAGTAGTGATAAGATGCCGCATTGAGCACGATTCCATGTCACGTGTATCTTAAGACTACTATATAACAGGCTGAATCATTCGCCGCCATTTGTCCGTCAAGTCCGTCATTGCTTAACCTAAAACTACTCTATAAGACTATTATATGAGACTATATAAGACTATTATATAGTTATCTTAGGTTTAGCAATGACGGACTAACATATAATACTATTATATGTAACTATATAAGACAAATATATAGTAATCTTAAATTTAGCAATGACGGACTTGACGTACAAATGGCGGCGAATGATTCAGCCTCTTATATAGTAGTCTTAGTGTATTTCTGATACGCGGACACCGTAGGGGAGGTGGGGGTGAGCTGGCCACATTTTTTGAGTAGTAACATAACATATGCTACTATTTTTGCGAATTTTTTTAAAGAATTTCATAGATTAGTTTGGATCTATAATTCCTCTCTCTCCATCTGGTAAGTTCTAAATGTTTTAATTTTCCCTTCTTTATTTAATTATGTAAACCGTACTTTTAACCGGAATCAAATAATTTTGATAGTACATAGTGTCTGAACTTTCGCTAAAACTACAAAGGGTTCCTCTTTTCTATTTCGCGTTATTCAAAGTTGTGGAGTAAAATGATGAAAAATTTTTTGGGTTTAAATACTGGATAGTTTTACATTAAAGAACGATGCCTAGTTATATTCTTCGTTGTTTTAAGTTGTATTTCTTCATTAATTTTAGAAAAATATCAAATAAGATAATAGGTAATATTTTATATTAGTTTTGTCTATGTCAGTCATATATTTAAAAAATATATATATACATAACGTTTCTTAAAAATATATATTTTATATTGAAATCCCGTAAGCCATTTTACCACTGTCTTGCAGTAAGTTGTGAAACCATATCATAAGAGAACGGATTTATTTCAAAGATTTTATAACACTTTTTATAACACTTTTGAAGTTAATTATATTTTTGATATGTAGGGGAGAGTGGGAATGAATGGGACGCAGGATGAATGGGACAATAGCAAAATTTTTATGTTTTGCAAGCGCTAGAGACTTGACAATTTTTCTGATATATGACACTACTGAGGTCATAACTTCCGAAATAATACTCCAAAGTACACCAAATTTGGACTGTGAACTTATCTTAACTAGTATGCTGTGGCCACCACATGACTTTCTTCTATCTTTTCCTATGCAAATTCCCTCAGTAACAATAAAAAAAAAAAAAAAAAAAAAAAAAAAAAAGTGGGTAAAATGTGAAAATTATTCTAAGTTTGTCAAAACACGGAAACCGTAGGACTGACAAAATTAGGGGAAAAAAGCAAAAATTAGTTTAAGTTTGTCAGAACACGGAAACCGTGGGAGTTTGATAGAATTAAGGGGAGAGGGGAAAAAAAAGTGGGACTTCAACAAATTTTCACAATTTACCCAAAATTTTGTCAAAGTCCCACTTTTTTTTTTTTCCTCTCCCCTTAATTCTATCAAACTCCCACGGTTTCCGTGTTCTGACAAACTTAAACAAATTTTTGCATTTTTCTCCCAATTTTGTCAAAGTCCCACGGTTTCCGTGTTTTGACAAACTTAGAATAATTTTCACATTTTACCCAAAATTTTGTCAAAGTTTGTCAAAACACCGAAACCGTGGGACTTTGACAAAATTAGGGGGAAAATGCAAAAATATGTTAAAGTTTGTCAGAACAAGGAAACCGTGGGAGTTTGATAAAATTAAGGGGAGAGGAAAAAAAAAAAAAAGATTTTTTTTCTAAGTTTTTTTTTTGTAAAAAGTAAAAATAATCGATAACTTTGTTTTAAATTATCACAGATTTATAGTTCAACCATTCGTTTTAAAGGTACTGACGAGACCTTTCGAAAGATACCCATCTTGAAAATTTTTGCCCTATATCACCCTGTTAAAAATTTAGAAAAAGCGGGATGGCAACGCAACCTGTGAGACGATTTTTACCAAAAGTTGATAGGCACTAATTTATGTCAAGGTGCAACTACATACCAATTTGTATGAAATTCTGTGCAGTGGTTCCACAGATACAGTTGCCAAAATTTTGTCACACACACACAGACAAACAGACAGACAGACAGACAGACATTTTCTAAAAATGATAAAATCGTGTTCTACATCTCTCAAAACGTGTAAATTCATCAAAAACCCGAAATCGAAAATTTTTACGAATCCAATACTTTCTTCTATTGAAGATAGAAGAAAGTAAAAATCTCTTGGATGGATTCGTTAACCTAGTTGCTCCGCCCTTTTTGTTTACAAGTGGAGACCACTTGAAAATTTAAAATCCACATTGTAAAAAGCGTATTTTAAACCGGAATTGCTTGAATTGTGATGTAAATATAGATCATATAAGGGTTTTAATCAAGTTTACTAATGAACTTTATCGCAATTTTTAACAAAGGGGCAGATATCTTAAGTTAAGCGGGGCCATTTGAAATCAGGCTACCACTTGAAAATTTAAAATCATGATAATTTCCGAAATAATACTCCAAACTGAACAAAATTTGGACAGTAAACTTATAAATATCTTGGATGAGTTTGTTAACCAAGTTGATTCGCCATCTTGTTTTCAAGTGGAGACCACTTGAAATTTTCAAAATCACATTATAAAAAGCGTATTCCGAATTTGTTTGAATTTTGATGTCTAGATAACCATAGAAGTGTCTCAACCAAGTTTATTAATGAATTTTATCCGCTATTTTTAACAAAGTGGCAGACATCTTAAACTAAGTGGGACATTTTAAATCAAGGTAACTCTTGAAAATTTAAAATCACGATAATTTCCGAAGTAATACTCCAAATTGAACTAAATTTGGACAGTAAACTTATAAATATCTTGTATGAGTTTGTTAACCAAGTCGCTTCGCCATTTTGTTTTCAAGTAGAAACCACTTAGAAATTTCAAATTCACATTATAAAAAGCGTATTCCGAATTTGCTTGAATTTTTTATGTATACATAGACCGTATAAGGATCTCAACCAAGTTTATTATGAACTTTATCAGCCATTTTTAACAAAATGGAAGATATCTTAATTTATCGCGGCCACTTGAAATGAGGCTACATCTTGAAAATTTACAATCACAATAACTTTCGAAGTAATACTCCAAATCGAACGAAATTTGGACAGTAAACTTAGCTTATTAATATCTTGGATGAGTTTGTTAACCAAATCGCTGTGCCTATTTGTTTTCAAGTAAAGGCTACTTGATAATTTCAAATTCACACTGTAAAAAGTGTATTTAAGACTGGATTTGGTTGAATTTTGGTGTATACATAGGAGTTATAAGGATCACAACCAAGCTTATTAATGAACTTTATCCAACATTTTTAACAAAGTGCGGGTATTTCAAACTAAGCGAGAGAACTTGAAATTATATTACCACTTGAAAATTTATAAACATAACTTTTTAATCTGTGATTTAGATCGAACCAAATTTGGACAGTGGTCATATCCTATAATTATCTTGAATGAGTTTACTGCACAACTTGTGCCGACATTTTGTTTCCAGGTTGCGGCCACTTGAAATCAGTCTGACACTTGAAAATATGTCCTCATGATAACTTTTAAAATACTAAACTGATTCAAACAAAAGTTGGATAGTGAACTCATGGTTCAAATATCTTGGATAAGCTCGCTTGGTAACTTTATCCGCAATTTTGTTTCCAAGTAGCTGCCACTTGAAAATTTGTCATTATGATAACTTTTGTAATACTGAACGAATTCTCATCAAATTTGGGTAGTGGATTTATCATTCAAGTATTTCAGATAGGTTCACTGGGCATCTCATTTCGCTTTTTTCTTTTCCCAAGGGTGACCACTTTAAATCTCGGTGCCATTTGAAAATGTTTTATGACGATAATTTTTGAAATACTGATTTAATTTAAACTAGAACTGGACAATGAACTTATCATACAAATACCTTGGATGATTTCGCTGGGCTAGTTGCTTCGCCATTTTCTTTCCAAGTTGCAGCCACTTAGACTGCCACTTGAAAATTTGTCATAACAATAACATTTGAAATACTGCAGTAATTCGAACCAAAGATATCTAGCTGTCCGAGAGATCATCGAGCTAGTAGTCAAGTTTTTTCAAGAGTGGTATTATAGTATCGTTTACTGATTTATTTTATGATAGTTAAGTTATATTCTTGCTAGCTTGTAAAAGTATTTAGTATCTATAATTTTACGAGAAAGTTTGCGCAAATAATTGTATTTCAAAAGTTCGTTTAATGGTGTAGTCCCATGCTCCCTTGAATTGAAATTTAATTAAATATAATATTCAGTTTTACATTTGTCTCTGTGAATTACTTTCTATCACTACTTTATTAAGTGTAGGCAGACAAGACAACGTCTTTACAAAGGTTCTAATATTACAATTAAGACTGTCAATTCTGAGGTTAATTTCTCATCATGTATAATTGCATCTTTTAAAATAGAACAAAAGAATTTTCATCATACATTTTATATTGTTGATATCCCTTCATCCTCGTCCTTCCAAGGAATTCTTGGAATTGATTTCATTAAACATAATAACATCCAAATTGATTTTGCTCATGACTTACTAAAAATAAATGATACATCAATTCCATTTTATTCTTGTAATGAGGAGGATGATGGTACTTGTAATCACAATCATACTGACCATGCACATGAAAAAAATTGCATTCCTGTATATTTACATTCTAAATGTATTCTCAACCCATATGAAACAAAAGCAGTTAAGGTATTCACCAAATTAAAACCTGATCCTAATGAATATATTTTTGAGGGAAATGAAGATAAACAGATAAATTTTACGATTCTCTTATATCATTCAAGGACTTCCAAAAAAGTTACAATAGGAAAAATTATATAAAAGAAATTTATAATTTCAAGATTTATGTATCGAATAATTCTGAAAAGAGTGTTCATCTTAATAAAAACATGAATATAGGTAAAATTGTTTTGGTTCAACAAATCAAAAATTTTGATGTAAGTGACATTATTTTGAATGATGGCAATGACACAGAATTTAAAAACAAAACTAAACACTCTGTCAATTTAATTCAACCATCTGAACAAATTTTAAACAAAAGAAAAACAGAGTTAACTCATTCTGACTTTAAACTTGATCACTTATGTAAAGAAGAAAAAAAGCTGTTATAAAAATTACTGTACAAAAATTTTGCTGTTTTTTCAAAATCTTTGGCAACCTTAGGATATACTGATAAAGTTATTCCAAATTTAAAGCTCACAAATGATTTTCCAATAAAAACACTTCCTTTCCCAATACCTCAAGCTCTGCAAAACGAAGATCTCAATCAAATTATAGAACTTGCAGATGCTAATATCATTGAGCGTAGTTGCTCCGAATGGGCCTGTCCCATCCTTTTGGTAAGAAAGAAACCGGATGGTTCAGGAAAACCAAGATTCAGACTAGCTTTAGATCTAAGAATGCTAAACACGTTAATTCAGGGTTCTTCTTACCCTTTACCAAAAATTCAAACTATTATTTCAAATTTATCATCATATAAATATTTTATGTCATTAGATTTTCAACAAGCATATCATCAAATCGATTTACCGGAAAAATTTCAATATTATGTTACTTTTACATCAATGTTTGGTTCATATAAAAATAAACGTTTATGCTTTGGACTTAAAACAGCTGGCTCTATTTTTCAATCACTTATGGACAGTCTTTTAGATGAAATTCAGGAAGATGGAATCTATTCCTATCAAGATGACTTAATTTTAGGGGCTAACTCTTTTGAAGAAACAATGTTTAAATTAAGGAAAGTATTTGATGTTTAAAAAAAGTACAATTTAACTTTAACTCCAAACAAATGTTCATTTCACAAAACAAAGGTAGATTATTTAGGTTTTCACATTCAAAATCATACAATTTCTCCGATGCAGGCTAATATTATTAAAATTAATTCATTCCCTATACCCACTACTAAAAAACAGGTGAAAAGATTTTTAGGACTTGCTATTTATTATAAATCATTATTACCAACTTTTTCTCAAATCGTCCAGCCATTAATTGACTTAACCAAACCTAAAGTCACCTTTAAGTGGACTCAGAAACATCAAGAAATTTTTGAAAAATTGCAACAATTATTTTTCAAACCTCCAATTGTTAGATTACCAGACTGGAACAAAAATTTTTTCGTGAATACAGACGCGTCCAAAGTTGCAATTTCAGGTGTACTTATGCAAAAATTTGGCGATAGACTATCGCCCATTGCATATTTCAAAAAATCATTAAAACCCTCTGAACAAAAATATCATTCACTGAAACTAGAATTAATGGCCATACATAAATCTGTACTTGCATTTAAATACTATTTATATAATCGAAATTTTGTAATTCTTTCGGACAGTGCACCTTTAAGAAAATATAAGAAAACAACAAATCCTACAGACATTACCTCTAGATGGCTTATGGACCTTTCTGAATATTCTTATTCTTTTGAACATATACCTGGTTCTAGCAATATTTTAGCTGATTATTTGTCCAGATGTAACTTAGATGAAAACCAAGCAAACCTTTCTGCTGATCCGAAGATTGTTTTTGAAGAGAATCTTCCTGTCATTCAAAATGATCCTGATAAGGTGAGTACAAAAGGTCATAAAAATTCTGAAAAAGGTAAAAATGTTTATCAATTAAACTTTCTAATTTCTGGCCAAAATGATAATAAAGATCCCCTCCTGGAAATATCAAATAATACTTTTGTATTTGAACAGAAAAAGGATGATAAATTATCTCCAATATATAATGAAATTTTAAGAAAAGGATCATCTAAAAAATTTTCTCATTTTTTTTTTATACATCCTGATACTAAAATTCTAATGATAAAAAAGTATGACACTTGCAATGACATATATACTTACTGTATTGTTGTGCCGGAAAAATTAAAAGCTAAAACATTAACTATTTCTCATTTATCACACTTCGGATTCACAAAAACTTACGAATTTTTATCATCTAGATTTTTTTGGAGAGAAATGTACAAGTACATCGACACATTAAATTTTGTTGCATCTTGTACGAATTGTTTACAATCAAAACACCATCGTGTACTTAATGCACCTTTACAGCCAACATACACACACCAAAATTTCCTGGACATACTATATCTACTGACTTGTTAGGTCCTTTCGAAAATGGTCAATCCATATTGACCGTAATTGACCATTTCTCAAGACATGCAGAACTTTATCCCTTAACGGATACATCTGCACAAAAAATTGTTAAATGTTTATTTTCTTGCATATCCACACATGGTCGTCCATCTGTAATTCTTTCAGATCTTGGACCCCAATTCACGTCACATGTTTATAACAATTTCAACGACACACTAGGTATAAAAATTTTACACTCTTCTGTTGCTCATTCACAAAGCAAAGCGATCGCTGAGAGGATAAACAAAAGTATAAAATATTCCATAAAAACACTCCTATAAGAAGGACACACATTTGTAAATGCTATCAATATTTATAAATCCTTGTATAATGGATCAAAACATTCGTCTACACAATTTTCACCAAATTTCCTACATTTTGGCAGAGAATTATCGTTAATTTTTGATACATATGATTCTCAGTGCAACCAACCATTCCTTGATAGAAATGTTGATGTTTATAAACTAATGCATGACCTTGATAAAATTTATCATAAAGCTTACAATAATATTAAAATGTCTCAAGAAAGAAGCTATAACTATTATCAAAGAAAAACAAAGTTAAGAAACATTTTCGAAAAAGATATCGTATATTTAAAATCTACTGACAGATTTAGACTTAAGTATTATGGTCCTTTTATTGTATTTAAAAAGCATTCACCAGTTGTATTTTCAATAAAAAGAATTAACTACCCTGATGAGTCTGCATTTAAGGTACATGTGGATAGACTGTTGCTAGCTCCTCCCAGAAACACACATTTAGTTGATAATTGTGTTACAAATGATCAAAACACTTTTCAAAACATAACAACACCTACACACTCATATAATCTACGTCCAAGACAAAAATGCACACCAAATAATTTCAATGCTATTCCAACATCTACACACTCATATAATCTGCGTCCAAGGAAAAATAAGGCAAATCCTTAAAAAAAAAAAAAAAAAAAAAGGAATGAGTTACCACTGCAGGGGTAAAACTTATTGCCATAAAAATCATATACTCATAAATGACCTTTACACTTTGTTTATTTAATATTTATCATTTGAAATTTTTAATTTACAATCAATAAATCAGTTTCTTAAAAGATATTCTTAACAGTATTTCTTGTATATAGCAAAAAAAAAAAAAAAGTAATGTGTAGATGTTTTGCTGCAATTCCCGGGAACTTTGTTGTGCTTACTGCATTATTACATGCCATTATTGGCGGGCCCACTTTTTGCATGTTCAAGGGTGCAATTGACATAACAATATTGCTCTAAAATGTTGCATATTCTTTTATTCAAATCGATATGTTTGATATGTTTTCAAAAAAAAAAAAAAAAAAAAAAAACGCAGTTATGAAAAACTGATAAAAATATGCTCTTACGTTATATTAACATTTATTTAAGAACGTAAGAACTACAATTTACACACATTTGCATCTTAGGCACTTGTCAAAAACTTAAATTCCACATTGTTTAGTACTCATAAATAAATAAATAAGTTCAATTAAAAAAAAAAGCATAATATTTTATGACATTTCATTGAACACATAATGTTATAATGATATCATTTAAAATTTAAAATGTTCACATTTTTGAATAATTTGAACTTTTTGCAATGCTAGCAACATGTATTTCCATAAATGTGTCAATGTGTGAATATTACCGATCGTGACTTTTTTATGCTCTCAATTTTCTTGGAATGACTTTTTAATAATTTTTGTAGATATCAAATCATTGAATCTACACCTTTTTTTTTTTAATCTTTTTTTTAAATAATTATCCCTCCTTGAGAAGATGATTCGTTCAAAATTATTGCCCCGAGAATCATCAACTCAATTGACAGCATCCAATTTTCGGAATGCTAGTATGGTATTAAACTAGTAATTCTCTATTTATTCATTTGAAAATCTCCTATTCCTGTTTTTGAGATGTTCCCGATCGTGCATTTTCTTAATGGCGTGGTGGAGCTGTTATCACATGCCCTATTCATCTAGGACGAAGGCCCTAAGCCTGAGTCATATACTTGTGATTCACACAAGAGTAGTGGGTTGTTCGTGTTACGGTGGATGCCTAACACAATTGAACAGCTTTCCTGGCTGGAATTTGTCCAAACACATTTTTGCTTGTATTTTATGGTGTTATTCACACATCATATTTTTTGATATTTTTATTCTGATAATTTTTTTTTTCTGATGTTTCTTACGCATCATTTGGTGTATTGTATATTTAGTTTTAGATAATTTTGCTTTTTTATATTTCATTTTTGCATTTATATATATTATTTTCTATTGTAATATGAATACTATTTGCCCAAAGTACTAATTGCAAACAAAGTATAGTTATATAACCATGAATCTAGAAGAAGAGATATAAGTGTTTACGATTTTCAATATCTTACTGCTTCTTTATTGTGACTGTCAGTGATTCATATAGATATATCAACAAATCGTATATCCAGTGAACTATGAAGCATATATATTTAAAAAAAACTGATATGGCTGGAGAATATTCCCATGGACATGAGTGAAAATATGCACATATTTAAAAAAAAAAGAATTGTAATGGTTGCTACTCTATATATTTCATACAAAGTTGTACAACTGTTTACATATATATATATATATATATATATATATATATATTTATTTATTTTGATATTTTATACATATATGTATATAATTTTTCTGTTCTATATGTAGAATATATGTTGTATATGATAACCCTGAGCAACACCTCTTTTTTTTCAGACGAAGGGGAGAAATATGTGGTATCGAAAATCACATATTCTAAATTATGTATTACATTTCAAAATTTAATTCCTTTTCTAATACCTTTTCTATCTTTATCGAGTTAATATATGCGGTTTCGCTTCTTCAAACCATTGCTATTCCTTTCAATAAATAATAATAATAATAATTAAAAAAAAAAGCAAGAGATGAGGTTTCAATCGCTTAATTCGGTGGAGGACAATTCGTTTCATCTCAGTTAAATAAAACAGAATAAAATATTTCCTGATGTCATTTTGAACATTGAACAGAGCGCGCATCTGCTCCTTAAAATAGAAATAACGTATTACTTTATCGGCTAAAGTCTGTGAATAAGAATTTAACGATAAATTTTTGTGGTTAAGATTTAAGGTTAGTTTGCTAGTATTCTCACGAATTGATAACGGTTTTTTGGCTAAGAAATTAATCGCCAATATATTTTAAAAAGTTATACTAAGTTAGCCGTAACTGAAAAAATTGGGTGTTGTTCTTGGCATCATAATTTGTAGTTTTGTGTAAAGTTATCCAGCCAAGATTTGATCACTTCTGACTCTGCTCTGGTGCTGTAAGGGCGGTTTTTTTTATTGCTTCTCTCCCCGTGTCCATCCCGTTCCATTTATGCATTCATCCATTTTATTAGAAAATGAACATTATCTTGATGTTTTCAAAAGGACGTTTCTGATGTAGCTCTATAGTGTTGAATTATTTAATTATAAGCATTATTGTTACGAAGTTGAAGATAAATAAAACATTTTAAAGTCAGCATCGGATTTTGAGTGATTGTGTTTACAGTGCAATGCCTACGGCCAGCAGTGTTAATGAGCTTGATTGTTTCTCACTATTTTATCAATGCATTCCTTCATAAAAGTATAAGAAATTTAAGCATCGTCAAAAAGTGCCTCTATCGTCAATTCCTTTCTTAAAAAATAGTGCAACAAACTTCTTCACACGAATTTAAATTTAAAATTCCCCTTTGAATATTAAATTAACTATAACTGAATAAGTTGGAGCATTTCATTCTTGATATACGTCCAGGGAAATTAATAAGAGGAAATGTAAATAATTTTACTGAAGAAAAGGCTCATTCAGATTAAAATCTGCGCGCTAGTTTGTGATGATAAACGTATAAGTTCATATTTTAATATCCCATCCAATTTTTTTTTATTAATGTCGAATTATATTTAAATAAATATGTGCAGAGTTTTGGAGAGATAAAAATCCAGTAATTTATCCACAGAAATAATTAACGACGCATGGAATTTATGTCTAATAAATTTATGTAATATTCACTTTCTTTCTTAATATTATCCCTTTAAAAAAAAAAAAAAAAAATTATTTAGAGTTTGGAAGTAATAAAAATAGGAAATTTATCTAACGAAACAATAGAGAACATATACAATTTATATTTTAATATCTCATTTAATATATATATATATATATATATTACCTTCTATAAAAGGTGAAATTATTTTTTTTTTTATTAATAAATTTAAATTTTATTTAAACATTTATGCATTAAAAATTTAATTTTTTTATTCACTTACACATTGTAAATGTGTGGAATTTTCATTTCAGCATTTCGTTTAATAATTTCTTGTTTTTTTCTTTTAGAACTATGCGCAAAAAAAAAAAAAAAAAAATAATAATAATAATAATAATAATAATAATAATAATAAATAAATAAATAAATAATATAAAATAATAATAATAATAAAAATAAAAATTTAAAATTATTAACGTCCCAATTTCGGGACGCTAAGTATGTTTTTCAACTTTTTTTTTTTTTTTAATCTTGGTAAAATAAGTTTTTTAAATAAAATACTCGTAGTATTAAAAATAACTAAATATTATCTTATTATTAAAGTAAATTGCAAAAATGGGTTCTTTACAATGGAATAAAATAAAAGTTATGCAGAAAATAACAACAATAATAAATAATAAACGCTACTTTGCATGAAAGCTGTCTCTCTTTGCCCCATGCAGTCTAATGTGACATTTGCTGATATATTTTTCCCACAGTTTTTAAATCGTATCTGTGATTTACTGACCGCAAGATAATGTCTTAAACCATTTTGGGTAACGGATTCATGCACGTGAAGATGTCCTAAAAAGAATTCCAGAGGGGAAAATATGTTTACTTTCAGACATGCAGTACTATTTACCGGGTAACACATAAACTTGTTGTGCTAAGTGAAGAAGAAGCAATGGCGGTATTCAAGTGATCACAGAATTACGCGTCTGAGAGAATAGAATTCTAAAATAGAAATCCTAAATCTAAAAACGAAATAGCCAGGACAAGAAATGAAAAGAGCATGAAGTCAAAGCAAAGACGTATTGCCATAAAAAAAAAGAAAATGGTGCTTAAAAACCAATATTTGGAATATGATGATTTATATATATACCAGCAGACTTTGCCCGCTTCTCTGGTCACTATGTTTAAAGGAAACTCTTTTCTATATAGCTTTATGAAAAAAAAAAAAAAAAAAGAAAAACAAATATACTGAAATCGCTCAAAAGCTCGCTTTGGGTTCCCGCTGGCTTCGGCATGACTTGTACATCCTCGAAGTCTCCGGTGCCTGTCCCTATTGCCTGTGACAATGGCTTACCGGTGGAACGTAATTTACTGTATTTTTTAATTAAAAATGAACAAGAAATTTATTTAAAAAATGATTAAATCTATTTCTTAAACTTCATTCATAATTATGATATATGACCGAAATATATATATATATATATATATATATATATACTCCATAACAAAGAAAAAAAAAAAGACTCACAAAGAAGGAGTAATACAAACTGGGCACAAATTGACATACATTCGGGTTTCGATGGAAAATGCAAAATTTTAAAGTTTGGCGGCCATCGAATGAGCATGCGACGCTGCAGCGCATCTTAACTGCGCAATTAGCAGAATATTAGAAATGAGAAATTTTGATTCCAGGTTATAAATTCTTCGAGAATTTTATTCCGTCTACTCAGAAAGACAGTAACTATGCCTCGCATACAAGTGCACAAACAACATGCGGAGATGTCAGCATTTGAGTGTGGTGTGTAGTTGGGCTCAAAGAAGCCAGTTGGTCTAATCTGCATATTTTTTTTACAATTGTATAAGAGCGGTACCACAATCATATGATATTGGGAGGAATAGGTGAACCATTGCCGAACACAGCGTCAGGGAGGAAGCGGTCGTCCTAAAAAGAGGACAGAAAGTGAGAACCATTCAATCGCAAAGCGGTACTCAAAGTAGAGGTCTGCACGGTCCGGAATTTCGAGGCCCGGGCCCGGTCCGGCCCGTTACGAAATCGAAAAATGCGGCCCGGGATCAGCCCGGACCGTTTATTTTTTAGCGGTTTATGGCCCGGCCCGATTCAAAAATATGTAAGATAACAAAAAAAAAAAAAAAAAAAAAAAAAAAAAAAAAAAAAAATGCCTTTTTATGAAAAATATTTTTAGTATGTGTTTCGCAGAGGTTTTATATAACCAAACAGTAGTACGTTCTTTAACAAAACTGCTGAAATTTTACACTATATGAACAGAAATTCATTATTATAGGCAAGGCACAAAGACAAATAGAAAGTCAAATCGAAAATATTAGCATTCATCAAACAATATAGGAAGGTATTTAAAACGGTTAATACTACTGAAAATGCACTTTCAACCATTTCCCCTTATATACTATTATGTATCCGAATCTTTCATGTGCTCCGGTAAACAAAACTTTAATGTTAATCCAACCATATTCAATAGAAAAGTTGCTTTTGCCCATGATAAGAATGATGTTACTTTCGTCCACTGGAGAAAAGGAAAAGGAGACTTAGAGAAAAAGTTACAGCGGAAAGATTTTTATGGCCTTAATACCACCTAAACTCAATAGATCATAAGAAACAAACCCTTATGCACAGTAATGTATCTAATTTCTTTTGTTATGTACATGTACGCAAACTGGTAGTGACTTGCATAATATTTTGAATAGGAAACCATCTAATATTACTTTAAGTAAAATATATTAATTTCGAGGCATGTTAAAAATATTTGCGAAAAATCAGATTTCGGACAGACAGACTGATAGATAATTAAAATGACGTTACAGACACTTTTTTAACAAAATAGAACTTTATGTGACATACAAGCCTGTAAAATTACGTAAAATAAATGACTGAAGAAATATTTTATCATTTTCCTTTTTCGCTGATTAACGAGGAAACCAGAAAAAGATTCGGGCAGACACGGCCCGGAGAAAATTTCATTCAGGCCCGGCCCGGCACGAATATACACAAAAAACTGAGCCCGAGCCTGAAAATTTTTTTTAAGCCCGAGCCCGGCCCGAGAGCAAATTCAACGGAGCACGTTTGCACGGGCCGAGCCCGGCCCATGCAAACCTCTAACTCAAAGCTCTAATTCATCGTTATCGTCGATCCTAAGTGCAACTGGTACTTCAGTGATTAAGACTTTTAATAGGCGGCTCAGTGAAATGGGGTTGAGCTCAGTCTCAGGATCTCTCTTCCACTGAGGACGTCTGGAGCATCATAAAAAGGGTCCTACAACCAGCTCGGGATTTTGCCAATCTAACGCACCAATTGGAGGGAATTTGGCACGATACTTCACAGGAGCCTATCTGTCAACTCTATCAATTAATACTAAGCAGAATAACTGCGTACATAAGGGCCAGAAGTGGACCAATGCGTTATTGACTTATTTACTTTGTGAGGCCCTTTCTCTTGACTAAATAATTCAAATTTTCTGAAACTGTAATCAATTGTTTTTATCTACATGTACATCACATCTACCAATTTTTGTACTATTCGGATAAGTCCTTCCTGGTGCGTCTTTTTTTTTTTTTTTTTTTTTTTTTTTAAATACAGTGTATATTTTATAATATTTTTGGTTTTGCTTACTTTTATTTTTTTAATGCCATTTTTTCTGAAGCTTAATACATACATGACATCGAAATATAAAATAAATATAATACAATAAAATACGATATTAATAAAAAAAATATTTAAAAAAATAATTTTTTGTAATTCGTTCAGGAAAATATTCATATTGAATATCATCTGAATTTGAGTCTAAATGATTAAATGATTTTATTTATTTAATATTCCACAGATAGAACAACATTTTACGAAAACAAAATAGTTCTTTTGATAAATTCACTCAAAAAAAAAAAAAAAAAAAAAAAAAAAAAAAGAAAATTAAATTGTAAAATAAGAAACAAATTTAAATTTAAAATTCCAATTGAAATTTTAAATTAAATATAACTGAAAACGCTGGAGTATTTTTTCTCCACATACGTCTAGGGAACTTTATAAGATGAAATGCAAACAAGTTTATGCTAGAAAAGTCTCGTTCATTTTAAAATCTTCTCGCTAGTTTACAATGAAAAACGTTCATGATTTATATTTAAGTATAAATCTTCTTATTATATTAAGTATAAAATCTTCTTTCTTTTTTAACAATATTCAACTATATTTTAATACACCTGTATAAAGTATTGAAGGGATAAAAGTACAAAAATTTATGTACAGAAATAATACTAACTTCCTAATGCATGTTACTTTTTAACCACTTTCCAACAAAATTAAAAATTGTTTGTGATTTAAATTCGTTTGTCTGTATGTCTGTCTGCGTTGTAACTTCTTTAAATACTGCTAGAATGATTTGTTATTGTTTAATATTGTTTATGACCTCTATAATGTCCACTTTATTGAATACTGGTTTGTGTACAGGAATTTGGTATAAAATTACAATACATTATAGTCTGTAAGAGACATTTCTACAGAGATTATTCCTATTCCACGACGAAGTTATTTTACATGATCCAGATGCACATAAACATGTTTCTTGTAGAACATGATAGATTATCATTGTTAATCTTTTAACAGGTACACATATAAAATCTGTAGATACATTGTAAGACGTGCAGTGTAGTTTGAAATTGCTCGAACTGTGTATTCTGTCATGTTTTATTTTCTCTATTAAATATTTAATTGCTGTATAGTGTGTTATCTCTTTTAGCTAAAATATTTTTTTATTATTATTTCCGATGGCAAGGCAAATACAGAAGTAAAATGGTTACAAAAAAAAAAAAAAAAAAAAAAAAAAGTAGAAGTGGCCGAAGTCATTGCCTTAAATGTTCTCTGGCACGCCAGTAAAGCGCAGTTTCAGAGTTGCCACGAAGTGAAGCACATCGACGGAGGTGGTGTCTGCTCATTGGTTCTGCTGAATTGCAGAGGGGACAACCAGGGTTTGTAAAGGTTCCAATGCGATGGAGATGTTCTGCCAAGCAATCATGTCCAGTCAAGAGGCGGAACAGGGCCACAGCTTGCCACCGTGGACTGTTGGGAATTTTTAAAAGATCTTCAGCCCTGCTACGCTTTAATTTTATTCTGTCACGAATTTGCAGTTTTTAATATCTATCCATTATTTGTTTAATATACAGCTTTATGGAATGGAATGATAGTGCCGGGGATCTCATTTGCAGTAGTCTCGAGCCTCTTTTTGCGAGGCTGTCGGCTTGCTCGTTACCAAAATCACCGCAGTGGCCAGGTATCCACTGAAGTACCACACGTTTCCTCCTTGAACGCAACTCCCACAAAAGTTGCCGACACTGGGAGATTTCTTCTGAGAAGGACAGACAGACCGAGCTGATTGCCTGAATTGCGGCTTGGGAATTGGAAAATAAATTAGCTAAAATATAAAACTAGACAAAATCAATCTATCTTATGTATCATCTCTTTCAAAATAAATATGTGTCATCTCTTTTAAAATAAAGCTACATATATATTACAGGTTATCATATGTATTTAATAGTGTATTCAATGTAATTATTCTATACAAATTATAACGTATTTAGCATATAGTATTATCGTTATTCACAAAAACATGTTTTCTGTGATATAATGTACAATTAACATCAATTATTGTTTTACTAGGCTACATATAGAAATTCAGATACATTCATTATATGAGTAGAAATTGCATGATATATATATATATATATATATATATATATATATGGTGTTTGTTAACAAAGTTGTTATTTTTAATATTTTAGCACCATTTTCTATCACATTTTAATATATATATATATATATATATATAACATAAAACTGTGAATCATAATTTAAAAATAATTTGGTGTATAACAGCCACTCGACTACCATTACCCATTACTATGCATATTAGATATTCTTTTAGGAAAAACTTCGTGGTTAGAATACGTAAAACTGATTTAAAAATTTAGACACCTAACATTTTTTTTTTTTTTTTTTGTAAGCGCAAACTGATACGTAAGTCGTGAAAACATATAAACATTACATAATTAGTTTTTAAAATAGTCATTCAAGCCATTTTTTATCCCATTTCTGCGATCTATATTCTATAAGTTACCTCCCTAAACAGAACCCCTCACAATTTGTCTGCAGTAACCACGTAAGTAGGGGGAAAAGGACAGTTCTGGGACACTTGTGTAAGAATGGTGCACCGGCAAGCCGTGCGGGTGTCACACCACCCCCTGAGGGTCTAGACGAATTGGCGTTGACCTTGAGACGTCCTCTAACTTAATCATGAAACGTGACGAGGGTGTTAATTAATGTTGTTAATAAATTAATAATAATGAATGGCGTGAAAGATGATGATGGTTTTAAAAAGAGAATTTTTGTGGACTTGTCTGAAGATTATTTCCGAGTAATAAATTATGAAAAATTAATTTTTTTTTAATTAAAAAAAATTAAAAAAATTAAAAATTGAGAAATAAATAAGAAATCAATAAAAAAAATATGAATTTAAGAAGAAGAATGAATGATGTTGTTGCAAATATATTATGAAATAAATAGAGAGGATCGACTGGGATTCGAACCCGTCACCTTGCTGTAAAAATATTTCCACAAGACAGTAGTTTTCGAGTATGTGTGCGTGATTTTTCTATTATATACCTGCACAAGTCTTTTTTAATCTAAGAATGCAATTGTTTGAGAATGATTCAACCATTAAAATGATATTAATTTACAGAATAATAATTAAAAAAGTATTAATTAATTATTTTCTTGTAAACGTTTACAAATGTTTTATGAAAAATGTTAATGAGAGTAAAAATTAAGTAGAAAGAATGAAAGAAAGTTTAGAAATAAAGAGGATCGACTGGTATTCGAACCGGGCACCTGCTTGAAGTAAAGAAACAGCAGTTTACAAGTACTTTAACTACTCCTCTTTAGAAATATGACCTGATGAATCTATTTTAGATAGGAATGCTATTGTTTGAAAATGAATCAATCATAAAAATGATATTAATTACAGAATAATAATTAAAAAATATTAATTAAGGATTTTCTTGCAAAAGATTTGTGAACAAGAATAGGAAATGAGAGTGTCACTAGTGAAAATTAAGTATAATTACTTGATTGATAAATATTTGTTTAAAAAAATAGTTTTCCCGTAAAGTTTTTCCATTTCAACCCAATTGTATATATTTTAACCTACTTCACCATAGATAATATTTTAAATGTGAGAAATTAGGTAATTCTAATTAATGATTTTAAACAATTTTCAGTTATTCACTAAAAATAGTTTTTTAAAATTAGTTAATTGTATTTAACGATTTAAAATAAATTCTTAAAGTTTTTTCACTCCTAACTTTTTCAACTTGTAACGTGTTGATCTAAAATTTAATGAGCAAATAAAACAATAAAGTATTAAAGTTTTTAGCGGACTGCACTAATTTAAAACTCAATTGAAAAGGATTTCCACCAAGACATTTATTAGTACTGTGCTAACTTGTTTTAAAACAAACCCGTATTCAGATAAGATGGTTTTACAAGAGGGGAAATATTTACCCTCAGGTGACATTGAGCGAGGCTCGAACGAACAAGCTTTTGTATCTATTATTATTACGTATTTTGGCAAAACACTTTGGTTTTTCTTATTAAAAACGATTGTAAAAAATGCAATTGACCAAGACTTCAAATGAAAAATATGTTTAATAAAAAATTATATGAAGTAAAATTCCTGAAACGGAACTGTGCAAATTATCCCACTTGACATGAATTTCATTAAAGTTTACAACAACTTAAATGCCTCACCAAAAATTTATCATTAAATTGAATGCATTTACTTTAATTTAGTCAGTTTTATAAATTATTTGAGCGTACTTGAAAATTCTTCTTTCACATACAATAAATTATCTTGCACTCTTTAAAATAATATAAGTTTTCATTCCTTATACTCGTTAAAATTACACAAGTTTTTATGTTTACATATATGTATAATTCTTATATGTATACTTAAAAAATTTTACAAAGTTGTATTTAATTATTAGTTCTCTTTAAATTTCCTTATACTCGTTAAAATATTGTAAGTCTTTTTATTTCAAGTTTTATATTATACTAGAAATCTTCCGTCATTCAAAAAATATCAGTTCATTGAATTCATTTAACTGAGTTATACAAACTTTCTTTTAATATTATAAGAAAGACTTATTACTCTTTAAAATTATATAAGTTTCTGAACATAGTGATAATTAGAAATTACCATTTATGTTTTAAACATGATCTATCTGACACTTCCCGAAAAATTTTTTGTAATTCATTCCCAACATTAGTTATTTTAAGATGTGTTTCCTAAGAAACATTCAACGATCTGTGTCAAATAAAGACTTCCCAACTACATCTTTTTACTACTTTTCACCACTTTCCACCACTTTAACATAGTGAAATTTCTCACCTCATATGCTACATTTCAATCGATTTTCTTTCTTGATATGCAAGTTTGTAAATAATGAAAGCTAACTTTGAAAAAATTCAGAGTTAAATTTTTTAAAATATGTTTTATAAATACATTCATGTTCACAGATGTATACTTAGGTTTTCTAAAGTGTATTTAAACATTCTTAAAAAATATTTTAAACAAGTGTTGTAGATTACATATATATGTATACTTAAAAAAATTTACAAAGTTGTTAGAAATTAAGATAACTTATTCTTGAATAAGAATATAAGAAACTTATTTTTACAATAATAAGATTGTAAATGTATGATAAAATCACAAAGTTACTAGCTCATGAGACTGTAGGTATTTGAAAAAAAATCATGGAGTCAACAATTTTGGTGTTAATAACACATCTTATTTTGCCAAGTACTAAGATTTTTAAAGTCATTTAGTTTGAAGTTTTTCAGACATATGCTTATAAACGAAAATTTTTGTAAATGGAAAGTTTTTACGCAGAGTATTTTAGAAAAAATATCATATCAGAAATTAATTAACTTATTTTTAGAATAAAAATATAAGAAACTTATTTTTTCTAATAATAAGAATGAAAGTGTAAGATAAAAATCTCATTCTTACCAATTTAAGAGACTGTAAGTATTTGAAAAATTATGAGGTATGGAATTTTAATGTTTCACATGTGTTAATAACGCATCTTATTTTACAATGTACTAAGTTTTTTAAAGTCATTTAGTTTGAAGTTTTTCACACATATGCTTATAAACGAAATTTTTTGTAAATGAAAAATTTTTACAGAACTTATTTAAATACAAATACTATCTCAGAATTATATCTTAGAATATCTTAGAATATGTAACACTTATCAAATTTAGAAGCTGCAGATGTATGATAAAATCATGAACTTGAAACTTTAAGTATTAGCAAAGTAACTTCTTTGAAAATACTAAACCGCAAGTTTCGACAAATCTATAATCAAATGTTAAAAAACATAGATATTAGAAAATTTTTTACCCTAAAAAGTTTAACGTAGATGCTACGTCCATAAAAATACAGAGTGAAAGTGTACAAATTATCTGTTTAGACATGTTGATAAACTAGAATTTTCCAGAAAATTCGAGTATTAGAGCAAGGTATTATATAATATTTGGCTAAATTTCCACTAATATTGACGATAGTTATAAAAATTTGGCATAAAATAAGAGAATTTGGCGTTAATTCTTAAGTAAAATTGATGAACGAAGAAAAAATTTGAATTAGTTACAATCTTTTCTCGCTGTAGAGTTGTCTAAGTTCTCATACTTAGTAGTTTTTAAACATTTTTAAAGTCTTACTTTTAGAGTGATTTTTTATACTTTACTAAACTGAAGTACAAAATGGATAATACTTCACCGTCTGAGGAGACTCACGTTTCTGTTCAACAACCCTCTTCATCAAGTTTTGAGGATGAGAAGTTATCCAAACTTTTTATTTGCCCAACTTGTAATAAGTCATTTTTAAAAATATCCTATCTTACTAAACATGTGAAAATTCACAATGATATTAAACCTAATATTTGTTACGTGTGTGAGAAAGGATTTGTTACTTTACATCGTTTAAAGACATATAGAAATCCATAGAAAAATTTCCATAAGATACGAAAGTGAATATTGTATTGAAAATTTCAATCGCAAGTATGATTTATTAAAACATAAGAGATTATTTCATCAAAAAGTCTTACCTGAATATCTATGTATTATTTGTAAAGATACTTTTAAACACAAGTATGAATTAGAAAAACATAAGAGGATGCATTATCGTAAACCTGAGTATATATGTGAGGAATGTTCTATAACCTTTCCAACCGAACATGCTTTTTCAAACCATAAGCGAAAAAATCATAAAAAGACTTTACATACATATTGTTCTAACGAATGTACTGATACTTTTATAAACAAACGACATTTTTTAAAACATAAATATGCATAAAAATTTTTCAAGGCAAAATTCATGTGATGCAGTGAAACTTTTCAGTGTAGGTATGAATTATTGCAATATGAGAGAAAGAATCACCTTAAAGACTTTAACATTCGTAGAAATTGTAATGAACGAAGTACTAACGATGAATTCCCAACAGTGAACAATGACAATGAGAATATGGACTTGTTAAATTTTTTTGGATAATTTTCACACTGAATTTATGAATGATGTTTTTGATTTATCTTCCAACAACTTTCAAAATGAAGATACAGACTTAGACTTAAAATTTTTTTTGAACAATTCAAATGTGGAATATACAAGTGAAAATGATGTTGATGGTTTATCTACCAAAGTTGAAAATAACGACTTAAATAATTTTAACCTGATACGAACTGATTTACCTCTAACAAACTATGACAATGAAAGTCTGAACTTGTTAAATTTTTTGAATAACTTTAACCCTAAATGCTTAAATAATGTCCATGATTCTTCGGTTAACAACGAAAATATTAATTCGAATAATTTTAGTGCGAATGAAAATGAGCTAGTAACAGATAACTTTAACATTGAAAATCTAGACTTGGTAAATTTTTTGAATAACTTTAATGCTGAATGTGTGAATGATATGCCTACAATATAGATTTGTGTGAATCTGCTGTTTTATATTATTGTGAATGAATTTCAAATAAAAAGATTTCAATGAAAATGGTTTGTTTTAATTTGTATCACAAAATCACCTTTTATTTAATATTATTTGTTAGAATATAAACTTAATTATCATCTTTTTTAAAAATAAAAACATGTAAAAAGTTTACATGGGTATTAGCGATATACTTTTTTCATTACTGTAGTAGAATTGTTTGAGTATAATATTTAAACACTAAGTAAAAATTATACACGGTAGTAGTTTTACAAACTATCAAACTTTCATCGAAGAAGAAAGAACTGGCAAAATTGTTCAGTTTCTCATTCATGTTTTGTTACTCATTCATTAGGTACTTGTGAAAATCTTAAATGAATTTATCGTATTAACAATTTTTCTGAAAAACTAACTTATAAAAGTTTTTAGGTATTCTTTTGAAGTTAGTATTTGCCTAAGTATCATGTTTGAATCTTACTTTGGCAATGTATATTCAAAGTGATTTGAACTTTAACTAAAATTACAATCACTATTCTGAAGAGTGTAAAATTAATTTTAGAGTAACAACTTGAACTTTTGTACACACGATTAAATTTCAACTTTTTTTTTTTTAGAATCGTGAAAGCCTAATTTTAGAAGTTTGTGAAATTATACATTTTTTTAAAAATAGTTTAATCATTTTTGTCAAATGTTTTCTTTATGTCACATCACATAGAAAAATTTAACTGTTTTTAGTAGGATTGCTAACACAAAACATTAAGTCAGAAAATTTGTAGAAAAAACTTATAAGGTACTAAAAATCATATGCCAAGTAATAATGAAAAATATATATACTTTCAAGTTTAGACATGGTTGACAAATTCACATAGCACAAATTTTTGTCGAAATTATTTTTCCATGATGAATGCAGATGCTTTTCATCTCAAAGAAGTGTTACACTAAATTTCGAAAGAAAGTCAAGTTTTCATCCCATTTTTTTTTTCAATAAAATTTTAAGTACTTTACATGAAAACGTAATAACCAAGTAGTAATCTATTCATATACTCAATGTAGATAAATTTTAACTTAGAAAAGTGTAAAGTTTGGTGTGGAAAGTAAGTCAGTTTTGTGACTTCGAGCGTCATCTTTCAAAATGAAATTTTTATTTATTTATATTTTATTTTGTTAAAAATGAAACAAGGCTTTGTTTAGAAGATATAGTCGAGTTCTTTTAAAAAGTTCTCTTATTGAAAAAGTACACCCCCGAAGAATGTTTTTTCTCGCATTCGCTGTCGTGGTTCTCAACAAATGATGGGGGTGTTATCATGATTGTTAGCGTCGATTGACTATATAGTATGTGATAGATTTTTGTGGGATTGATTTATCTGGAGATCATCATTTGGTGCATCTCTCCATTTGGGGCAAATTATTCATTTATATATGTATACATTTACAGACGAACGTCGTTTACGTGAACACTGTTAACGTGATTTACTTTTAACATGAACTGTTTTCACAATCCTCGTCAAAATAAAGATTAGTTTAGTTATATGAAAACTAGTTACTATTAACATGAACTACTGATAACGTGAACAAATTTTTTTTTCTCCCTATCGAAAAAATGTATTCGATTAATTTTAAAAGCCCTGTATATTGGCTATATATTTCATCTGGAACTTATAGATTACTTATATGTAGCACGATGAAAGAAATTCATGTGTGTACTTACTCTTCCCTGTACAAGAAATAGAAAGCATAAATGAAAATACGTAATTAAATTCAACATAAAATAAAAACAATTCCTTTTTTTATAAACTTAGTAGGATCAAAGGAAAGAATTGATAGTTAATTGTTGAGAATCCTCTCGTCGTATAATATAAATTCAAAGATCTGTGTTAATGTAGATAATAATATTAAATACAGTCTACCATTGAAATATTCTCTTAATTTAAGTGTAATCTATAGTGCAAATTCGTCGAGTGATAGATTCCAATTGCAAATGTCTGAATTCTTGATAGAAATTAATAATCGCAAAATAAATCATCTGTTGAACTGATTTGCAGTGTGTTAGAAATGAAGTGATATTTCCAGAGGTGTTTAGTTCTGGGAATATTTAAAATTTCAAAATGAACTAGAACTGCAGTGTTATTTAATACACATGTTAAAAAAAATCAATAAAGTTTAAATTAATTATTTTATATCATTCGGAAACTGCTTCTAGAAATTATTTTTTTTTAAGTAATTGTTCACTAGGTCCTAAATCTGAACTCATGTAGATGGCAAAAAAATTAAAAATAGTCTGAGGTTTTACCACTTAAATTTCCAAGCTATTTAATAAAAGAAATTCTTACTTATAATAACACAATTTTATTTCAAAATTTCTATGGATGTGATGTCTACTGTACTGGTATAATTCTTGGACAAGACTAAAGTCAATAAACCCATTAGAGAGTATATAGTCAATTATTTTTTGCAAGGCTTGTATATTGTCAATATATTTCATGAAAATAGTATATAGAATTAAATTTAACGAAAACAAATGCATAATACAAATTAAAATTCATTTCGCGAAATATATAACCGTCGTATACCAAATATATTCGAATTACTTTGTGTAAGCGTTGTAAACGAATGATTTGTGCTTTTAATACAATATCATAGAAAACATGTTTTTGTCTATATTATAAAAGCTGTATATTAATTTCATTAAATTTAGTGCAGACTAAAGGCGTTAAGATATATTTAAGTCCACATAGTGTAATGTATCTGAACCATTTTTCTGGTATCTACATACACAAACAATTTCTCCGATCTCAGGAAAGCATTTCACAAATTTATTCGCATGGATTTAAATACTGAATTCCTGTCTATTTAAGTTCCTAAATTATATTGATAACAAGCACACTTTCATAAAGCTCTATTTTTCTCACTTTGCGCGGGGGATAGGGGTTCAAAAAGTATTATTTAATAAAAAGCTGAGTTTTGAAAATTAGACCTTAAAAGAGTCTTTCTTTCTTTCTTTTTTTTTTTTTTTTTTTTTTTAGTATACGGGCATAAGAGAAAGTAAACATTTAAATAATACACACTTTAATTTAAGGTAAAATAAATCATATTATGTTTTTACACGTAATGGAAATAGTAAAAACAATTAAAATTATTACTAAGACTTCTAACACCATATAATTAAATAAATATATCTATAATTATTTAATCCAGTCTGTTGTTGAAATAGTGTCGTGATTTAAATAAAATCTCTCCTGCAAATTCATCCATTGATATATTTCATTTCCAAAGGTCGGAATTCATGATACAAATTAATTTCCTTAAAATAAGTTAAATTAACTACAGAACTGATATCCAGTATGATAGAGATTAGGTGATACTTCAGAAGGAGTCTAAATATTGAAATATTTGTTCTTTTAAAATAACCTAAAACTGCAATATGTCAATTATTATGCATGTTTAGAAATTCACTGAAGATTAACTTTCTCATATTATTCGGTATGTGTTTCTGGAAAATTATTTATGTCAAAGACTTGTTTAATATATCTTGATCTGAGAACTTAATGGAAAAAATAAACATCTTTTTATAATAAATAACAGACAGGTGTGTATATATGTGTGCTTCTGTGCACCCTGGAGCTTAGAATGATTGCAGAGCCGCAAATTTCACCTTGGTTCTAGCTCGGAATATGAAGGTATGTATTTCATCAAGATTTTTTTTCATTTAAGTTCTTTTTCTATTTTTCTATTTATTTATTTTCCGCTAATATTTTAAATTGTGGTCAATCTCTCACTTTTTTTTTTTTTTTTTAACTCTGACGTCGAAGAGGTTTTAATATCGGATTTTCAACCTGTTAGAAATTGTAAAGTCATTCACTTTAGCTATTTGAGTCCCAAAAAAAGTTTTATTTAATTTCTTAATCCTATAGATTATCATTTTTTTTTCTTTTTCATTTTACTCCTTTTAACAGAAGAGGGTACCCACAGAAAGGATTTTATTAAAACTACAAAACGTGTTTTGTTATTTTGAGTAAATTTTCATTAAAAGTAAATATATATATATATATCTTATTAACAAATTTAGAAAATCGCTTTGTATCTGCTTATATTAACAAAATATTTTCTTTAACTTTCCGATAACTGTTGTGTATTTGTAAGTTATAAACAGATTTTTGTAAGAAAAGACAAAAATGAATGTATGAATTGCAACAAAAATTATCTTGTAAATCAGAATAAAATTTCGGTAGATCCCATTAAAAAAAAAAATTCAGTCTTGCACACCAAAATTTTTGTTGATGCAGCAAATATTTCCTCTAAGATACAAGGAACACCGATCTTTTACTTTCAAATATTATGAAAGGCGAACTCGAAAAGGCACGACTGCCTTGGTTCGTCATGTCAAGTGAGACTACGACCAATTCCGGGGAGTTCTGGTCAGCTCTCACCAGCAGTTGCCTTCACCAACACAAAAAACGGGATCACTAGAAGCAATCAGCCCTATCCCTCAGGCAGTGTTGGGCATCAATCGATTAAATTTTCAATCAACTAATTAGTTGACTAAAGATTTAATCACGATTAATTTAATCACAACTAACGGTTATTTGTTTCCTGCAACTAAAAATTCAATCGCGATTAAATTAATCGAAAAACAGACGACTAACCGTTAGTTGCGATTAAATTAATCGTGATTAAATCAATCGTGATTAATATTTCAGTCATTTGCTGCAACTAAAAATTCAATCATGATTAAATTATTCGAGAAGCAGACAACTAACTGTTATTCATGATTAAATTATTCATGATTAAATTATTCATGATTAAATCAATCGTGATTAATATATTAGTTGCAGCAAATGATTAACTGTTAATCATTACTAAATTATTCATGATTAAATTAATCGTGATTGAATTGTAGTTGTATCCATAGCTGATATCCCCCACACCCCTTTTCTCAGAAGATCAAATTATGCCGCTAAATTTTTGATAGCAATTTTCAGTAACGGTTTTTTAAAAACTTTCCAACAAGGTTGGAAAAAGTTAATCATTTCGGTTTGTCTGTCTGTCCGCGCTCTAGCTCTAACTCCCGTAAATATTTATGGAATTTCTTGAAACTGATATATGTTATTCAAGTTCCCTATCGAATGTTCCCTATTGAAAGTGGAGTAAATACCTCTACTGCTCTGTGTACAGGGACACCCGAAAGAATTCCAAAGTATTGCAATCTATGGGAGGTGTTTCTATAAAGCATATTTTAATACTTTTACTATACACAAATTTTAATGAAATTGAAATATGTCATTCAAGTTTAATATTGGATATTTCTTATGTAAAATGGAGTAAATATCAGCACTGTTGTGTTTAGAGGGATACTCGAAAGTATTCCAATGCATTGCGTTCTATGAGAGGTATTTCTATAAACCAAATTTTAATTGCCGAAACGTCAGTGGAGGCCCTCTGTTGAGACTCAAAACGGTTTTGGGCTCTGTCTGTGTGTCTGTCTGTCTTTCTTTCTTTCTGTCTGTCACGCGATAGCGGCCGCAAAAAAGGCGCTATTGACTTGAAATTTCGTACACATGTTCATGAGCCCCACGAAATCAGCTGTATAGTTTTTGGTATGTATTCCACTTGTAGTTCGTATACAGGGACACGCCAAAGTTTTTCTTATCATTACGGCCTATGGGAGAAATTTGTATGTATCGCGATAGCGGCCACAAAAATCGCGCTATTGACTTGCAATTTGGTACACGTGTTCATGAGCCCAACGGAATCAGCTGTATGGTTCTAGGTGTGTATTCCATTTGTACTTCGTGTACAGGGACACGCCAAAGATTTTCTATCATTACGGCCTATGGGAAGAATCTGTATGTACCGCGATAGCCACCGCAAAAATCAAGCTATAGACTTCCAATTTTTGCTGAAACGTCAATGGAGGCTATCTGTTGAGACTCAAAAGGATTTTGGGTTCCGTCTGTCTGTCTGTCGTGCGATAGTGGCCGCAAAAATCACGCTATTGGAAATTTGGTACACATGTTCATGATCCCCACGAAAGTAGCTGTATAGTTTTGGGTGTGCATTCCATTTGTAGTTCGTGCACAGGGACACGCCAAAGTTTTTGAAATGAAAACTTCTTTAGGCGCGTTGAGCACTTTTGGGTGAACAAAAATCATTGAACTCCCGTCATCGTCAGCTAACGCTTTCCATTTGAAGTGAAAACTTTTGGGTGAACAAAAATCATTGAATTAGCGTCATCGTCAGCAAACGCTTTCCATCCTTGTATGATACAAATAATGTATCATACAATTAACTTGCTAATGTGAAGTGTTAATAATTATATACTATATATTGTTTTAAAACCTGGTGCGGCTCTACACGACATCTCTCATCTCCGGGCACTGTCTCTATTGCAGTTAGACCTCATAAAACCGTGAAAAAGCCCAAAACTGCCATTTTTCTCACGTTTTTACAATCTGGTGCGGCTCTACACGACATATCTCATCTCCGGACACTGTCCCTCAAGATTGCATCCGGAAACGTTGCAGTTAGGCCTCACAAAACCGTGAGGAAGGCCAAAGCCTTCATTTTTCTCATGTTTTTACAATCTGGTGCGGCTCTACACGACTTTACTCATCTCAGGACACTGTCTCTTAAAGATTGCAGCCGGAAACGTTGCAGTTAGACCTCACAGAACCGTGATAAAGGCCAAAGCCGCCATTTTTCTTACGTTTTTACAATCTGGTGCGGCTCTACACGACTTCTCTCTTCTCCGGACACTGTTTCTCTTGTAGTTAGACCGCACAAAACAGAGAGAAAGGCCAAAGCCGCCCTTTTTCTCACGTTTTTACGATCTGGTGCGGCTCTACACGACTTCTTTCATCTCCAGTCACTGTCTCTTAAAGATTGCAGCTGGAAGCTTTCCAATTAGACCTCACAAAACCGTGATAAAGGCCAAAACCGTCATTTTTTTCACGTTTTTACAATCTGGTGCGTCTCTACACGAATTCTCTCATCTCCGGACAGTGTCTCTATTGCAGTTAGACCTCACAAAACCGTGAAAAAGGCCATAGCCGCCATTTTCCTCACGTTTTTACAATCTGGTGCGGCTCTACACGGCTTCACTCATCTCCGGACACTGTCTCTGTTGCAGTAAGCGCATTAAATAAAACTGTAATATAATTTTTGTAGTAGTAGTTTATATTAATGAATAAAAAAACACTTCATTTAAAAGTATTTCCCACACAATAAAATATTTCCTGACGATTCAAGAAATACACACATAATTGTTCACGTTTTCACTTCTGTCGGCACTCCCGAAGTGCAACTGTTTTTTTTTTTTTTTTTTTTAATCATTACGGCCTATGGGAAGAATTTGTATGTACCGCGATAGCGGCCCCCAAATTAACGCTATTGACTTGCAATTTCGTACACATATTCATGAGCCCAACGGAATTAGCTGTATAGTGTTAGGTGTGTATTCCATTTGTCGTTCGTGTACAGGGACACGCCAGAATTTCTCTTATTTTTACGGCCTATGGGAAGAATTTGTATGTACCGCAATAGCGGCCGTAAAAATCCTTCGATTGACTTGCAAATTGGCGCACACGTTCCAGCTTTGCATATAAGTAGCTGTATAATTTTTACTGCTACATTTTTTATAAACTGTGTACAAAGACACGCCAAAATTCTTAACATAAAGGCGTATGGGGTGAATTTCGTTTAAACGTATTTTAATATCATTACTTTGCAACGAAGAAAAGGAAACTAGTGGTACGTGAGTAAGATGCTTAAACTTATGTTGTTTGAAGAAAATATGTGCTCTTAAGCTTTCTAATTAATGTACAGGATCTTACAAAAGTGTTCTGGCAATGTCACATAGTCATCCAAACGATGTTAAATTTGGAACAATTATTAATTTTAAACGCAAAGTAAGCTGAATAGTTTTTACTGGTGTATACAATGTTTATGGTTCGTTTACAAAGACACACGAAAGAATTTCGTAACATTAGAGCCTATGGACAAATTTTTAATTTAAGCGCGCACTTTCATGCGTTTATGCTGAATTGAACTTAATAAAGTTAACATACATTATAAAGATGCTTAAAATCATGTTTACTCTTAAAAAAGGTTATGTATAGACTAAATAATTTATGGGACCACACAAAATAATTCCGAGTATGTACTGTAATCATCCAAATGATGTGAAATTAGTTTGAAAAATTAATGAGTTATAATTAATTAGGTTTATTCTTATTATTGGCGTTTATAATGACTGTGACTACTTTTTCGGGATACATAAAGGAATTTCGTACTATTGCGGTCTACAGTCGGTATTTCTTATAAGTGTATTTTAACAAGGTTACACCCCATCAAATATAATGAAATTTTACTTGAATTTTAAAAGTATGCTTTCCTGTTGAAAATTGCGGGCATAGAATTGATAATTAGTTTAAAGGTTACGCAAAATATTTCCGATAAGCTATGTTTTTTTGTATGAAATTTTATAGTTATGAAATTTGGTATTTATGAATTTCAGGGAAATAATACAAGACAACAAGTTTATTAAGAATACATATTGTTGCGTACTTGGGGGTTCGTAAGTTGTCCGAGAATAAAAGGCGAAACTTGCAAAAATTCAGTGATTTATTCACAGAAATTTCCAGAAAAATACAGGTCTATAAACCAAGTATCAGCTTCAATTCAACCAGTAAACATAGTTTAAATAACAGCCGTTAACAGCAAAGGAACAGTACAAACTGTTTATCAATAACACATAAAGCAAGTCTCATTCAAAGAGGCTCAAAGCAAAGCAAGCATTTGACGAAACTGACACAGATCTGAGACTGACCGCCTTTGCGAAAATAATGCTCCTTTTATACTTTTCTATCGAACACAGACTGTTCTGGAAAATTCTCGTATCACATCAGCCAATGAGATTAGAGCTTCCATATTTGGTATATCCCTAATAAGGATTTTCTAGCCAATGTCGCCAAAAAAATCGCCAAAGAGGGAAACAATCGCCAAATTTGGCACCAAATCCATTTCTTCCCTTATTGGAACTTTTTAATGCGTTTTCAAAGGAAAATTAGGCTATTTTAACTCTAAAACGACTAGAAATGCACAAAGTTAGCATTTTATCAGTTTACTAAACCTCTGTAAAAAATTATGCAAAAATAAATGCAATTATTTACAATTCCGTAGCACTTTATATGATATACAAATAGGTATACAAGAGATACAGCGGGGGGTTGAGGGGGCGGCAGCCCCCTCACTAATGTATCTGATTATGGCAAGAAGTCGATCGAATCAATATATACTATTATATAATAAGGAATAAATAAAAATGGCCTATTGAAAAAACAGTTGCACTTCGGGAGTTCCGACAGAAGTGAAAACTTGAACAATTACGTGTGTATTTCTTGAATCGTCAGGAAATATTTTATTGTGCAGGAAATACTTTTAAATGAAGTGTTTTTTTATTCATTAATATAAACTAATACTACAAAAATTATATTAAAATTTTATTTAATGCGCTGATATTTAACTGCAATAGAGACAGTGTCCGGAGATAAGAGAAGTCGTGTAGAGCCGCACCAGATTCTAAACACGTGAGAAAAATAGCGGCTTTGGCCTTTCTCACGGTTTTGTGAGGTCTAAACTGCAATAGAGACAGTGTCCGGAGTGAGAGAAGTCGTGTAGAACCACACCATATTGTAAAAACGTGAGAAAAATGGCGGCTTTGGCTTTTCTCACGGTTTTGTGTGGTCTAACTGGAATAGAGGCAGTGTCCGGAGATTAGAGAAGTCGTGTAGATCCGCACCAGATTGTAAACACGTGAGAAAAATGGCCGCTTTGGCCTTTCTCACGGTTTTGTGAGGTCTAACTGGAATAGAGGCAGTGTCCGGAGATTAGAGAAGTCGTGTAGAGCCGCACCAGATTCTAAACACGTGAGAAAAATAGCGGCTTTGGCCTTTCTCACGGTTTTGTGAGGTCTAAACTGCAATAGAGACAGTGTCCGGAGTGAGAGAAGTCGTGTAGAACCACACCATATTGTAAAAACGTGAGAAAAATGGCGGCTTTGGCTTTTCTCACGGTTTTGTGTGGTCTAACTGGAATAGAGGCAGTGTCCGGAGATTAGAGAAGTCGTGTAGATCCGCACCAGATTGTAAACACGTGAGAAAAATGGCCGCTTTGGCCTTTCTCACGGTTTTGTGAGGTCTAACTGGAATAGAGGCAGTGTCCGGAGATTAGAGAAGTCGTGTAGAGCCGCACCAGATTGTAAACACGTGAGAAAAATGGCGGCTTTGGCCTTTCTCACGGTTTTGTGAGGTCTAAACTGCAATAGAGACAGTGTCCGGAGTGAGAGAAGTCGTGTAGAACCGCACCAGATTGTAATAACGTGAGAAAAAAGTTGGTTTTGGCCTTTCTCATGGTTTTGTGAGGTCTAACTGCAACGTTTCCGGCTGCAATCTTTAAGAGTGTCCGGAGATGAGAGAAGTCGTGTAGAGCCGCACCAGATTGTAAAAGCGTGAGAAAAATGGTGGCTTTGGTCTTTCTCACGGTTCTGTGAGGTCTAACTGCAACGTTTCCGACTGCAGTCTTTATGAGACAGTGGTCGGAGATGAGAAAAGTCGTGTAAAGGCGCACCAGATTGTAAAAACGTGAGAAAAATGGCCGCTTTGGCCTTTCTCACGGTTTTGTGAGGTCTAACTAGAATAGAGGCAGTGTCCGGAGATTAGAGAAGTCGTGTAGAGCCGCACCAGATTGTAAACACGTGAGAAAAATGGCGGCTTTAGCCTTTTTCACGGTTTTGTGAAGTCTAAACTGCAATAGAGACAGTGTCCGGAGTGAGAGAAGTCCTGTAGAACCGCACCA